>CM053766.1:91164847-91194335 GCA_028658305.1 Pachyuromys duprasi
CGCAGGCTTGTCTCCCCTCTGGTCTGGAGGTTTGGCTCCTCACTCTGTGCCAGAGGCTGAGTGTCCCGGTTTGAGATGGCAGTTGGGGGCGCCTCTCTGGTCTGGAGGCTCCACACTCCAATGTGGGCTTGCTGCTAAGGGCTCCCCTCTGGTCTGGAGACTTGGCACCTCCTTCTGGGTCAGGGGCTGTGCACCACGGTCTGACATGGTACTTGGGGGCACCTCAGTCTGCACCTGATACTGTGTGTCCCGGTCTGAGGTGACAGCTAGTGCCTCCACGGGGAGTGTGCCGGCCCGATGCAGCCCTGTCTGGGGAATGGATTCTGGGGCCTTCTCAGACTGGCCCGTGGACACACACACATGGTCTGGAGTAGTTGCCAGCATTTCAGAGTGGTGTGCGCCCGCCGCCGCATGCAGGCCGGTAGAAACGGTACCCGGAGCCTTCTCAGACTGGCCCGGAGACTGTGTGACCCAGTCTGGTATGGCGGCTGTTGGCGCCCAGCGCGGCTACTCGTTCAGATCAGGGCTGTGCGCCGCTGGTCACCCGGAGTTTTTCCAGGGAATAACTGCATGTCCCTAGGGTTTTCCGACTTGGTTTTCTCACCGTAGGAGTTCCGCTCACCTGGCAATCACAAATGCTGGCGTTTTAGGTCCCAGAGTTCAGTCTCCTGGTCGCTGCGTTGTCACTGCTGTCCCACTCCTCAGACACAGTGTCCTCTCGTGGCAGCCATCTTGGATCTCCGAGATATGTTTTTAAAATATCCTCACGGGTGCGCGTCAGAGCACGGGCTTTTCGAGCGTGGAGGGCGAGCGGGCGGCGCCAGAGCGGGTCTGTGGGGCCGCGGGGGGGGGGCAGTGTACGTGTGCCTGTGCCCTTTGGTGTGTGCCAGTGCTCATTTTCAAAGCACCCTCACGTTGGCCTCTCTGATTTTTTTCTTTCCCCGTCTACACTGTTGAATAGTTTTGGATTTTTCTCCTGCACAAACACAGTCTGAGGAGCATTGCGCAGGTACAGCCCTGGAGCCCACGCCCCATGCTGCATAAGAATCTCTGGGGTAGGGGAGGACTTTGCAGCCAGCCCTGAGGAGCTGGGGTTGGATGGAAGGGAAGGAGGTCCTCCCCTGTTGGTGGACTTGGAGGGGGCGGGGAAGAAGGAGATGAGGGAGGGAGTGGGAGGGTAGGAGGGAATGGGGGAGGGGGCTACGCCTGGGATTCAAAGTACCTAACCTGCGATTGAGATAAAAATAAATAAATTAAAAAAAAAAGAATCTCTGGGGTGTAGCTTTCCATATTTTGTAGGACTTCCTAGTGACATTGATTTTTACGACAGCTCAAGACAATGTTAAACCTTCTTTATTGTGCCCTAGCCCATTTCCACTATTACACTTTGGTTAAGCCTGAGGGATTTCCTGGGCTCATATAACAGATGAGCACCCACTCCACTCGTGGCTTGAAACAACAGGTGTTCACAGTCTCAAAGGGCTTAAGGCTGAGATCAAGGTGTATTAACTCGGGGCTCCCCTCCGTCTTCGCATGGTCTCTTCCTCTGAGTGCCTCTTCAAGATGCTTGTCATTAGAGTTAGGTCACACCAACCATTCATGTTGAGAGCCTTTGCCTTTTCCTGCAAGGACCGCTCACAGGCTCCAGGATGTGCTCATATCATTTTGGTGGTGGTGTCCCATCTATCCACTGCCTGTCCTCTCTGTCAAGGATGATGCTCTTCACTGATCACTTCCTTTGATCCTGCGCCTTGCACTACCTAATTACTTCCTGTGTCCCCTCACACTAACTGAGCGAATGCTACCAGACCCCTGATTCTCTTGTTTAGGATAAGAAACCCAGCTACCTGTACTGGAGGACCTGCTGTTGTAATCTTACGCTGTCTGTTTTCCCAGCTTTCCACAGCTCAAGCTCTCCTGGAACTGAGAACTTGGTTATTTTCTCCGTCCTCCTTGCTTTGTGTGTGTTCCACATTTAGTCTTTTGCCTTGGGTTCAAGACAACTGCAGAGTGTCTTCCCCTGCTCGGTGTGCTGCTGATGCCTCCTGTCCTATGCACTTGTTACACTATTGTATCTTCCGCTTCTTTTAGATGGAAGGCCGGGTGAAGGCAGGAAGCGGATTCTCGTCATCATAGCTCTAGTACCGGCACTATAAATATTGAGTGAATGGCTTAGGAGCTTAATCTAATTACAAACTTGTTGCATCCTTACCATTGTTTTTCATCACTGTTTTGTTTCCAGTAGTATTTTTCGCTTGTCATTGTCTAGCTGTATTAAGTAGGCAGTCAGTACGTGCACTGGCTTATTTGTTTAACCTACAGTATCTGTGCATCTGTGCATGGACACAGGCAGTTTAAATTAAATTGTTTCTGCATGTGTTGGCATTTCTGACTTCCCTTCATGCTTTGAGGCTGTGAAAAAGAATCTCATGAATAAGGGTTAGAATACATCTGAACCAATAAAAGCCCTTATGGATTCTGTTTCCCCTCACTTTTTGCCGGCATGTGATGTTTGCACAGCTCTGTTTCTTTGGCTCAGGCCACCCACAGAAAACAGTTGTCCCTTGTTACAGTTTTATGTGTCTAGGATAGGGATGTTATTGACCAGATTGGCCCAGATGTAAGGTAGAGAGGCACGGGAACATGCTGGCATGTTTGGTAAGCGCTTACCAAACCAGGGAGTGGTTGTCTCCCCTTTGAGGGGGAGGTAGCTTTGGGAGAAGGGGATGCAGTTAGAGCCCTGAGCTCCACTGTACGGATGATGCGCTTCCCAGCCTCGGTCCCCTGACTGGGAGTGTGTGGCCCAGGAATGTGTATGACATAGGAAACCTTGACAGAACTTGTAGTTTGTCTCGTCCACAGCAGCGAAAATGCTCCTCCAAGTTGTTTCCTGTCTTGGCTTTAATTGGTTCACACATTTCCTTAAATATAGGCTGCTGGTCCTGAGTTAAGTGGTGTCAAAATATCTTAAAGTGAGTCTGTGGTGATTCTTTACTCATGAGTAGTTGATAGAGTGATTGTTGATTTATGCAAAATGTACACTTTTCTGATTCTGCCTCAAGGAAAAAAGAGAGGCCTAAAACTTGAACAAATGATTTATTTAGTCTGAAGACATCTGTCGGTAGCTGGCATTCCTTTGTGACAAGCATGGAAACAGAGCACAGGCACAGACAAATAACTTCGTGGCAATGTAAAACCATTGTCTGGAGCTATTGACTCAGCTCTTACACATACACCCAGACCCCTTTGTCCCAGCTTGTGCAGTTCCTAGGGCCTTACCCTACACCACCACCACACCTCTCTTCTGCATAGATTGGGAGAAGTGGAGGAGAGCCATGGGTCTGCCGGACACTCACAGTAGGAACAGGCCCAGATCTGTGGCCCTTGTCTTTGAGCATCCGTGTTTATCCTAGTAAATTTTATGATTCCCTTTCACTTCTGCTCTTGTGAAGAGGTTCTGCCATGGTGCCAGCAAAGTCTTAGTCAAATCCACATGGCCACATGGGATGCCGGTTAAAACATTCTGAGATCAGAAGTTAATCCATGGTTTCCACATGCAGTTAAAACCAACTGCTGGCTGTGATCATGAATTTCTTGAAACTTTGGCATTAATTAAATATAAGCAGTCTACCTCAGGACTTGTTTACTTTCCAAGTATGTTTTTAGAGTGGGGTAAAATTCATGTATAATTTGTATAAGCTGTTTTTTTTTCTTTCTGTTAACCCAGCAGTATAGGGTTCAAACAAATGAGAATGCATATACGATTCAAAACTTTTAAGAAAGAAAGCAATTAAATTTGGTCTTTTTACGAATAAAGATCTTATAGAAAGCATTAACATGATTTGCGAGTAAGAGATGAGGTTTAATTAGCATATTCTTTCCTAACAAGTTCATTTAAACTATTTCTCAAGTGTTTTTCTGAGGCCTGTTAGAATGGCACTAGCTGAATCAAGTCAGCGTTCATATGGTCTCTGCAGAATACTCATTTGCTTATTTATGCCCTCGTTTCTTTAGAAAAAGATTTGAAGAGTCTGTCTTTATAGAATAGGAAACCTGTAATTACTTGTCCATCACTTTTAAAGGAAGTGTCTGGGAGTGATTTGGGCTTTGTTACAGCTGAGTCTGCTCTCAGCCGTCCGCTTTTGTGAGGACGAAGTGAGCAGCTTTCTCACTGTTCCGGTTCTCCTCTTGCACCGATGTTCACACCTAACACTGTTAAAACTTACAAGCCACTGTGTGCTTTTGTCTCTGGTTTAGGTACAATGGCGCTTTACCCAATGGTGACAGGGGCAGGAGGAAAAGCAGATTTGCCCTCTATAAGCGGACCAAGGCCAACGGCGTCAAACCCAGCACAATCCATGTGGTCTCCACACCGCAGGCATCCAAGGTAGGGGCTGTGGTGAATGGTGATGTGAATATTTCTCATTAGCTGCTGTTCCCTCCGGTCTTTTTCTTCACGGAGGGCAGAGCTGCTTAGCCACGTGAGGCTGGAGAATGTCTGTGAAGAGCTGTGCTGTGCACTGTGATGCGTTAGCCTTGACCAGCTAGGTGCCCAACGCGTCCCTCCTCTCACTCCCCATTGTTAATACTCAAACATATCTGGAGCCCTTGCAGGATGGCTGGTGGAGAGGGCTGAAGTCCATGTTTAAGGAAAGAAGGAGGCTAACATTCATCAAGTTACGGTTGTGTTTGAAAGCTATGTGGTACTTCTTATCTTAAAGAAGTCCGTATAAATCTGGGTATAAACTTCACAAAGATCTGTTCTTTTCCTTCTGTGCACTGAGCACAGCACATTTTTACATTGCTTACATGTTACTTGGAATTGAATTTGCATGCTTTTACGTTGTCCAGATGATACTTAGAATCAAGCTTGCAGGATCAATGTGATATAAAGTGCACAGGTCAGTGATGCAGGATATTCACTGTGTATATTTGTTCCCAGTAAGTTTGTGGTGGATTGACTCAGAATAACCCCCTAGGCTCATATATTTGACCTGGTCCCCAGTTGGTGGAACTGCTTGGGAAAGATTAGGAGTTGTGGCCTTACTGGAGTTGGTGTGTGACTGGGGGCGAGCTTTGAGGCTTCAAAAGCCCATGCCAGGCCTGTTTTCTGTCTCTGTCTGCTGCCTGTAGATCAGCATGTAAAGCTCTCAGCTACTGTCTCTTTCCTCCCATGATGATTATGGACTAAAACCCTGCAAAAACCGTAAGCAAGCCCCAATTAAGTTTTTATGAGTTGGTCAGTTGCTTTGGTCGTGGTGTTGCTTCCTAACAATAAAACAGTAACGAAGACAAACTTTAAAATAAATAAAATGTTAATTTCTTTTAAAATAGGATTAAATCATGTGTTTTCTGATGTATAAGCAAGAGGATAGTCTTGAGTTTCCAAGACTATCTTGGTTGGCAAGTTATTACACTCATATTGTACTGTAACACCTTTTGCATATTATACCTGTGACAAGTTTTCTTTCAGTAAAATCACCAATAAAATAAATTCTTTGCAAAATAATACTTGCCTTTTCTATAAAATGTTAGAGAGAGATTATGGCTTTGAACAACCTGGACAGTTCAAGGACTGACTGTCTTCACTGGACAGCAGCCTTTAGAGAACATGACACGTCCTTGGAGCCCAGTGTGGTATTTCTACACAGCATCTGAGCACTTTGATATCAAGAAGCTCCGATGTAGTGCCATGGAAAGAATATGATAGAATGTACAAGCTCAAATGCTTTGCTAATAATGACGACTGAATAAGAAAGAAAGTACTAGATAACAAAGAGATAGGAAAGATTACTTTTGAATGGACATCACTTTTTGGCTACAGAAACTGAGAGCAAATGACATTTTATAAGTAAATTTAGATTTTCCAGGATCTGAAGAAAGGAAGAGAGAGAATAGCAATAAGTTCTTGGGAGGTCAAGGGCATAAGAAACATTTTATAGTCTGTATTCGTTACTGTCTCTTTTTTTTAATGCCTGACAGGCCAACTTACCCTGACTCCATTTCAGCAGATGCCAGTTCATGGTGGCAGTAAAGGCATAGTGGCTAAATGGTTCAGTCCCTGGTGGCTAGATCTTGCAGCGCAACCTTTTTACTTTATGATAAATCAGGAAGCAAAGATGGTACTGGAACCAAGGCTGAACAAAATAGGACTTTGTCGAGTTGACTCCCAACCAGCGAGGCCTCCCTTCCAAGGTTCTGCATGATTCCTAAACAGCACCGTCTACTGGGATGAAGTGCAGGCGCCTGTGCAGGACATATTTAAGTATTCGGTGAAGAAGGAGAACAAGACAAGTGTTTGGAGCATGTGACAAGTGCCAAAAATATTCTTGTAGTATAAATATGGCCCTTTCAATTTTGCATAGCCATTGACATTTATCTTCCTTTTCTTGTTTTGAATCTGTACTGTTAATTCTTTTCTTTTTTCCAACATAATATTTTTATTGATTCTTTGTGAATTTTACATCATGTACCCATTATTGCCTTTTTAAATTGGAGGTTTTATGTTAATCAGATGGCCAACAAAAGCTACAGAAAGCTGGGGCTATAGCATGTTGGTAGAGTATTTGCCTAGAATGTATAGAGTCCTGAGATTGGTCCCTAGCAAAACACAAACACATACACACACACACTTGTCTTCACACATACACATGTTAAGGAGATCTTGCTTTGATTATCTAGACTCATTTGCAAGTTAAGCAAATTGACAGTAAGCAGGAGCCATAATGTATTTTGGTTATAAGCAAATTCTGGCTAAAATGTAGGAAGGACAAAAGAAGAGAAACCATAATAGAAAGGGTAGAAGAATCAATCAGGGAAAAGTTGAGCAACCCCATGTTGTGAGGGAGGAGAATGTATGTCCCAAGGGGAGTTAATAATATGGCTGGTCCTTCACTGTGCAGTGACTTGGATTCAGCAGCCCATGTCCCTACTCAAGGTTTGCATTTTCAGGAAAGAATCTGGTAGGCTGAGCCTGGCCTCGGCTGTGGCCAAGGAAGATAAAGAGATCAAGGACTGACCCTACCTCTCTCCTTCCTTCCTTCCTGTGGGTGTGGGGGAGAGTTGCTAAACACTACCTTGTTGCAGCCTTACTCATCTTTATACTGCCGTCTCAAGGGCCTTGTACCTAGTAAATACAGAATATTGTCTGTATTGTGACTAGGAACTGGTTCTGTTTTCTACCATCCAGAGACCTGGACCTTAGTCACGAGCTCTGCCCTTCTAGGGCCTCTCAGATGTACACCCCCTTGTCTGTGTGACCATCCCGTTCTTACTGCTACACTTGTTCTGTAGTTCCTTTCTGCTTCAGAGTTCCATTCAGTTATGAACAAGTTGTTTTGTTTTTTTTTTTGTATTTACGTATTTATTTGAATCTAAGAGCCCGACTCCTGATGCACCCTTGTTACTCTTTCCATCTCTTTAAGGCCATAGAATGACTTCATTCTGTTTCGGTTCCTGTCCTCTCTGTTGACATTACTGACTTGCCTTGTTCCTGCTCCCTGTCCCCATGCTGACAGTGACCTGGTGTCTGGCCCAATCTTCTCCTGACACCTTTGTCCTTGTTTATCCCCCCCACCTCTCTCTTTGGTGCAGAACAAAGATGTCTCTTTGCCAGCAGTAAAGGCAGATGAGGAGAGGGCTTCTTAGTGGCCCATGAATGCTAGCGTCTAAGCTGAGACAGATTCTATGGCAAACCTATGCTGTTGTATAATCTCTATTGGTATAGTCTTTATTTGTGTACATAGTTGATCTTGGGATAATACAGGTATTCTCTGATCCTATAATGTACTTAGAAAGGATCAGAAGTCCTGTTTTACTTCTGGCAGATCTGTTACATAGGCATAAGGCCTCATAATTTATTCACCCATTCATTTATTCAACAAATATTTACTTAGCCCCTTCCACGCCCAGGCATGATGCCAGGTATTGGATAGACTGCTTCGAACAAGCACATCAGCGTGGAGCTAATGGGCCAGTGTAGGCAAACAGTGGAGACTTGTTTGAATACATACACAAATGTGCATTGTGGGAAGTGCTGGGAGGGAAAAGGCACAAATGTGGACTAGATGGGCAGGGAAGGGTCTCTGAGTGAGGGCACAGAGCTGCCGGCCGACTGGGAAATGTTGGGGGTGGAGCTGACCAGCAGAGCAAAGAGATCAGAGTCTAGCTGGAGGGTTTGACTTTTTCTGGATGGGAAACACAGGGTGGGGAGAGTGTTAAGCTGAGAGAATGGCATGATCCAGCTGAGAATTTGCATGATGTGGGGAGATTAGTCCACGGTTATATACCAGCAAGCAGGGTGGTGGTAGTGACGGTGCCAGTCCCTGATAGCGGATATTTCTGCCAGCTACACGTTACATTTAGCAACATTGCTATGGAAAAGCCCACCATAGTTTTTCTTTTCTTAGATTATGTTTTATAGAAATCTTCTTTTGGGGGTGTTTTCACTTTCTAAAAGTAATTGGAAATCACTTTTTTCCAGTGTATTTCATAATGGAAAATATTAGTGTTTGAGTGATGGCTTAGAACATGATTAAGTCTCATTAATATGACTGCATGTCCAGGGCTGTTCTATAGTCTGGGTCTTCACCCTCTTTATGTTGCTATGAGGAAGTAGAAGGCTGGGTACCTTAGGAAGAGGTTTGCTTGTCTCAGCTGCATCCTGGCGTCACAGCATGGTGGAAATGCAGTAGGGGACAGGTCAAGTGCTGTTGGGGCATGTACCAGTGAGGAAAGGGAGCAGGCATCCTGTAGCTATTCTTCACAGCACTGCTTCTTACAGGAACTTACCAGTCTCTTGAGACCTACTCTTTAAGATCAGCATGCTCTCATTCTGAGGGTGGTATCCGCATGACGTCCCTTTTACAGATGCACCAGCATCCAACATTGCTAGACCAGGAACCAAGCTGCCAGCACAGAAGCCTTTGGGAACAGACCTTATCGGAACCGCAGCGGTGTGTTTGAGTTGGTATAGCTGTAGTAGTTGGTGCAGTCTTCAAACTCTTCTGTGTCACTGAGCATCACGGTAGTCATGGGAAGTGGTAAAACTGGTGTCATGTTCAGTGTAAGCGCATTCGCTTGAGTTAGTTCGCAGGATTCAGTGAGGCCCACCTTTTGAAACGTGTGTCTGGTGGTACCAGGAAGCAAGGCTGGACTCTTTGTTTCAGGAGGAGTTCTAGTCTGTCAATGTCTGCAGACTGCTCACTGCTGAGGCTTGTAAATAGTTTGGCTTCACATGGCTTTGATTTGGGTTTCCTTTATTGTCACTGTATTGTAATTCTTCAGTTAGTAGTGTGTGTGTTTGGTTTGCTTTGTTTGCTTGCTTTGTTTTTTTTTTAAGTGAGACATGGTATGAAATGTAGTCCAGGTTAGCCCCAAATTCACTGTCCCCCTGCCTCAGCTTTCTGACTACAGGTATGAGTCGCCAGAGTCTGTTCTCTATTTGATATTTTTAAGTTCAAGAATTAATGAGTGAAGTTTTTATAAGAGATTTAATTAATGAAGTATTTTATGATCCCTCAGGCAGCCGTGTTTTTGATAAGGCTTTTCCATGTAGATGCTATAAGTGTGAATATTCTAAATCTGTAAGAGAAGAAAAAGAAGAAATAATAAACCACAGAGCTAAATATATCTTGCTTTCTGCCAGATACAAACGTAAAACAAATCACTTCATTTCTACAACGAGAAACCACTTATTTTATTAAAAACATAAGCACAAGTCAGCTTCTGAAGGTTAAAGTAGCAACTTGCAAAAGCTCTTTATTAATGAGTGTGGATAAAGCAAAGACTTGGCATCTGAGAGGTTCCAGCATGCCGTGCAGTTCAGATGTTTTCCTGACAGAGTATCAGGACTTCCAAAATAGTTCTCATAGGGATTGATCACATCAGTTTAAATGCATGGCCCCGATCATTACAAAACATATCTGCTGAGATGAAAACAAAACAAAAACAGAAACAAAAAAACCCCACCCTCTGGAAAACATTTAAAATCAAAGCAGTAAAATTTCAGTCATCGACAATGGTTGAAAGCTGCAACCATTTCACATAGAGGTATAATAATTTACTTAAAACACAATTATCAAAGACTTTGAAGATGGCATGATAGCTTTTGCTCGTTTCATGGAGCAGGAAGGAGTGACATCTGAAATATATTAAACTTTACTGCAGTTCTCAAGAAGAATTCAAGAAAAATGGCTTCCAGGAGCCATCCTGACAGGGAGGCTGTATGGATTTTGCACAGGTGATGCAAGAGTGGAAGTGGGAAGAAGGGTCTCATCGGGTGCTCTCTTCCTGGGGTTTGTTGTGCCTGGATGATTTGGAAGATAAATCTGGAAGATAAATGATCTGGAAGCTAAATCGTGGAAACCTTGTAATATTTTATGTTGAAAAAATATCACTTCATATCAAATAGAGTTAAATAGCGTGCTGAAAAACCTGGAGGTATTTGAGGCTCCATGAGCCTGTTGTGACTTATATAAACTTAGCTCAGATGTCCTGTTGAAGGCTTGACGATTCACTTGTGCAGAGACTGTGAGGAAGCAGTTGGCCAGTTAGGGTTTTTAGTGGTTTGGCCTTAGTGGGTGATAATTATGTGATATGTGAAGTTTTGCTTGTTTTTAGGAATAAGAAATTGTAGTGGCTAATATGGACAGACTTAGTAGAGTAATTGATGACAGAACACATGTAAAACCACATAGAAGAGAGTAAGGTACTGGGTCGGAATATATCAGAGATCCAAATGTGAAAAGAAACAAAAGTACAAATTCTGGGAGAAAAATACTAAATTATCCAACAAATTATATGAGCATAAACTGTATTGACTACAAATATGAGTAATGCATTAGCTTTTAATAGTGTCTTTTTAAATCATTGATTCCTAGGATTTGACCAATTTTCAGAATACTATAGAGCGAAGGTAAAAATCTCATCTAATAAGCAATTTGCATGGCTTGGGTGATGGTAGAAATGGTGGGTATGAAAGTCTTAGTGTGGTTAGAACAAGAACACGGTGTGTTGAATGTGAGTCAGTGAGCAGAAGGGCCTAGGAGCAGGTCCTTGGCATCGCAGGGTCCGTGTGTGCAGGGACTCACTTGCCTGCTTCCTGCAGGTAACTGAGCAGTGGAAGAGTCTGGCTTCTTTAGTCAAGTCCTAGCTCAGACATTGAGACAGGACTTCAAAGAAGGGATCATGCTAACAGTTTCTAACAACTAACAGATGGCTTGGAAATTAGTGGGATGGCTTGATGAATGGTTGATGCCGAAGCCTGCCATGCCTGAGTGTAGTATGAATACTAGGAAATATGTGGGAAAGTTTTTAAATATTTAAAACCAACTTCACTTACGGTTTTAGGATTTGAAACAGTGCAATTCCTGATCAGCACTCCGCTATAAACTTTCATGAGTCTTTCAAGTAGGTTTCGATATATTGTATAACATTTTAAATTAAAACTAGAAGTCTGATTTGTGATTCCTACATTGAGTACATCCAAAGGAGTGATGGATTGATTTAGAATGTGGGGATTTTCTTAGTTTCAGCAATTAAAGTGTTTTGAATTAATTTTTTTTGTGTGGTCTAATACTTGTTTCATATTTTCAAACGCTAACAACTGTGTGTGTGTGTCTGTTTTGTTGTGTAGTACGGATAGAAGAACTCTTTCTCTCTCTCATGTTTACTCTGGTTGGTAGATGTACCCATCTACATGCACTTACTCTGTGGGACTTGTGACAAAGTTGCCTTTGTGGCAGGGAATCCCTGCAGATAAAATTAAGGCAGGAACTTTAAGAGGGATTGGTATGGATTACCCAGATGGTCCTGGTGTAATCACAAGGACCCTTACTTAGCAGCACAAGGGAGGGTTTTTGATGAATGACTTAGAGAAAGGTGAGGGCAGGGGAGTAAGAGGGGCTTTGAGGTGGAGGAAGAGGACCTCAAGTCAGAGAGTGCCTACTTCCTGTAGATGTCAGGGACAAACCCGTGAGCCAGCCAGCAAGGGAACCAGAACTTCATTCCTGCCCCCCCCCCCCCCGGGGACTGCAGTCAACCTGGATGTCTTGGAAACAGTCTCGTCTGGAACTTGCTCTCCTTGATGCCAGCTTGGTGTGCTTCTGGCAGAGAACCCAGGGTGCCTGCTGAAGACTAGTGGACAGATCTACAAGAAGATATACTGTGGTTTTAGCTGCAGAGGTCTTCGATGGTTTGTTATAGCAGCAAGAGAAACTTACACTTACAGTTCTATGGGAAATCCAGTAACAAAATGCCTGTATTTGTGGTCAGTTCTTAGTCTTGTGTTAGAGGAAACAAAGATAATGAGAAAAGATGACAGAGCTGAGGGGAGAAGAACAATTTTGGACCTAGACTGTTAAAACAGGAAATCTTGACTCAAGCACTTGGCATCTTTAATTATCACTGTAATTATCTACATTACATTTATATAATAATTTCAATTTTGACTCAATGCATGCATTAGTTGGAAAAATAATTTAATTTGTATTGCCCTTAAAGCAAAATTTTACTGACTTGTTTTAACATATCAAGTTAGAGAATTCTTTATCTATAATTATGCTTTTAATCAAACTTACTCAAATTATGACCCAGTTAGTCACTTGCAACCCTCTTTTTGTTGTGGATGGGGGTCTTTTCTTAAAACTTTCTCTTTGAGAACATTGAACATTGGAAATTAGAGTAATTTTATTTAGACTGACTTCATCTTTTTAAGTGTCCAAAGGGGCCTGGCTGTGTAAGGTGGGTGTGCTGCCCAGGGCCAGGGAGTGTTGGCCCGGTGTTGCTGTTGGTAGCAGGGAGTAAGTTCCTTAGAGGACAGGGACCAAAGCTGAGGCTTGCTCCCTCTTGGAAGTGTGACTCAGACACGGGCTGCTGTAATGACAAAGTGAATTAATGCAATTCTTGCTCATAAACGTGGACGCTGCCAGGCTGATGAGACGGCTCAGTGGGTGAAGTGCTTGCTGCACACCAACAAAAACTTGAGTTTAGATCCCCAGTGCCTACATAAGAGCAGCAGCATGTCAGCACATCTGTAACCCTGGCACTGGGGTGCAGAGAAAGGCCAATCCCCAGAATGTGCTGGCGTGGCAGTCTGGTGGGCCCTGGGCTTGGTGAGAGACCTGTCTCAAAAACTGAAATGGAGAGCAGTAGCGGAAGACGCCTGATGTCAATTTCTGGCTACCTGGCACACACTCAACTTGCATACAACATACACACGCATGTACACATGCGTGCACACACTCACACACACAATTTAAAAAATTTTAAATGGAAGTTGCCTTGTAGTTGAATTGGCACATCACCAGATGAGAGATCCGGTGTTCTGCAGAGAGCCCTTCTACGGAAGGTCAGTGTTGGAGGCCTGGCTGTAATGATAGCCAGTTCGTGTGCAGCGGTGCCTATGAGATAGCGTGCTGTAGAAGTGCATGGAAATGAGTTCAGGGCAGCCGACGATGGGAATGGACAGCAGAGGGGAGCCATGGGCATCGGCAATTGGCCTGGAATGACTGCTGTTGGTTTAGACACTGTGCCTTGGAGTGCATGTTTTTGGAGAAAGTATAGCAGCCTCTTTGAAACCCCATGGACTGTTCCAGTGTCTGGTAGTATTTACATTTGTGTGGTTAGTTGATGGCATCCGTGTTCTAGGTAAGGAAAGCATGGCTTCTGGAACCTTTGGTTTTGTTTTGCTGAGCGAGAGGAGATGCTCGCTGCACTTTTACTCTATTTCCAGCTGCCCCGTGATCCCCTCACACGGCCTGCTCTCTTCCTCTCTGCTTCCCAAAAAGTCTCCCCAACTCCCCCAGGCAGCTCTGTGCTTTTGCCAGCAACATCCTCATTTGTTAAAATGTGCCTCAGTCTCACCTGCTAACCTGTGCTCTCATCTCTCAGGAATCTCCCCTCGCTCCTTGCCTCAGAGAGAAGCCCCTTCTGGGCTCAGAGTGTCTGCCGTGCACTGCGGCTGTGTTAGAGCTGCTGACTGGCTCTCCTCAAAGGCAGGGACGTGTGCATGTCTGCTCCCCAGTTGCCTAGCAGGACGTGTTCAGCGCTTAAACAGATACGCTTCCCTGCTTTGGGCCTGACCTGGGATAGTAGGTTATCCTAACGGCCTGCCAGCTAGTGGCTAAAGAAATACTTGGACTGCATCCGATGCCTGCTATACGGCAGCAGTTGTTAATGTATACTGATGTGGGTGAGGTGGTCTCTGGAAAGAATCATAAAAAAAGTCATAATGGGCTCTGGTTGCGTGAAAACTGGCACCACCCTTATGTGCTGGCTGTGGAGATGGGATGAGAAACTTTCAGCTAACGTGCATTGATGGGTTAAGATTGAAACTGAATTTGGATATGGGCTTCCTTTGTGAACTTGATCATTGAAGTTTATTGTTTTCTCAGTTCCCAGCAGTGAGGCATTAATACCGAGCAGTTTCTGATTTACTGAGTGCGCTAGCCTTGGAGGGCAGTGTGTTTCCTCACCGCAGAGGGTGGTCAGGGAGGATATTGGGATGCGGCCTTCTCAAAGGAAGATGTGTCACCCAGCACAGCTTTCCCTGCTCAGACATTCTTACCTGCCAGCTGGGTTCCGCTCCGTGTGTTCTGAACAGAAGAGCTGCCCTGCATGCTTTTCTATGTAGAGTTGCACCTTTGTTAAACACGAACAAATTAGATAAGAAGAAAAGAAAATAAAAATTTTTCTAAGCAATAATGCCTGGTTGAAATTGTGGACCTTAAAATTAGCAATCGTTTGCATCAACATTTAAAAAATATTTTTATTAGTGTGTTAGTCAGGGTTCTCTACAGGAACAGCACTCATAGAATGAGTATGTATTAAAAAGGGGTTTCTTAGGTCAGCGTGCACGATGCAGCCTGAGTAGTCCAACAGTGGCTGAACCTCAGCAGAGAGGCAGAGTGGCAGTTGCTCAGCCTCTGAGGCTGGCTGTCTCAGCAGCTCCACTTTGAAGCTGAAGGCCTGGGAGATACTTGGGGAGCTTCTGGGCCTCAATCTATGAGGGGAACCTGAAGAAGTTGGTTCTGGTATCAGGAAAGGGACGCAGCAGTGGTGGCAACAGGGTAGGTGAACCTGCCAGCAAGAGTGAAGGCAGGCAGGCAAATAGCACAGCTCCGCTTCCATCTTCCCGTGTCTGGGCTTGAAGGACAGGCCACTCACATCACGGTGGGTCTTTCCTCTTTGAGATAGTCTGACCAAGGAAACCCCTCCAAGAGTGCCCAGGTGCTTGCCTTTTAATTGATTCCCACTCCAGGCAACCAACATTAACCATCACAGGTACTTCCTCTGCAACCTAGTCTCATAAATATAAGAATGTCATTAAAATTTTTAAAAATAGGGTCTGGAGAGATGGCTCAGTGGTTAAGAGTACTGTCTGCTCTTCCAGAGGACCTGAGTTCGATTCCCAGCACTCACATGGCAGCTCACAACTGTCTGCAACCCCAATTCCTAAGGATCTGACACCTTCACACTAACGCACATGAAATAAAATAAATTATTAAAAAAATTTAAAAAATACTTATCCTGTGTGTGTTTGGGCAGACATGCTGTGGTGTATGTATGGAGACCAGAAGCGTTAATCAGTTCTCTGCTTCTGCCATGAGGGTACCAGGATTGAGTCTGTTATCAGGCATGGCAGCAAGTGTCCTCACTTGCAGAGACTGCTTGCTTTCCCAGAGTGCCATCTGAACACAGCGAGGTTGATATTTAAGTCTTAGGAGCAAGGTTGAAACTAGATAGCATCTAGTTCTCTTCAGTCAGATAAATGAGACTTACCTGATCTTTAATCTCTTCCTGTTTATTAGTCTGTGATGCTGAGCCCAGGACCTTGTACATTATAGGCACACACTTGCCCTTGTGCACCCCAGAGCTGGTGTCTTCATTTTATTTTGAGTTTTTTCAGCATGCACAAATTCTACATGTGGAGTTTGACGACTTTTCACAAGGTAAACACCTGTTTATGCAGCACCCAGATCAAGGAGCAGTACCCTGCAGAGCTCCAAAGATCCTGTGCTCCCCATCTGGCTGCTGTCCAGCCGAAGCAGTAACTAGGTAACCACCACCAGACCCTGAGGCCGCAGGTGGCTTCTGCTCTTTTTATAAATGGGATCCACTGGGTCTGCTTTTCTATTTCTGACTGTTTTCATGTAGTATCGTATTGGGTGCGTTCGTTTGTTTATTGCTGTTTAATATTCTGTGTGGATATTATTCTAATAACTAATGTGTCTCAAAGTTTTGATAGCACTAAAATCCCAGTTAAATTTCTGGTATATGATATTTGGTGTTTTAAAAGCTAGTTTACCTTAGAATGTAAAGTCAAAATAAATACAAGGTAATCATAGCTACCAATATTTATGTTTATAGCCTGCAACAATTTAAAAATCTAGCTTTTGCTTCAAGTGAAAATCTATTTTCATTTGGAAAATTGGTAAACTTGCTAAAACAGCAATAATTTTATAGAACTGACTGTTCTAGGAAGAACTCTAATTTTATACTACTCTTTTAATACTGTAATATGTTGCTTTCCTCTGAAAAACACTCATAATACTCACTGGCACCCATGTACTGTGTTTCCTTTAGTTTCCACACTTGACTAGGAGGCAGGGATGGTGTGGAGCAGTGTGGCATGGCCCTGTTCCTTGCTGGCTATGAGGCTAGGGCAAGGAGTCCAAGCACAGCTTTCCAAAGCTGCTGGTGGGCATCAGGCAGGTGGACAGTACATGCGCTCCTGCCCGGTAGGCTCTAGGGAACCAATAACTGTTCTTTGAGCCACTATGTAAGGGCCTGGTGAAGGCATGGAGGAATCAGACCTTTGTCAGGCATGCTGAACACCTACAATAATGTCACAGTCGTTCAGGACGGCCCTCTTTGTGGTTGTATACACCACAGTGGGGGTTGGTTGCTTTGTAAATTGACTTTTGATATGGGGTCAATCTGACTTTGGTTTGGATTAAGAAGGGCTGGTCTCAGTTCCCTGAGCCTCTGTCTTCCCAGGGTTGTCAGCATATAACAGGACCAGTGTCCCTGACCCCAGGATGACGTGGTGAGAAGCCTGTGTGTGGGAGAACAGGCTGGAGCAAATATCGATTCTTCTTGTCTGCTTTGTAAGTTAGAGGATGCTCCCTCATCCCTGCACTCAGTCTGTTATCTGATCTGACAAGGATGGATTCATTTTCCCCAGCCATAGCAGCACTTACTAATTTCATAGAATGAAAAGGCTGAATAAAGGAGGAGCAGAAAGAGCAGCAGAGATTACGTGGGGGAAAAATGTTTCCTTAAAGTCTGATTGTGGAAAAGGAGCTACAAGTAAGCACCAGTCCTGTTCAACAAATTGGATCTAAGTGAGCACAGCACACAGCAGTAACACCTGATGACACCTGCAAGGGACTCAAATTTGCAGGTTAAAAACATACATTCATACATACATACATACATGGAATTCATCCCAAATTGGTATTTTTAGGTATTTAAAAAAATATGGCATTTAGAACACACATTTGTTAAGTAGCATTTTCAGTTTAGAAATACTCGTTAGGTTAATACGAAATTCTAATGGAAACGTTAAGCCATTTTTGTCAAATGGAGAGAGAGGCTTACCAGGGCAGCCACAGGATGCTAGGCCTGGGAACCGCTGTACATACTGAATCCACAGATGCCCTGCTGCCTTGTATAAAATTGAGTAGCATGACAGAAACCACACACGTCCACCCAAATATTTGACTCATGTCTAGCTTAAAGACCTAATGCGATGTAAAAGCCATGTAAGTAATTGCTGTGCCGTAGGCTGCACCTCATTTCTGTACATGTGCTGTACTCAACATATGGCAAATGCAAATTTTGCTTTTCCCCCCTCCAAATTCCACCCCAATTTGTGTTGCCCATATACTCATTGGAGCATGGCCGAACTCCTAGTGGCCAGCCCCTTAAAGAGAACTGAGTTCTGAGTCCATCCCCAAGCAAGCCTCCCCCAAGCCATCTTCAGCTCTGAAGAGCTGCCCTTCAGCACATTTGTCACAGTGTTTAAAGTCTCTCTTCAATGGCTTCCTGTCTGGACTGTTTCTCTTTTCTGGGTGTGGGCTTGGGGGATTGTCACAGAAGCCCTTAGCATCTCTCATTCTTAATTATGAATCTGAAGTCAACAGCACCACTGCAAAAGAAGCTTTCTTGCCCGTAACAGCTAGCGGTGGCATGAGTCTTGTCCTTCCACATGGTTTCCAGTGCAGTGTGGTTCACGGACAGCAGGATGGCCTCGGGTGGCAGTGCAGACCACGGGCATCAGTATGCTCTCCAATGGGAGCACAGACATCAATATGCTCCCATCCCCGCCGACCCTGGTGGCAGCGTGGACAGTGAACATCAACATGGCCTCCAGCGGCAGCACAAACCATGGACATCATAGGGTATCCGGCAGCAGTGTGGATCACAGGCACCAATGGTCTCTGGTAGCAGTAGGGACCATGGACCATGGAAGTTTTCCAAGGAGGCTTAATCCAGAATATGTTCCATTCTTCATTTTGGATATCATGTTGTTGCTCAGAGCCGGGGTGAACTTGTGCGGCTGGGCAGCCCATTGGTGGGGGTTGGGCAGTCTTCTTGAGCTCTAGGCTGCTACACGTCACCCTGCTGGCCCTTTGCAGCAAGTTCATGCTCCTCTGTCTACTGCAGCTGCTCTCCCAAGTCTCCAGTTCTGCCTCTCTGTTCCGCCATCTTTCCCACCTCTTCCTCTCACACTCACCTATCAGAGTGGCTATGCAAACTGCTATGTGTTATTTTGCTTAAAGAGCTTTACATGCAAATACTCTTTGCAATGAGTCTTCGGTATAGCTCAAGGTTTCTGGTTTCTGAAGCTCTGTAAATACTGGACCATCACCAAGACATCATCTCAGCTGCCCTGTTGTTGTCCAGAGCCAGGGTGTGCCATCTTGCCTGTAGCCCAAGGGCAGCACCAAGGCCAGGGCTGCGGTCCTGTGACCTCTTTCCCCAGAACAGTACAAGAGCAGCTCTGCCATTTTTTTTCAATGTCACGAGACCACTTTTTAAAAGCGTCTTTCCATAAGGCCTGCCCTTTTTTAGTGTTTCTGCTTCCTCCTTCTCTGCGTCATCTCTTCCTCCACAGCCTTCTTTCCCCTTAAAGCCTCCTCTCCCCTTACAACCTCAGTGGGTCTCTTAGGCTCCTTGAGAGAGCTCTAGGGGCTGTGGGTGCCAGCAGTGGATGTCATATTGAATCCTCAGTTCCCAGGGCTGTTAGGCCTACCGAACCACAGCTGGCCGAATGTCCAGATGTGGAAGGCTGGCTGTATAATTTGCCCTTGGTTTTGGTGACAGTTTTCCAGAGGTTACCTAGGGAAGATCCTGGTTCTTCATGTTGATTCTTCCAGTATGAAAGCTGAAGTCAGAACTCCAGAACCTGTCTTAAACCTCTTGGCTTGATGAAAGCCTTGGACGTTTCTGTCAGCTTTTATCTTGTTGGGGTCTTGATTTGAGTTGAGCTGATAAGTTCTTCTCCCACCTTTAAAAACTGAAGTAGTAATGGATTCTAAGTCTAGGAACCCTTATGTAGCCCCCATGAACTGCAGCTGAGGTAGGAATGCTTTTTATTGCCTGGAAATTGGAGCTCTGGCTCCGAGCTCCCACTCAGGTGCCATCCTGGTGGCAGCGTTTGTGAGCATGTGTCTGCCCATCGTCGTACTGGAGAAAACAGTATTTTTCAGTTTAGCATCTGGCCCCAGATGTGCTTCTTGCCTTCGGTCACAGTTCCATCTCCTAATCTGCTAATAATCTGAGCGTGGAACATGGTGGCATACTTGCTGTTTCTATCCTTTCATTCCCAGGGAATCCCAAGGCTCTGCACACCGTATTTGACACCCTCATGATCTCAGGTGGCCATGTTTGTTGTGGTTTGTGGACGAATGAACGGAACCCCCACAGTTTCCCCTGGCTCCGAGCCAGTCTCTTCATGCCGAATGTGTTTCTAAAGTAACAGGGAACATTTCTTCACGTAACTGTGCTCTGCTCAGGAACATCCCTTTATCCAGCTGTGATCTTAACCAGCACGCAGCCTTTCACCACATGGTGCTTCCGACCTCTTTCCCCCATAGCACCCCACTTCCCTGCACCTGCGCTCAGTCCGTGGGGAGCTGTAAAGGATTATGTGTGTAAGATCCTGTTCTTTATGTAGAGAATATGAGAATGTAACAGTGCTGTCCCTGTTGCTGGAACTCAAGAGCCAGCTGTGTGGAATTAAAACTTGCATCTTTTACTAGGTGCAGTGATGACCCTAATGAGTGCAGCAGAATTCACTACCTTCTGATGGGAGTTTAATCTAAAACTGCCAACCGGTTGCTCGTTAGTTTAATGCTTTTCCTTGGCACGTGTCTGCAGCTTTTAGTAAAATGTTTTTAGGCATCTATGAAAATGGAAGGGTGCAGACAAGCCAGAGATAAATAAGTCTGCAGATAAATTACTCTGCTTAGTAAAGCGGGGTGCAGGCATGTCTTTTCACTGTTGCTTGCCATTGTTGTTCTTATACTCGCCTCTTAGCATTTCTCTGCCCTCACTCTTTTGGTAGAGATGTTGGTGCAAAGCAAGCACTACAGCGATGCCCCCTTCCGCACGTCCATGCCTCAGTTATCTTTGACACCCTCCTGCGGTATTCGCTTCTCTCTTTACAGCTGGCTTGAGGCTGAAGCAGGTTTCCCCAGCATCTGTTCACGACAGCACCCTGAAGCACGTGACTGCCACAACGGCTGTGAAATGGCCCTTCTCTGTGAAGGGCTAAGCAGCAACCCAGCTCAGGACTGGCAGAGACACAGGAGATGGTTTTGGTCAGACAAGCTGGCACTAGTGACACAGGTGGAGATGCCAGTCCTCCAAACATGGTCACGTCCTGAATTAAAATCCTATTCACAGTTCACAAGAAGAAGCCTCTGCCTTTGCCGCCTTAGACTATGCTTAGCCCTGCCTTGGCTTTGGAGGCCATTCAGGGTAGAACCTTTGGTAGTTTAGATGTGGCTCGGATGTCAGAGGCCTCATCTAGCTTGATCAGTCTCCAGGGTGTTTGGGATCCTATTCTCAAGGCCGAGTGTCTGTGAGCACCGTGGGTGTCTGTCCCCTGTGGCTGTCAGGTGATACCGGATAGTTCTTCCCTCCATGGCAGCTCCTGTCTCCTCTGGAATACCAGTGGGTAGAATATGGCTTACATTCGACTTCACAGTGTTCACGTGACTCCTGGGGTGGAAACTGGGGCCACAGTGTTGCCTGTGTTAACAAATACAGTAGATGACAGAAATGTCTTGCAGGATCGGGGAAGTTGCATCAGTAGGATTACTATCAAGTGATATAATAGGCCAGAGAGGATAGATCATGCAAGAATGATTTCGCTGCTTAGAAGAGGTGGTCCTTGAAAAGCATGTTAGTCACTATTTGCGTATCATAACCCCTGAAATAATCCCTGCAGCCTGTGTGTTCTGATTTCTGAAGAAGCAACTGACAGGTCTATGTTTACTGAGCACTTTGAGCCACCAGATAATATTCTTTATATTCCTTCTGTTGCTTACATGTTTGTGCTTTGTTTATATACACACACATACACACACACACTTTTTTTCTTTACCCTCATGCCATGAGACTTTTTTTTCTTCTTTCTTTCATCACTTGTTTATGGAGATGGTTTCTAATACTGTCTTTTAATAAGTCTTAAGATTTTGCTTTTCACAGACAGGACTTTAAATATCTGGGTTCTTTTTGGCACAGGTAATAAGCTGTAGGGAGATTCTGATTTCACGTACATTAGTAGGCTCTGTCTTGTGTTAGCATGTAACACTTTCATGTACAAAATTACTGCAGATAGGGGACCGGCATGCATAGTGCTTTTCCTGCCTGTGGGTCTGCTCTCGCTGACTCAGTGCCACACTGTTGTAACTGCTCCCTGGTGTGAGCAGTCTTTAACTCGGGGGAGGTGTTTCTTCCAGAGTCCTTGATGGCTCTTGCTTTGTTTTCCTCTGTGTGAATTTTGAGATCAAGTTGGCAGATGCTATCAGAAGACACTTTGAAAATCTGGTAAGAGTTGCATGTCGTTAGTAGATTAATTGGGGTAAGTATTGTCCAATATTGGATCTGCCTCTGTGTCAGCATCATCTTCACTTGTTTTTCACGATGCAATGTGGTTTCTGTAAAGACATTCCAACACTTCAAAAATTAGCCTTAGGTTACTAAAGGTTTCAGTACTGACAGTACTCCTCTGTTTAACATTTCTCTTGGTAAAGGGAATGGCATTTCTGCATGTATGTGTGTATGTATACAAGTACTGTTTTCCTTTTTACTCCTATTTTTCTCAAATAGGCAAAAATTGTCTTTACATTCTGGATTTGCTGTGTTATAGATAATCCTGATTGGGTTTACTGTGTTACAGATAATACATTAAATGGAATGTATTTCATTTAATCATTCTGCTCTTTAAATTCCATTACTTTTTTCCCCCTAATATCATGTACACTTTTGCCTTTTTCTTTTTTTTCTTTTTACTTATTTTCAGAGGTAGATTTTTACTTCGTTCTTTTTATTTTTATATCTTAAATTTTACTAATTTCTTCTCATATCTCTTCCTGCAGTCATTCTCTAAGCAAACATAATTTTATTACTGTCATGTGTGAGAGCCAAAAGTGTCTGTGTTGCTACCCACAGTCTTTCTCATGAGAGTGGTCACGTGATGTGGTTGAGTCATCTGGAGCATCTGTCCTGGGTGTCTCTACATACCCATGTTTGGAAACTGAACACAGCCCTTCTGCCTGTTCCCTGATGGTTATTCACTTCTGTTTCTGTTTATGCAGCAGGCATTTTAGCTGGGTCGTTTTTTGTTCTTTTCACATTGTGGCTTAAGCACAGTTCAGCTAAAGAACTCAAGAACCGTGCAACTGGACATGCCCTGTTGATTGTGGATAGTAGAGTATCAAGCTGAGCTCAAAGTCATTACTGCTGGGAAGATGAAGAAGGGAAACTTTCTTTAGGATAATATACTTGCAAAGTTTACCCTGTGCTTCTGTCTGTCAATTTCTCAGCAGTGAACTGAGCAGCAGTGAGTGAACTAATGTTTCTAACTACCGAGTGTGGGTAGAGCCTCCCACAACTAGCCATACTGGCCACTGCTTCAGGATCCAGGGGCTGAGCTGGACTGCAGGTCCTGCCTAGGCTTGCTGACCTTCACCTCTGAAGGGACTCTGTCTTACTGGGGTGGCAGCACCGAGTAGACTCAGCTGGTAGATAAGAGTCGGTATCAGGCTGCTGTTTCCTGGCCAAGTGATAATGCAGAACTCTGTTAGACAGAGGGTGGACTGTTGAAGCTGGAACTATAATTCTCAGTCCAAGCATTGCATATGCTTGGTAATCTAGGCCACGATGGATCTTCCAAAAATGTTCCCCACTGTTACTATTCCTTGAAGAAAACAAAACAAAACAAAACGAAACAAAAAACTGTATTCTACCAGCCTGCCTTTGCTGCCTCTGCACCGTGCTTCCGTAAGGACAGCCGGCACACAGCCCTTCATCTGTTGGGAATTAGGCCAGAGGTGCTTTGTGTATTTACTGATTTTTCTGTGCTTCAGGAAAGTAGGACTTTGATCATTTTTCACTCTCTGGTTGAGGAATCTAGAGGCACAGAGTTGCCATCACAAGGCCAAGTAGCTGATGAGAAGTGGAGGAGAGACTCAAAACTGAGTCCTGATGCCTCTATAGTGAACACAGTCTTCTGTATCCACACAGGTAGCAGAAGTATTGCTAAGAACTGGGATTGATGCCCCACAAGGAAAGAAACTATACAAAAATGCAGAGAAATAAACAGTAGACGCTCTGGTCAGTCAAAAATCCACACAGCTATGCTTCGAGATTCTGGGTGTTGATAGGGAGGGACCAGTTTTCATTTGGGGCAAAGGTGTTGCTCTGAGGAGCTGGCTTTTTGAGGCTCAGGTCCATGATTAGTTTTGGTACCACAGTGGGCCTTGGGAGACCTCAAGGCATGTTCCCCACTAACTTATCTCTGAATTCAAGTTCATGGCTTGGCTCACCCATTTTGCCTGGTCTGGAAACCATTATTGGTTATTATTATTCAGTAAATCCACAAAGATGTCACAAATTTGTTTATACTTCATAGACTTTTTTTCATAAAAAAGAAGAGACATGCATAGACATCATTTTATTAAACTAGATATAAAATACAATTAAAACAATGTAAAGCTTTAGCCTTTAACTGTGAACCCAAGAAAGAACACTGGCCTGCCCTGCAGGTTTGCCTGCTGCTGTGTGGCTTCAGAAATGATCGTCTGTGTGTGGTGAGGGGCCTGTAAAGAGCACAGCTGTAGATAGACAGAGGACAGTGATGGCTTTGTTGTGTGGTTTCCTATAAAAGTGTTACTTTGGAAGAATGTGGGAGATGGAGAGACACTGGGAATGGTGACATCATTTTCCCTTTAAAATAGGCCTCAAGCCACTTTCCGCCCAGCACAAGGTAGTTGTTTATTCTAGAGTCCTGGATAACAGTGCACAGAACAGTAACAGTTATTCAGGAAGGGGCTAGTGATTTGAAAAGGGGAAGCCATGTACTCCATCTGAACTTCCTGCTGCTGTGCAGAGTGAATTTCACGTGTCCGGCCACCATTTTCAAAGGACCTCCATACAGATGTTAATTTTGAAGACAAAAAAGTTTTCTTACATGATTTGATTTGAGTTGTATTGTCAGGTTCCACCTAAAACCATTCTTTGTATTGACTGCAGGTATGACGAATAATTGCTTTCGTATTACCAAGCCCCTCTCCCAGGGCTGCTTAGTTCATCTTGGTTTAGTAGGGTGCAACTGGGATATTTACTTTTAGTTAGTTGTCTATTTGTGGTGTTGAGAATTGAACCTAGACCCTCATGCATGCTTGGCAAGTGCTCTGTCACTGAGCTAACATCAAGGGATGTTTAACCAGGAATCTAGTTGGCAAATAGTTTACAGTAATCCCATCTGCAGGCAGTCAGTTCATATTCTTTTTTTTCAACAAAGGCTAAAATAATTTTAAAAAATGGAAGAGGCTTGTTAAGTCCAGTCACTGGCTGGATAAGACCAGTAATAACTCAGTGGACACAGAGGTGTCAACCTCTAAGGTGCTCGATGCTGTTCTAGCACTTAGCACTTGACTGGTTTATTCTGACAACCACACACTCAAATGAAGAAGCCGAGGTCTCTGACATCATAGCCCAGCATGACACGATCATGGCATGCCATGCTTCCATTGCTCACAGCCTGAGTTTTCTTAAAGGGACCCCCCTGAGGCCCTAGAAGGTGTTGTTAATTATATTTTCAAAAAATGTTTTTTAAAAAAATTTCATGCAATATATTTTGAGCGTACTCTTCCCCTTCCCCAACCCCCCCCCCGCCCCAGATCCTCACCATGTCCCTACCCATCCAGCTTCATGCTTCTCTTTGTCTCTTGAGACTCTTTAAGAGGTGGTCTGGGGGTGGGAGAGAACAAGAGAACCAGCAAAACAAGACAAAAGCACCAAACCATAACAACAACAAAACTGACAAGAAGCTGGAGTCCATTTTGTGTTGATATCTACTCCTGAGCGTGAGGCTTTCCCTGGACACGCCATTGGAGAAAATTGATTTTCCCTCTCCCAGCAACTATCAGTTGGAAATTGCTCATAGAAGATACATTTTTAATAAAGATACACATGCCTTGTCACTAAACAGCAGTGGAGATGATTGTCCAATGCTTGTAAAATGTAGGTAGTACAGTCTGTATTTTGTTTTTTAAGTGTTTTGGAAAATACAGTATCCATCCTCTGGCTGCTGGTTGATTCTCTGCTGGTTCGCTGTAGTTTCCAGGTGCTCTCTTAACCTCCCTTAGGTTAGACATGGTTGACTCCTCGGTGCCTTGTTGGTGCCGTGTTTCTGAGTGACAGAGTGCTGTGTTCTGTCGGCCCTGTGTCCCTGCAGCCCTTCACCTGTTCATTTCGGGTAGAACTTGCTCTCTAGATCTGTCACAGCCAGCATCCTCTTTGCTTTATCCTAAGTGTTTGGTCACACTGGGGTGTCTGTCCACTTGGAAGGACCGAGGCCCTGTGGGACCTGGCCTTAGGTGTAGGAAGAGTGTGGAGGGAGCACAGCAGGTCACCTGTCACCTGCTGTGCTCCAGCAGGAAGTGCACATCACCATCTTCACACTACCGACAATAGCGTGTACCCCCGAATCTCTCCAGTCTGAAACAGACAAATCCATCACAGGCAGAACTTTATAGGACCTGTAGCCTGGACCCTTCAGAAATGTCTGTCACAGCCACACATTGTGGGGTCCCTGTCATCTCAGCACTGAGGTGGCTGGGACAGGGGCATCTTGAGTTTGAGACCAGTGTTGGCTATACAAGACCCTGTCTCAGAAAAGGCATCATAAAAGACCAAGTTGTTAAGTTAAGATAGAAGGTGGGTTAGCAGTTTTCCATTAAAGGAGATTAAAGCGATGGGGCAGCCAAATTTCACTTTCTATTATTCCCTAGACCTGGAATTAAAAAAAAAAAACTGTTGTAGTGCATTTCTTAAACAGTGAAGTCAGAATAAAAAAGAAACGATAGCCATTGTTTGAAGGTTGATTTCACAGGGGTTATGATGGCACTGTGATGATGTAAGAAATCTCTGAACCACTCAGGGTGCAGTGTCTGCAGCATGCTCTGAAACAGACACACACATGTAAATAAATATATACATGTATATATAGACAGCATGAATATATGTGCACACATATGTAAAATGTGTATGTGGTATGTGTGTGTACATACCGTCTGTAGCTGTGAGCATCTTTCTGGGAATTATTTATTATGAATACATTCATGTTTGTTTCTCACAGTTGAACAACTAAAAGACAAAGCAGTGACTGGCAGTATGATGAGGTATTTGGACCATGGTGTTTATGAATCTGTCTGTTTGCGTTGTAATTTACTTATCAAAGATTTACTGAGGCTCTGTTAAGGGTACCCAGCTAATTTTGCGCAAGAGGAATACAGTCGTCATCCTGGTCAGCCTTGTGGCATCTCATACATCTCACACTGCTGTTTTGGAGCAAGTTTATGCCTTTTACCCACTCTAAACAAAAGAGGAAACCAGCTTCAGCAGACAGTGCCTTTTCAGCTGAGTCTCCTGAAGAAGAATTTGGATTCCATGTGTCTAATTGGGGTGCTACAGAGAAGGAAGATAGCAGGGAAGGAGGACTCCCTTGCTGGGAAACACAGCAGGACACAGAGCTGAACTGGAGGGTGCTGTCCACTAGGTCTTGGGCAGGTACTGGCAACCAAGGCATGGACTGTCTGATTGAGAAAGTCACATTGATGGTTGCTTTGAAACTGTGAAAATAATCGGGGTATGTAGTAGTGAATATAACAGGAGGATAAGGTGTTGTGCAAACACAGGGATGGGATATAATGTTGTAGACTGAGTTGGTAGTCATGAAATAGAGAGGCGAGGACAACTTAGGTGACATTCATATAGACTAATCCAGATGCTTTGATCTCTTCTCCACTGGTTTGGATACACACTAAGGGAGAATGAGGCTAGCCTGGCAACCATGCTATTGACTTGAAGAAATAAGGGTGTCATGGGAGGCTCAGGGCCTCACAGTTCCTGGGAAGAAGAGAGGAGAGGAGTGGGTTCAGGAGTTGCTGAGTTGAAGGTATTTGTGAGACGGGCAAGTGCTGTGCTCAGGAGGTAGTAAGATGTGTGGATCTGCCGCTGGAGAGGGGAGCCTGTGCACTGTGAGGAAGTTTGGGGTGTACTCATGGTGTTTGGAGAAGTAGGGAGTGAGCGCCCTGGCAGCTTTTATCTATTCAGGAGACAGAGAGAGGTTGGTTTAAGGGCTCTGAGCCCAAGGAATAAGAGGAGAACTTGGAGCTTCGAGTGAGTTTAGCAGTTGGCAGCAGGTGTGGACCATGAGGGGCCAAGCAGGAGAACACTGCAAAAATCCACTGCGTCACCAATAGGAGGTGGCCGTTAGAGATGCTTTTCACTGAAGGAGTAGAGCACGGGGGTGACTGTAGAATGTGGGAGGTAAAGATGCTGTTGGCAAGCATAGGGAGCTCTGAGCCAGTGAGTGATATTGGTGGCAGGGAAGTGAAGTTAAAGAGGGGTTGGTCATACAGGCTTTAATACAGAAAAGTCTCAAACATCCTCGAATCTGAAAGAACCTGAGGCAGTGGAGAGGGTCAGGGGTTGATAGTATAGGGATGAGGATTAGGCTGGGCAGTCCCACAGAAGGTAGGAGTGGCTGGAATCCACCAGGACTGGCCAAGGAAGCATAAAATTCCCTCCGTCCCCCCTCCCTTGTCTCACTGCCTTTCTCTTTGCCTCTTGCAGAAGAAAGGCAGCAGAAAGCTCACGGCACTTGGGTGAAGGCTGTGACTTAAAAGAAAATGAAAAGGAATATTTAAGAAAGTAAAACCATTTATTGATTTTAAACATGGTCGAAGTGCGCTCCCTGGGCTGGGGAGCCTGACACAGTGAATGCTGTTGCCGAGCACAGTGTCAGTCCAGGAGGATCTGCCAAGGCCTCTGATGGCCTTGCAGAGAACTGTTGGCCAGAGGCCCCCCTCAGGTACTTGCTGGGTGCTAGATCTTGGCTTAGAAAATAGTTGGGAGGGGGAAAGATTAGTCAAATGCAGTTGGAATAAAAGTTTCCTCTATCGTGGGTGTTTAAGGGGTGATTGGAGAGTCAGAGGTTCTTGTGAGGTACTCAGTAAGCATTGTTTAGAGGATGCAGATACCTGCCACACAGAGGTCAGCTTTCAAGCAGTGGCCCCTGCAGAATGAAGAGGGGTCATTCTCAAGCTCACTGTGGCTTGCAAAGTTGGACACAAGAATGCACACTTCATGCACTAGTACCTGTAGCAGGAAGGAAGGTGACCTGGTTAGAAGTAGCGATGGCCTTGAGCATTTGCTCGTGTGCTCAGATTGCTTTCCTACACTGCTGCAAAACAAATCAGCTGTGACTTGTTACCAGGACTAATGAAGGAAAACCAGAAAATCCTATGAGGACATGGGAATACCATCCCGGTCCTCCATTCAAGAAAAAGTTTTAGTTGCTCTACAACAGTGGTTCTCAACCTGGGGGTCGAAAACCCCTTTGGGGCCGCAGAGCAGATGTCATATCAGGCATTTACATACGCTTCAGAACAGCAGCAAAATTACAGTTATGCAGTAACAAGATAATTTTATGTTTGAGGGTCACCACCACATGAGGAACTGTGGCAAAAGGTTGTAGCATTAGGAAGGTCAAGAACCGCTGCTCTAGATTGATGAAAACCTTGCAGCAGTCTCTTCCCCAGGTGGATCGTGGTGTGCAAACCTTCTGAGAGTTTCCTTGCCGTAGAACCTCACTGTTCTGTTCACACTGTGTACTGCGGTATTGTCAGTCAGAGCTCTGTAACTGGCTGTGTGCTACGCTGGTGTATATCTTTATTTCTAGAAT
>CM053766.1:91194835-91233749 GCA_028658305.1 Pachyuromys duprasi
TCCTGCCACAATCTAAACAGCTTCCCCATTGACTTCCGTGTCTTGGTGTTATGCTAAGAACCTTATATACATGATCTCATTTAATCTGTTTAACAGATATGTTGAGTATCTATTATGAAATAAGTATTATAGGAAGTACTGGATATAGTGTACTCAGTGTCCTTTAGGGGTTTATCAGTTAGTGAGAAGTTCCAGTAGGCAGTCAGCCCTGTTAGAACCTGGTGTCCTTGGTGTGTGAGGAACAGGAGCCAACTTTGATGCTGGGTACATTTTCTGTTAGCAGAAACTCAGACTCACACTGTAGATAAACCACAGTTAGATCTAGTTCAAGTGTGGAACATGGATAGTGACGTTGTAGGTTAGACTAGCGCCCCATCACTGTGTAAGGGGTTCAGTATCAGCTAAAGGCTAAAAGGACTTACGTTGGCAGAGACCACTAAAACAGAGTAAAAATATCCAGTAGTGGCCCTGGGTACCTTTGGCTTTCTGAGGACCATGACATCATTCTTTCCTTCTGTATGGACACTGGGGTTTCTTTTCAACTGACAGTCATTTTAGGAGCTGTCAGGTATTCAGATGGAGGCCCAGAAGGCAAACACAAAGCCATTCTTATCTAGACATACAGGCAACAAAAGCCAGGCAGGCACTTCTTGCATGTCAGACGTGGTGGCTGAGTCCAAAGAACTGTTATCAGGGCACATCAGCCAGAGTGATGGAAGGAGCTTTCACAGCTTAGGGATCAGTCTGGTGAGCACAGAGCAAATCCTTGAGTTCAGGTATAGGAGAGAGGGGCTCTGAAGAGCCCTTATAAACCCCACTCCGTGCACAGGTGCAGTGACTGTGGCCCTGAGTACACCTGGCCTCCAGCCAGGGAGGTAGAGAGGGCTTTCCAAAGAGGCACATAAAAATGACTTTAATAGGGAGAAAATGTGGGGCAGGGGAAATGAGAGTTCACATAGGCATAGACAGATCCACTCCAAGAATTACAAGTGTTTCCATTTGACACTTGGAAGAAATGGAATACCATTAGGATATGATTGCATTTTGCTAATGTTGACATTTGCACTAATTTTCAAAAGCAGTAGTGGGTAAAACTGGCATTTTAGCATGAATCAGTACTACAATCAAAGCTGAAGTCATTTTGTTCTTCCTTGCCACAAAATACCTGCAGTTTTAAAAATTCAGTTTCACTTGTTAAAGCAGCAAACATTTCTTTAAAATTCAACTTTTCCCATTGAGTACACACACCTTTACGTTTGTCATGATGAAATGAGAAGCGTGTATAAAGAACTTGTGTCATACCAAAACATAATAGTTCTAGGAAAAGCATTTCTACAGATTTTTGCAAACTGTATGATTTCTTGGTAAAGTCTTTTACCTTAAGGAACATATATATGCTTTTGCTGCTTGGCTACTTGACAGCCATTTTCTGAAAGGAGTCAGTAGAAAGTGTTGGTTATCAAGTTTTCATGCAAAGTTAGAATGTTAGAAAAGTCGTGTCTGCTACTAAGACTTCACAGTTCCCAGTGCTTAAGATTGTTGGCTGGCCGGAAAGATGTCTGTGTGCTTAAAAAGGCTTCCCTTGTGGAGGACCTGACTTTGGTTTCTAGCACCCATATGTGCCAAACCTATAATTCTCTTCTGCCCTCCACAGGCATCCACATTGACACATCCATGCAAAAGCATACATACATAAAGCAGTTTTAAAAATAAAAGGTTTTTAGGGGGAGCTTAGTGGTGATGCCAGTGAATGTAGGTTTTTCATTTGTGCAGGACATCTGTGTCAACTCTGAACGAATGGCCCCAAATGATGAATACACGATGTTACAGAATCATATTGTCTTAGTTTCATTTCTGTTACTGAGATAGAAAACAAAAACAAACGAAACAAAAGAAAAACAAAACAAAACACCCTGACAAAAGCAACTCTGAGAGAGGAGGGTTTCCTTGTTTACAGCTCCAGGCTCCGGTCCGTGGTTTCAGGGAAGTCAGGGCAGGCGCCTGTACCCGCCGTCAGGAGCAGAAATGAACGCTGCTAGCACTGAGTGTGCATTTTCCACACGAATAGTTTAGAACCCAAACCCAGGGACTGGTTCTACCAACAGTGATTGGGATCTTTACACATCAATTAATGAAATCAAGGCAGTCCTTCAAACACATACCCACAGGACAGCCTGTTCTAGACAGTCTCTTATTGACACTTTCTTCCCAGATGATTCTATATTGTGTCGGATTGACAATTAAAGCTAAGCACTGCACACACATAGTTAAAGAAATTCAGTATATAAGTTAGACCAGTGGGTTTTTAGTGTGATTGACTAAGAGCTTTGGATGAAGTTTCGGGGTCCACATTACAAGTGACCTTTAAGAAAGGACCCACCGTCAAATCTGAGTGTAGTGTCATATACATATCTGAGCTGTGACGGCTGTTAGGCAGTTGCCTACTTCCCAACTGCATACCCAATGAGGTTGAATTTTCTTCAGACAAATCAGTGTATCACAACAGATTGAGTACAGAGTCCAGCCAGGCATGAAGGTTTGTGAACTATAAAGCAATGCCATTCTTCCCAGTAAATTGTTCTTTCATGTTGTGAAAGACAGGATCTTGTTCATAAAGTATTTTGTAATAATGTCATTTTAAGTGAATTAATGTCATCTAATTTTTTCTATTTTAATGTATGATATTGTAAATGCTTACAGATGGAACACGTGGGGAAAAGCCTTTTGGAATCTTTCAGTGGTTTCACAGAATATGTGGAGGCTTTGAGAACACACTGTTTCAGAATTAAGGATCTGAGTATGTAAAAGGGAAAAGGTTTAATACCAGGAATTGGGTGCTTGCCAAACCACTGAGAGGCTGGTGGGGGAGGATGGGAAGCCCTTGCCCACTACTGCAGGCTGGGCACTGGCTCCAGAGAGCTCAGCAAGTTGCCGTGGCAGAGTTGGGGGCTGTAAGGAGCTTGGGGGCTGCCGGGAGCAACTTGTGCTGCACAAGAGGAGGTAGAGATGGGGCAGCCAAGTGCAATGCCAAGGGATTAGGTCCTGGACCTGGAGAACTGAAACAGTAGAGAAGGCTGGTGGAGATTGGAATTTTTGTATTAATGTTGAATTTCCGTGGTGCTGTTTCTGTTTTTATTTGGTTGGTTTTTGGCACGGGGTTTTGCCATTCAGGTTAGTCCAGCCTCAGATTTGAGTTTCTCCTGCATCAACCTTCCCAGTGCTGGGATTTTAGTACTTAGTATTCACCATCAGATCGAGACTAATTGAAAATTGCTCTCATGTGGTAATTGTCCTTACTCTTAGAAGGAGCCATCCGTATTTAGGATCAGATCAGCCAAAAAAGAAAAGGTGCGCAGATAAAAAGTGAGAGGATACAGTAAGACGTTCACAGGAGAACTCACAGCACCATTTCAAAAATCTTGTGTTTTCAGGGTTTTCAAAATAAATGTCTGGCAGAGATATACTACCAGGATGAAAACAAATGAATAAAAGTTTGGACGATAAAGTTTGAAATACTTCCTTGAGTGGAGGGTAGGATGGAAAAATGAAGTAATGTATTAAACAGTCTCCCGGTGACTTAGTGTTACACCCTGAGGTTCGTGCATCTCTGGAGCCTCATCAGGGTTGTGTCCTGTTGGGTCGATGGCATGTAACACAGAGATCAGTACTAGCCTAGATACATGCACACCCCAAATGGGATTGCTGCGTTGTACTCCTCCTCCCAGGATTCAGGGATCATTTCAGAGGGGGGAAGCCTCAGAAAAACTGTAAGAGCTAGAGACAGTGAGTGGCTGCAAGGAAACTTCTGGACAGAACAGGGCAGTGGAGCACAGAGACACACAGATTGTAACGGCGTGCACAAAACCTGCACAAGGTGGGGAGTTCCCAGCCCCACTGAGGAACTGTTGATAAGAGATGGCTGTGGGAGAGGAAGAGTGTTTGTGCAGTACTGGTTGGGCTGGATAAAGTCTTAAACAACAGGAAAAAAAGAACAAAAACATAAGGCTGAATGGGTATGGGATGGGAAGTGGATCTGAGCAGAGTTGAGGGAGGGCAAGTGAATATGATAGAGATACATTTTATGAAATTCTCAAAAAATTAATAAAAACAAGAACATTCTTTTTTTTCTTTTCTTTTTTTTATAAATAAAGTGATGGAAAGCAAAAGCAAAGAGGGAAAAAGAAATTAATGCTTCACCAGGGAAAGGTAATAGCAAATAAATATGAGCCTAAGAGCAAACCGGAGGGAAAGGAGCTAAGTAGTAATGAGATAAGATTGGATAAATTATTGACCACCCACCAGAAATAGAAGGAAAGAGCCACATCAAGGCATAGCCTGAAATTCAGAATGTCAGATGTGAAGACCAGCAGTAGCTTTCAGAAATAGCAGTGGCCACACATGAAGTTAGAAAGCCTTCTCACCAGCAACATGATTGAACAGCAGTTTTAAAATTGTGACTGAGTCCTATCCCCATACTGTATTCTGTGCCATTTTACCAGGGAACTGTAGGGATAGGGTGAGCTTGTCTTCATACATGGTAGGGTGAGACAGTGTCCAGGCTCTGTACTCTCAGGTTACCAGAAGGTCAGTGTTATCTACAGGAGAGAGCAAATAGAAGGAGTGCCTTGAATCCAGGAAATAATCCCACAGGGGAGAAGAGAAGGACTTCCGATGAAGATAAAAGAGTCAGGATAACAGCTGGCAAGCAGTCGAAGCAGTTGTTTCCGGGGGGGGGGGAGGGGGGGAGGGATCAAAAGCGAAACCACAGAACCAATGGAGTGGCTAATGACTGTACTGAGAGATTTATATTTTTAGAGAGAGTTGGGATTAGTTGATACAAACAAACCCAAAGCTAGTAAGGTTCCAGGAAAAACTAATAATTGGGTAGAAAAAAAAGATTCATCGTTCACTGAGGTATTTGGCTTTGAACACCACAAATATAGTAAAAACATAATGTCAGGATGGGTGTCGACTTAACCCAAAGCTGTGTAGGTCAACCCCCCTGGAAGAATAAAGAGAAATATTTGCATGTGGCATTGGGGATGGGGCACAGATGAGAAAGAGAGAACGCTCAGTCAGTGGGTGCAGTCTGTGAGATGTGCTGTCTAGGAGCACAAACATAATTAGCAGAAGAAACAGCTGCAGGAGTTAAGATTGGATTTCTCTGAGAGGATGAAATTGGTTTTGAAGTAAAGGTGGATCCAGCTTTTGTGTTTGACCTTTAGCCTGTGGAATAATTTGATTTTTCTAAGCTGCAAGCTGCTCCAAAACTCCTTTGGTCCATCTGTGATCTTTGTTTTGTTTTCTGTTCTGAGATGGGGTCTCCCTTTGCAAACCATGTTAGCGTCCGTGGCACGACTCCTGCCCGAGCCTCCCAAGGGCCAGGATTATGACATGTACCACACTAGGCCCATCTGTGTGCGTGTGCGTGTGCGTGTGCGTGTGTGTGTGTGTGCGTGCGCGTGCACAAACGCATGCCAGACATTGGCGTTGGGTGTCTCCCTCAGTTGCTCCCTACTTTACTTCTGAGACAGGATCGCTCACTGTGGAGCCTGGAACTCCACTGAGTACTGAAGCTGGCTAGCTGGCCAGCAGGATCCCAGGATCCACCCATCCCCACCTCCGCAGCAATGAGATGGCAGGCGTGCCTGCTTCAGAGGTTCTGGAGTCAGAACTCATCTGAGTCCTTGTACTTGTAAGAAGGCACTTGACCACTGAACCACCTCCCGCCCCACCCCCACGAGCTTCTCACCTCTTCTGTGCAGCAGCTGAGAAGGCGGTAGGGCAGGGTGGACACTCAGTGAGCGGGCCTCGGAGCCATGGTGTCTCAGCTCCATTGCACAGTCTATCACCTGTGAAGATGCTGTTGCCACTGTTCCTCCACACTGAGGAACAGTAAATGTTCACACAGTGTTCCCTGTGTACCCCTTAGGAGGCCTCTTACTCTTTGTATGGTGCATATTTTCAGGTATAATCAATGTTGTGAGGATAGAGAACACTCTGTAATTGTAGCTCCAATTGTAGTCCTTAGAGTTGAAGTAGAAATCCTAATCTCAGGGTATAAATAGATGAGCAAATACAAATAGGAAGACATTTGGCATATCAAAGCTGGAGAAATTTTGTTAGAGTCTTAACTATGTGCTGTTTTGTGTCTGTTGTTCCATGGCAGGGTTTCCAGGCGAGTGGATTCCAAGCCAGCAGTGGGATAAAAGGCTTTGTAACATTTTTCATGATAGAACTAGATTGGTTGCTGCTCCTCCTTGGAGTACTAGGGATCTTGTACAAGTGTTCTGCCACTGAACTTTATCTCCACAGCTCTCTTGTCTTTTTTACAAGGAGGAAGAAAAAAAATATCCTTGCAACCCAAACTAAAACCCCTGCAAGTGCAAACATTGACTTTCTCTTGGGAAGAGAAGTGTAATGTTGGGGCGTACTGAAGTCAGAGACCTAGAGGTAGCTAGCGGGCAGGCAGAGGATCTAGAGCCAGTTCCGTGCCAGGAGCAGCCCTGTGCACTGTGTTCACAGTGCAGCACACTGGAGAACTACATGGGTGAACATCTAAGAGCAAGAGAAAGAAACAGGACAGGGTATTACTGGGTGTTCCGAATCCTCTTGGGGCCAGTGTCTGAACTCTGACATGTCCGTTTCCCCGCCGTGTTATTCTGCACTGTGTTGCTTGCTGTCCATGGCTGCCCTTTGTAGCACCGTTTTCATTTTGAAGTGTCACTGTTTCTGCCTGAGCTCTCCTGCCGGGCCAGACTTGCAGTAAATCACCGAGTCTTAGGAGCCCCGACACACGTGCTATCTTGCTCCAGATACCCCCTCTTCTGCTCTTGTCCTGCCTGGCAGAGCTCCAGGTTGCAGAAGACATTGAGGTGGGCGAGGTGATGGGTAGGGGAGGTGATGGGTAGGGGAGGTGATGGGTAGGCGAGGTGATGGGTAGGGGAGGTGATGGGTAGGGGAGGTGATGGGTAGGGGAGGTGATGGTGCACCTGGAACTCCAGCGCTGCACTGTACTTTTAAGGGAGCACTTCTGACCTGAGGTCACCGTCTTGACCTCGGGAACACTACTACCACACACAGCAGTATCAGAACCAGCTGAGGAGACCATTTGGACTCAGAACTCTTCGATCTTCCTTCAACACCTCACCTACCTCCTTGAGACTGGGCCATGAAGGGACAGTCCAGGCACATGTCCATAGGCTGAGCACACCCACACCCTGCTGCAGAGGGCAGGTCTAAGCCTTAGCTAACGAAGTGGCCAGCTGTAGCAGCAGGCCTTCGTGAGAATCAAGTAGCAGACCCACCTCTTGGCCTGCACCTGCTGTATTTATTGCATTTTATAGCCCTGGATCTCAAGTCAGTTGACAGTAATTTCCTCCTCTTTCTAATATTTTCTTTTAGGTTGTAAGTGACAGAGACATCCTTTTTGTTCTTTGCCTATCCAGGGAGTAGAAACTCTTGAGTAAGACTAGGTTGCCCCTTCCACCACGTGTGGATGAAATCGGAAGTTCCTTGTAGCTCTGTTCTGCATCACATATACTTTTAGCACGGTGAGTGCCGAAGGAGATTCAGAAAGGAATGAGCTTGTTCAGAACCCAGGGAGGGGCACATTGCCCAGGCAGAACCACGTCAGTGTTGTGGAGCAAAGACAGCATGCTCATCAGCCAGCTTAGGTCACTTTCCAGGGGAAAGCAGGGAAGAAAGGGGAATGAGGCCAGTTTGCAGAAGATACATAGGAAAGAGGGCAGAGGCTGACACTTTGTGCACTGTTTGGTGCTCTGAAAAAGTTTGTTGAGTTGAGAGAGGTCAGGACTTTAGTGGTGATAGTGTTTTTAGGGAAGAGAAATACAGATGTGTTGGAGGTAAGGTCAATAGGTCAGAGACAGAGAGATTGGGAGAGGAGGGGGCCCAGAGTGGGCAGTGCCAATAACAAAAGCTCAGGTTTCTTTGGCCGGTTTTCTCCTGACGAGTGAATCAGTTTTCTGAATGACAATCATGACCTTATGCAGTGTTAATTTTCAAAACTTGTCCCAGTGTCACTCTGATATAATTCAGTAAAACTCCTAGATCTAAATCGGGGCCCCCAGGGAAATATATTCTCAATTTACTTCAAGGCCAGGAAGTTGGTCTTGGGTTCTCCCTATGGAGAAGTCTTCGAGGCCTGAGGGATGCAGTAGAGGCTAGAAGACCTTGAGCCCTTTGTGACTCTCGGCAGGCACTGGAGGTTGGTTTGGTAAAGGATATGATGCCATTTTCCTCTGAGTTTATTTTTGGATGTTGGGTTGTTTTGGTGTGGGGAAGATCGTATGCAGCAGCCAAAAGACATAGAAGCCCATATGGCCATTGCCTCTGTAGACCAGCCGTGGCTTTTGCTGTCTCGTTCTTGTGTTTCTTAGAGGGGAGCGAACCTTGTGACAGCTGCAATTCTATGACAGGGCAGTCTTGGAGGAGCTGGGGGATGAAGTGTCATGGTGACCCCTGCCCTTAGGAGGTGGCTCTATGGCCATATTGGTGGAACAGTCAATGTGTTTTCATGTGTAAGCTGTCTGCAGGGGAAAGAAGCAGACCTTGAAATACTGTGGTGAGTGACACTGTGACATTCAGGATGCCTCACAGGGTGCAGGATGCTTTGGGGAGAGTAAGACAGCTCTGGTCTTGGGAAGTGCAAAGCTGAGAGAGATGGTTCCTGAAATGCCATGCAGCATGATAGCAGAGCAGCAGCAACAGGACGTGACTGGGCCAGCTCATAAGTTTTTTTTCCCCTTCTTCTTTTTTTTTTCCACTGATAGATGTCAGACATTTAGTGTTTCACTTATACTTGCGTCTTGGATTATCAGTCACACACATGGTTAGCTGGTGATCTGAGAGGAGGTTTCAGTAAACACCACCAGCATTTTACTGAAACTTAGAGATGCCGCTGCTTTCATTCATGAACCAGTCTGTCACAGCCTCACTTGGCACCATGGGTGACACTGAACCAGATCTTTGATCCAGCACTTGTGGTTGCCCTTTGTCATCTCTTTAGAAGGTCCTACAGGGTAGACCCTGTTCACGAGCACAGAGGCACAGGAGAGGGAGAATGGGATGGGAAATGTCTCCTAGGCCATCACCAAGTAATACATGCCTCACCAAAGATCAGTGAGGGGAACACTGCTGGGTGCATGGGAAGCCGGGAGGCTCATGTGGCTTGGGGACTCCTGAGTAGTCAGGTAGGAGACAGTCATCCTTGCTTTCCCGAGGGAAGACTCTGTGTGTGTGTGTGTGTGTGTGTGTGTGTTTGATACAAGGTTTCTGTGTGTAGCCTTGGCTGCAGGGCTCCCTCTGTAGACCAGGCTGGCCTCATACTCACAGAGATCTGCCTGCTTCTGCCTCCCGAGTGCTGGGATTACAGGAGCCTGTGCGCCATCATGCCTGGCTCTACTTTAGTTTTTTAAGACAGTGTCTCTTACTAAGCCTGGAGCCCACTGGGTCAGCCAGACTAGCTGGTCAGTGAGCCTGGGACCCTCCCGTCTGCTTCTCTAGGCCTGGGGTGATAAATAGGCATCATGTGCCTGCCTTTTTATATGGACGTAGGGAATCAGCTCAACCAACCACTTTACCAACTGGGTCACCTCCTCATGTGAGTGCCTGCGCATGTGCAGACACATACACACGTGTGTACACATGTGCGTGCCATATGTGCTCACTTACACACAAGAATGCACACACGCACGCACAAAAGTTTCTAAGTCAAGACTAAAAGAAGTGATGAGAAAAAAAAAATCAGTTGTTGGAACCTGGTATTTGATGTTAAGCTGTGACAGTGTTTCAGCTGGAACTGTATGGTTTGGTAAAAGAACACAGACATTACGGATTGTATTGTTTTCAAAGTTAGCTGAGTCCTAGTACTCAGTCTTGAAATGGAGCCTTGTTTTACAAATAAAACCTTTAATTAAATTCTCTGTTGCTTAATTCCTCCTGTCAGGTCTTGTCACCGTCACAGTGATGTGCAGTATGGGTACCTAAGGCTCAAAGCATAGGTGTATGGCTCCGAAGTGTCCACTGCTGCAGCTTGGAACATCATGCAGCTCTGCTTGGTGGCCACGTTGCACACTGGGAAACTTTAGGTTATGTGTCACGGCTGTGCTCGTGTCAGTATTATTTTTATGTGGGAGGTGTATGTGCTGGTACAGCTCAGGAATCTGCTTAATCTGGCCTGTATTTTGCAGAGATGTCATCTCTAGGTGTTCAAGGTGGTAATTAATTTTGCTTTGTTGTTTAATCAGCATTAAAGAAAAACAAACGAAAGTATGCTGACACAATTGCTTTTTCTGTGCCTGTGCAATAATCCGTCTTGTTGTGTTTTAGATTCACTTATGTGCGTGGGTGCTTGATTGGGGTGGGTGGAGGCTTTTCAAGGTCGATTGCATTTGTGTGGTTGGTGTTAGTTCTTTTTGTCTCCTTTTCTACTCCCAGAGTGGTTGGGGATTTGCCATTCTCTGTTCAGTCTTGCTCACTAGTTTCATCTCCCAGCTCATGAAGACATTGTAAAAGACTTGTTGCCCAGTCAAAGCTAGTCTTGGTGGGTATTCAAGCTATACTTTCACACCCCCCCACACACACACACGTGTGCGCATCATAGGCTGTTTTGTGCTGCAAACTCAGTTGTTCCTAAAGGCATATATTCCACGGAAATTATTTTAGATTACAATTCTCTGTATCTGCTTATAGCTCTGTGTAAGCCAGATGTAATTGCACTTGTTTTAACCCAATTCAGAGCTGAGAATGGAGCAATGTCTGCAAGCAGCGGCTGTGCTCGGAGCACAGTTGCCGTCCAGGTTTGTGATCCTGGGGCTCAGTTTCCCGGCTGCTCTGAAAAAAAGACGTTCAGCCTCTTTACCAGCTGACAGCTGCCTCTCAGCCACGAGCTGCTGACGGCGAGGGCTTCCCCTGAGGCTGGGGAGCAACTTATGGTGTCTCTAAGAATAATTTTGCTAACCTATGTAATAATTTTAGAGTGTAATAATTCCCAAGCATGTCCTAAATGAGTCAGTCTTTTGTCAGCATCTCAGTTAGTTTTAGGAATTTTCTTTTTTCCCTCAAGCAGTCACATGGGTGAGATAGCGTGTTAAACAGCATATGAAAGGGTTCCCTGCAGGTCATTGCTCCCCATGATGGAGTTCTTACAGTCTTTGGTTGTGTGAGGCAAGGCACACATGGCCTATAAGAGAGATGGCAGTCCTGTGAGTTAGAAACAGCTGAATCCAGACAAGCACACAGCTTCCAAGTACTTCGGGGGTCTACAGCTCATTGTCTCTGCCACAGGACGTAGACCTGTCACAGTTTTCTTTCTCAGGTGAGAATTGGGCATCGGAAACTGCTGAAACAGAGGAGAAGGCAGACATCTCCCATTGACCATTGCCGTGCCGAGGAGATGGTTTACAGATGAGGGTCTGTGCTGAAGCGGCAGGAAGCAAGTTCTGCCTGAGAGAGGGATGCTCATCTTGGCCTGGGATCGCTCTGCCCTTTACCACCTTCTGAATGGTAGCCGGGTTCACACAGTCAGCTCCTCAGGCAGCCTGGAACATGTGCTGTGTTCTGGGTTTGTTTGGCCATGTTTGAGATCCTGTTATTCTGCTCTGCACCGAAGGTGAACGAACATGCGTTTCACTGCAGCAGAAACAGCACTTAGCTAGAGGCAGTTGTTTGCTTTCTTGTGATCTCATCTTGTGAACTTTCACCTTTTGGAAGCCATCTTCTCAGTGTGGCTCCATGTGGCTCATTCCTTCCCAGCAGGCCTGGCTCTCTCTTCCTCTCTCTCTCTCCCCGGCCCTGACCACCATCTTCTCGCCAGCTCTCAACGAACATTCCTCCCGCTCCCAGGGCTCAGCTGTCAATCAGCACTACCACTTAGGAAGAGCCAGGGGCAAGGGGGACACCCAGCCAGTACTTCTCACACAGGATTTTAAACCTTCCCATTCTAAAGACTGTGAAAATAAATCACATGTAATGAAGAAATCTGCCCAGTGCTTCACATCTAATGAAGGGCACAGCTGGAGTATGAACCCTGTCCTGTTGACTCCATTTCCAGGGTGATGGATAATAAATAAATAGCTAGAATCTGTCCCCTCTTTGGCAAGTTAAGTGCCATGCTCTATCATTTTCTTGGATATTTTATTTCAGAGTATAATCTTTTGTTTGTTTGTTTGTTTGTTTAACAGCTAACAGGTTTTGTATTTACGGATTATTTTTGCAGGGAGGGTTGCTCATGCTCTTAACCATTAAGCAAAAATTATTTTGCTTTTTATAATAAATGCCACTATTTGTTGTTGTTGTTTCCTTCTTACTATTTATATTTGTATGCTCCTAAAGCCGGTTAGTAGTTTCAAATAAGTCTTGTAATTATTTGAAAAGTGATTGGTCTTAAAGCTAATATTGATTCCTCTTTCATTTTGGCCAATTCTGAGATACTCGAAGACTGTGGGCTGCTTGTGTAAGTAAATGTTTTCTACCACACTGTAGATAATTTCTTGTTGCCTACCCTTCAGCAGCCCTGAGTGGCTTTACCATGACTGTGCAAGCTTCCTAGTGCATGTGCTTTTCTGCACCTTCCTGGGTCAATGTCTAGTTCATTCTTCCCATCTCTTCCTAGTAGTAACCAAAATTCTAGGGAGTGAAAGCATCCATACAAAGGCATTTTTAAATGCCCCTCGTCTCTTCAGTTTTCATAGTTCTTTAAAATTAACGTCAGCTTGGCTAAAGTTACACGCTGTTTTCAAATCTGAATGGCTCCAGTTGTCCTTCGTCATTTGAGGTCCAGCTTTAGTCTGCTTGTGAAAAGACAAGGTGGTTTCTTTGACTTCTGAGTACTTCCGTCTGCCTGTCTCACCTCCCAGAGCACTATCTCCATCGTTCTGAAAGAGGCAGGAATAGTCAGCATCCTAGGGAGGTGAGCCCCAGGCTCAGGCTGACAGACTCTGGCCTTCGTGGCCTGCCCAGGACATTTTTGTTTGTTGATGACAATTGACTGTTGATTGTTCTTCCATTTCTGCTGTTAGTTTAGTAGCAGAAAATTAGATGGAGAGAACTCTCTGTAGATTGGTAAATTAGAAGTAGCCTGACACATTCATTTTATTCAATTGAAATCTTTTATTTTCATATATTTATAACTCGCTACCTTCCACAAAGGACTGGAGGCAGCTGACATCTTTACAGAGAGTTGCCTGTTGTTTCTTTAATAGGTACAGGCTCCTTAAAGACTCTCAGGATTGAAAATATCACGCAGCCAAACAGATAATTTGAGTGCTGTGCTAACAGTTTTTATTGCTTTATTAATTCTCGTCATGGGAATCATATCCCACGCGGCACAGGTAAACAGTACATCAACAGCAGACACTGAGGATTTTCCTGTCTCACCGACATGAGCCTTATCTGCCAGCTGCAGACATTCCGCTCGCTCTCTGCTCTTCCTCTCTCCATACGGCTCTCGGAACGAGAGACACACAGCAGACATGTCCCAGCTGCTGATGGCTGCGACATCCCTGTCGCCAGCGCCGCTGTGACTGCAGTGGGCTACACCGTGGGAAGAATGGTTTAACACTCCGCAGTTTTAAAATCACATTGATTTCATTTGTGCAGCAGCACATCTGCAGGGTGTGTGTTTTACTCTTTGACACACAGATGACAATCTGGCTGGAAGCTAGTGTTTGTGGGGGAAATAACTGAAAAGAAAATGACAGTTTTGAAGTAACATAGTTATAAGGCACAGCATGGATCTGTATTTTTCTTCTGGGGGGAAAAAAAACAACAAGTCAAAGTTTTCACCCTGGAAAAACACCAGAAACCAAGCAGTAACCTTCTTGTGTTTTGGCTTTTAACAGTTTGAGCAAAAGGATAACACTGTATAAAGCCATTCTTCTATGGCATGCTGAGTTTACCAAAACCGTGAAATGAAATAATCAATGTGTTTGTTCTTTTGTGTTAGGATCTGTAAGAATATGACAACACCAGGAAAAATGGGAGGGGGGAGTCTGCCTGGGGCTAAAGAAGCCAGTGCAGCAGCAGCTTGGGAAACTGGGTTCTGTCAGTGTGCAGAAAGCCACAGCCACCCTGAGGAGGCAAAAACAGGGAGCAAGGTGGAGAGGAACTAGGACAAAGTGGCACAAATGGTGCCATCTTTGATGACTGTAACCTAGAATCGTGTAAGAATTCCAGAAAACACAAATGGTGGCCTAGTTCAGCTTACGTGTGTGTCACATCTACTGAGTAGGAGCACCGTGTTCTACCTTGACTGCTCTGGCTATAAGTCACAGTCCACTAATTCATGACCAGCTAGACCAGTGAGAAGCTCTGACAGGCACAGAAGTGGCTGACTTAAGACCGACTCCCTGTGTCCATTCTGACTTTGGAAGGAAAATCTAAACCTGGAGGTGCCTCAGAGAGCAGCAGAAGGACGGTGGGCTAAGGGCTGAAGAGACAGGTTAGAGTGAGCTCTCAGCAAAGGCGATGTGAGAACATGGGAAAATGGCTCAAGCCGTCACATGGCTGCCTGCACTGGCGGCAGGGTCCAAGCAAATAGACCTGAGAGTAGGTCCATGCATCCCTGTTGCAGACTCCGCTAGCCACTGTGTGTACAAGCGCTCAGCTCATTTTTAGGAAACCAATTGCTAACCTGATAGCGTGGGTCTGTCAGGCCCACGCTGGAAATGACTATCCTCTCTGAGTGCCTGTCTGATGCCCAGGATAATGGATTCCTTCAGAAGACCAAGGGCCAGGCTAGAACAACGTCTCTCAGATGCCCACAGACACTGCTTGAATAAGTTCTCTCCTCCTGTCATTGGGCAAAGGGAAATGTTAGTGGTAGAAAGGTCACCCGGAACACTTGGTGAGTAAGCAACCCAATGAAGATGACAAGATGGTGAGAACATTCAGATTGTTAAAATTTTGAATAGTTTCTTTATTTAGAAAAAAAGAGTTAACCTTCAGCAAACAGAATTATGAGAAGACTGACACACACACACACATACCAGTGACATGGGACAGCCATGGCAGGACTGGTAAGATTGGGTTCCCACCTCACAGCTTTGCAGGGGAATGAGCAACATGGGGTTGCCTCAGGAAGTGACTTTGAATGGAGCTGTGTCTCTTGTGCACAGTCAGCACACGCTTGCTGTTTTTAAGGACTGACTCTAAACAGTTTTCCAGCTCTTTCCCTTTGCTTTCAGTTTACTGAGCCTCTGCAGAATTTCAGTAGATGCTTTATCTCCATCACCTCATTTAATTGTTATAGCAAGCTGTCCTTTTCCTTGGTGTACGTGTGGCTTAATTCAGTACATTTTGCGGCTGTGGTCCTCCCCCCAACCCCCAAATTCCAGAAGTTGTTTTGCTGGATGTGGATCAGAAGAAATTCTGTCCATGGGGAAACTACCAATCTAATTATACTGTGTCTTAAATGACAAATGTTTAGTATCAAGAGCCTTTTGAAAGGAGTTTGTTTTGTGGGAGGGTCTGTGGTTTTAGTTCGCAAAGCTGTTGTAGGAGAGTAGGAAGCAGAAGTAGCCCCAGACTGTACCAATCAAGAAATTGTGGACGGATTCCAACCATGGGGCACACGCCTGGGTGATTGGGCAGCACTTCCTTTGGTGGTGGTGCTGCTGCTACTTCTTGGGATGGGGTCTCACTCTTTAGCTCAGGCTGGCCTGGGGTTCCCTATGTGGCACTTTCATGCAAAGCAGAAAGGTTTCCCTTTCCTGGGGTAGAATAAGGCTGGGACCACTGCTTGTTACCTATGGAGCCTAGAGCAGGATGCATCCAACCTTCTGGGTAACCATGGCCTGGCCATGTGGTTAGTGAGGTATGTGGATGTCAGAGGATGGGCCTGATGGGAAAGCCAAAATATTCACGAGAACAAGTAGAGAGTGAATGCAGGAGAGTGAATACAGGACGTGATGGATCACAGTGGTTAAAAAAAAATCAAATTTATTGCAGAGTTGGGAGGGGAAGGAGAATGACTTCAGGTGACCCATGCCAAAGGCACAGAAAGCAGCTTGCTCCCTCCAGTGACCCCTGTGGTTCATGACTCCTTTCCCTCTGGAGCCTGTGACCAGAACCCAAAGGAAAGAGGGTATCTGCACAACGCAGGCAACCTACAATGCCCCCTCGCCCGACTGCCTCTGCCCGCTCCAAGGGCATTTTCCTTTCCATCGCCTTAACTCTTTGCTCTGGCCTTCCTTCTGTATCTGCAGTGCTTGACTGTAAGGCTCCTTCTTAATGGGTGGAGCACATTCTCACGGCAAAGGAGCGAGTGACACGGGGGACTTGATTGAATTGCTCCAGTGCCAGGGTAGTCACACGGACAGCTCTTCAGAACAGCTGCTCTGTGCCATGGTCTCCTTTGTCCCACTGGTGTTGAGTGGTCCCCTCAGGTTCTGAAGAGCAGCCTGGTGGCAACCCCTCTGTGATTTCACTTTCCATGGATTACAGATTTCCAGAGAAAGGCCAGAATGGTATGCTCAGCGCAGCCGTAGTAATAGGAAAGACAAAGATGACAGCAGGTGCAGAATGGATATGGAAAGGAATCTAGGTTTAAGAGAATCTGTTATTTATCAGCTGTGTGCTTGTCATAGTGCCCATCTTTGATTTTAGAAAATACCCGGAGCACTTACTAACTTTATCAGGCTCCAAGAACAGATACCATATTCTTAGTGACTTTCTGAAAGTACACAAGGTAAAAGAAACCAGCTGGGGTTTTTTTTTTTTTTTTTAGTTTTCCTTTAATGTTTTATTAATTAATTTTTTATTTCAAATGTTGGGTGTTTTGCCTGTGTGTATGACTGTGCACCACATGCATGCTTGATGCCCTCAGAGGCGCCAGAGAAAGGTGTAATAGAGGGTCTCCTTGACTCTGTGTCATGTGGTTGTGAGCCACCATGTTGAGGCTGTAAATCAAAGCCGTGTCCTCTAGAGGAGCAGTCAGTGCTATAACCGCTACGCCATCCCACTAGCCCCTGCATTTTCCTGATTTGGATATCCTTTATTTTAATTTCTCAAGAATCGCGTGTCACCTGCTGTGACACCGGGAGATTACAGCCCGTCTGTGTTCCTCCAGCCCCACGTTCTTTGCAAGTGTAGGAGGACAGTGAGCAGTGCACTTCACCCTGTTCTCTGGAGCATGCGGCTTCATATCATAGTCAGCCAGATGATGGGCAATAGAGAGAGATCTTCTGTGGACATGTGGGTGAGCATAGATTTTAAGAGGGCCATAGGAAGGAGACTAATGAAAGTGTGTGTGCACTTTAAAAAGTTTTAAAAAATCACAGCAGATTCACAGGTACCACACTAATTCCTGGTTCACTCTCCGCATTCATTTGAAAGGGCTGATCTGAGCAGCAGGCCCTGACTTTGGTGACATGTGTACTTGCTTCAGTAACGCGACCTTCTGTGGCTTGCACATGAGACCTGTGATTTCAACCCAAGAGAGAGAAGGTTCTAGCATTGACTTCCTAATTAATCTGCCTTAAATCTCTCGTCCCACTGGTTGATGACTGTGACCCGCCATTAGTAAGATGCTGTCTCCAGCCTGGAAAGTCCTTTTTTAAAAGCTCATCAGTAGCGTTCTATGAGACGTTCAGTAGGGCCTGGGGTGCAGTGGAAGAGGATTTGAACCTCTCCTAATGGTGTTTTGTCAGGCTCTTATTTTCTCTTTATATATATATATATATATATATATATATATATATATACACACACACACACATATTTTGTCATACATGTACCTATATACACATATATATGTATATATCTATATCCATTCTTTCAGTTCTGTTCTTTTAGAGAACCCTGGCAAATACAGTGATTAACTCACAAAAGCAATTCAAAGTTTAAACAGCGTGTTTTCCTTGCAGTGTTCGGATTCTGATTGTATACTTGGAAGGAGGTGTTCTGTACATTTGTTCAAGGGCTTATTTAACCAAGAACTCAGTACTTAGAGGATGTGTGAGACTCAAAATGTGAACACATAAAGTATAGTTGAGGGCAAACATGAAGACTGGCTCCCTTACCCACGTCTTTTCTGGGTCCCTTGTTCTCTCTGTGTGTCCTGACATGGTGCCAGCTACACTGCTCTATAATTTCTCATTTGTCAGTCAGGTTTTCTCTCTGTGTGCTGCCTGTTTTCAAGGTCTTGTCCCCGAGGTCCATGTGTTAGAAAAGTCCAGCATATTGCTGCTTGCTCACTGTGTGGAGGACAAGTCCATACTTGGATATAAAGCCAGTCTGGTAGGATGACCATTGAGAGTGGAGGTCTGATCTCAGCATAGCAGGAAAGGAACTGGCTAGGCCAACTGCACACAGTAGCTGGTAGATTCACAAAGGGACTCCCGAGACATGGGCTGGGGTAGTGTGAGGCTGTGTTAGGGTTGTACTCTATTCCAAAATCTAGGCATCTGAGAACCCTCGCTCAGCACATGGTATAGAAAGAGTGCGGGAGGGCTGGCAGAGATGAGAAGGGAGCCTGGAACCGCTAGAATGAGTGAGGTGCAGCATCGTGGGCCAGCTGAGTGGTTTCCAGTACTGGCCCGTGTTAGCTGTGAATTGTGAAGGCATAGGAGGAAGGGGCAGGGAAGGCTCAGAACCCCCCACGGCAGTACTGCCCTTTCAGGAGAGGCACTGCAGCTTCATTCTCTCCTGCTCTTCTGTCCCAGAGGGAGTCAGAGCTTCCAAAAGTCCACTGGGAAAGCCTGGTGCAGAGAACCTGGTGGTAGCTGCAGTCTGCCCTTTGGCACCTACACATCAGCACGCAGGCAGGAGGATGCTTGCTCTCTAAGTCCCCGATCTAGAGTTGCAGGTGTAGAGGTTAGAACACTTGCCAAGGGCACTCAGCTAATCCCTGTGAAGTTTGGGTCCCCACTCATTCTAGCTTGGGAGTCTAAAGTATTACCCGTCTTTGTTCCTACCCACCAGTGTAATCTCAATGTCTTAGAGATGTTAGGGCACCACCCAGCATCAAAGCAGAGCTCCCTCCAGCTGCAAGTCAGGTCAAAGGAGCCCAGCTCTGTGCTAGTACTGGGTTCCAAGCCCATCTTACTCATCTTCTCTGCTTGCCTGTTGTCAGTTTTACCCACCTTCTCTTTTCTACCAGTGCACCCCCGGTGTTGAGGTCCCTCTCTGATTTTTGCACATGTGTACCTGGTGTGACCCATACTGCTTCATCCTGTGTTTTGGTTTTGCCCCATCCACCTCCTTGGGTGTCAGGATAGCCTTTTAGGTATCCCCTGCTGACCATCTGGATTACTGATTGCAGAGTCATTTGGGACACAGAGGTGTTTTGATCTCTTCTGCTAAGCCATACATGGCACAACGATATGGTAAGAACGTACTGTGCCTTTTTTGTTGTTGTTGCTGTTGTTTGTAAGCCACATGTCCATCTGTCACAGTGTAAATAGAGTAAATAGTAAATAGAGATGCAGGTTCTTAAACATCCCTAAAATCCTATCACACGCTATGCGCTTGTACTAAGATCTTAGTGACTCTTAATGTTTCCTATGCATTACTCTCCCATATATGTTGATACTGGTTTTAAGGTTGCTTTTTGTAAGCCATAAAACATGAAACCGTTCCTAGCTGCGTCCTTTAAGTTATTTACTGAAGAAGCTCATCTGGGGCTTCTGCATTATGGTGAAGTGGGATTTTGTTTGGGCATAGTTGTGTGTTTTGGGGTGCCTTTGGTGGTATTTGGTGAATTCCTCATACTTTGGGTACCAGCATGTTGAAAAACCATGTTTATTTATTAAAGCCATGTTTCTTAAAATGACATTCCACTAACAGATACATTTAATGATAGAATCCTAGTCCTTGAAGTTTGCTTTGGCCTCTGGTGCCAGTGGGATTCATTCTTCCTCCTTTGGCTCTCTGCCTACTTGGAGGGATAGTCGAAGAGGTTGAACTAGGAGGTGCTGCAGGGTGCCCTTTTAAGTTTCCTCGAATAGTCTTTTAAAGGTTGGAAGCTATATTCTAACCTGTGTTTCATGAGCATTGCATCAGTCTTAGTTAGGAGCTGGCTTTTATTTATCACTCTGATTCATTGCCATCACCTCGGTGAGTAATGGTGTTTAGGAGTGCTTGGACCATGACCAACCTTTCTTGGAGGCAGTACTGGGTTCTGAATCCCTGGCATCATTAGATACTTTTTCATTGGGTTATTGAAACCAGTGGCATGAGAAAGGTGCTGTCCCTGGATGATTTTCCATGACATATTTTCTGCGAGCATACCTTAACACTAACATGTAAAGAGCAAGGAAGCAGCATTAGATCGTAGACAGCCAATGAGGGAAAAAATGTGTTGATTATTGTAAAGTTTGGTTGGTGTCTCCATTATTATTATTTTTTTGGTAAATTTTCCTGAAATCTACCTTTATTTAGACCCATAATCACGTGTCAGAAGATGAACTTGGTCCCATCTGATTGGGCTATTTCTCACCTTTTCCCTCATTACCTTTGGCAGTGAAAAGTGCCTGGTGGGGTTTATGATAGAGCATCATATTTTCCAACTGTCTATCTTCTGCAGACTCATATACCACTTGAAATGAGTGTTATTTAGTCAGTGCTTTTGTGAAGTGAATGTAGTTAATTTTTTAGGGTTTATAAATTAGAACATATTTAACATGTTTCAGTGTAAATGTTTTGAAGTTGCTTTAAAACGTACACAGGCCTGTGTGATCAAGGCCTTTCTGTACAGAGCAACAGTCTTATAATGGATGCCGGAGAGAGAGGCCATATTTTCGGGCTTTAATTACACTTGCAGGGTAATTCTTCAGCAGCTCTACAGCTCAGAGGTTCGAATGCTGCCATTTGGCTTCCAGTATCGTGAGTGGCGCGGGCACACAAAGCCGCAGCTCCCCCAGCTCGGCGTCTGCTCGCGCCTGTTCTTGCTGACTCGGCCACAGCACCTTGTTTAGGCATGTGTTTTCTTTTACTTTTTGTTTGCTTGTTTTTATGTTGAGTCTCTACTGCTTAGACTTTATTAGTGGGAGCACGCTGGGGCCAGGGTTGAGAGTGGGTCCCTCCTGGAGCTGAACCTAATGCTAACCCAGGATCAATGGAAACAGCTTTCATCTGAGAGTAAGTAGGTGTGTTTGTTTGTTTGTTTGTTTGTTTGTTTGTTTCGAGACAGGGTCCCACTGGCATGGCATAGAACTCCCTGTAGACCAGACTGATCTCAAATTTGTGGGCATTTGAGGGTTCCCTCCCCCCCAAGTTACTTATGTCCACAAAGTTGTGTTGAGAGTGGCTTCAGTTTTCAGTGAGATTCTGTCAGCTCCAAGGTTGCTCTCAGTGCCTTCCTAACCCATATGATTCTGTTAGAGCTGGAAGAATTCAGAGACTCCATCACATCTGAGCATCACAGACCGTGCTTCATACATAGTGCACGCTGCCCGCTCAGAACCTCATTATAGCCAGACCCTTCCAGTTTTCAAGCCCTTTTCCTTCCCAGAGTTAAGTTCTACCTTCCTGTGACTTTTTCCTAGTTGTTAAATGTTTGGTCCCTTGAAGGAACAGAGATGGATCCCTTTTCCATGTGGCCTTTGGGATTTTGTGCCTCTTGCTTCCCTGCAGCCTGTACCAGCTCTCTCTTCCCTGGATTACATCTGGTGTCTCCAGACCTGTTGAGCATTGTGACCTGAATCTCCATCCGTAGCATCAGGAGCTCGAAGGATTTCCATGCGTTGGGCATCTACTTTGTCTGTCCCTCAGACACTGCTTGTTCAGAATTGCTCATGATAGTCCAGTTGTGTCCTGACCGTATCCAAGAATACCAATGGCCCAGATGCATCTTGTATGGCTGTGTATCTCTGCTGCTCCATGGTGCCGTTTGTTACAGCTGACAGCTGATGGGAGATGAGGTTTTACTTCTGCACTCCCCACTGTTGCACTCTGAACCCTGACCTTTTCTCGTGTGAACTTACTCATCCTGGAGTTGGGGGTATTATGCCTTTGTAAAAAGTAGACAATATGCTGTCATTGCATTCTGTGTGGATGGGCTTATGAAAGCCGAGATCCTATTCTGTTTGTCTTTATTGAAGACTATTTCCTTGAATAGAAAATTAGCTAGCATAAGAAAGTCTCTGGGAATGTTTTAAAACCTATCATTTTCACTTAACATGCTGTCAATCAGTTCTGTCTGCAGAGGTTAGTAGATTCTCAGTTATAATTACTAATAACTGAATCATTAACTTAATATGCTTTTTCAGTTATTGGCTTTTAAAAGATTATACTTTACAGAACGCTTTTATTTGCTTCTTTTGATTTAAAAGGGATTAAAACTCTTATAATCACATTTTATCCAGTGTTTTCTGCAGTTGTCACTTTATAATGACTGCATTAATTAGATTTCTTACTGATTTCAGTCTTCTAATACATGCTGTCTTATAATTTGGGTTCTTGTCATGGGGGTTTTCTGAGGGCCAGGCCAGTTAAAGTTGATTAATGCTGTGTTCATCTCTACAGTTACTTTGTGTTTCTTAAAATAAAACCTGGTTCTTGCAACTATCAGATTCTTGAATGTTTTGTTTGTTTGTATGTTTAGAGATGGGTTCTCCAGTCAGCCAGAAACTAGCCTCCAATTTCCTATGTTTGAACTTCTGATCCTTCCACCTTCACCTTCCATGTTCTGGGATTATAGTCATGCATCATCATGCCCAGCCAGGGTGTTCTGACTTTTGATTAGAGCCCTTGCTAGATTGTGTAAACTTACAGTGATTACATTTGTAATATAATTTTTATATTCCAAACAATGAATTTGGAGTCTAATTTGTTTCTGTCCTGGAACTTATGCAGATATATGAGGCCAGATGAATAAATGAGGTTGACAGAAACATTCAGTCATAAAAATTTATGGTTAAACTTATTTTAAGGTTCACGTGAAAGGATTTGTTCCGCAAACTTGAAAAAAAATCTCTTTCCCTCTCTTTTTTAAAAGAAGAGTAACAAATTAGAAAGATAGCTGAAAACCTACTTGATATGATTGAACCACCTCAAGTGGTAAATTAAACATGGTTTTTTGTTAATGGTAAAAAATCTTTTTTTTTTTACATTCCTTTGGTTTTTACTGGAAGCATGAATTAACTCTTAGTATCACGGCTTTTGAAGAAGACTTTGATGCTAATATATGTGAGTGAACTGAGGTAATATTTTAAAGTGTAAATTGGCCTACATAAAAGAGCTAAAATAATGAGAGTCATTAGTTATAAGCCACAAGCTATGTTTTATCTTATTCCATAGAATTTTGTACATTCAAAAGAGTTGCTTGTGTTGGTTCCATACAGTCTGGAAAGTGTAAAAATATTTATGTAATCTTTCTTTAGAATTGAAATAGATAAATAATACTCAAGTCAAGAATAAGAGAATATTTGCGTTAAAAAATTCTAAGTGGAGTTCCTGTCTTCTCCCAGTCTTACTATCTCCCTCTCCTTTCATAAGATAGGGAGAGTTTGGCTATGAGTCTCAGCATCTGCTTTGATACCCTGTTGGGTAGAGTCTTTCAGAAGCCCTCTGTGGTAGATTCTTGTCCTGTTCCCTGTTCCCTCCCTCTTCTGATGTCCATCCCATTTGCCTTTCTGAATGAAGATTAAGGATCTTACCCAGGGTACTCCTTCTTGCTTAGCTGCTTTAGGTGTACAGATTTTAATATGATTATCCTATATTATATGTCTAATATCCACTTATAAGTGATTATATACCATGTGTGTCTTTTTGCTTCTGGGTTACCTCACTCAGGATGATCTTTTCTAGTTCCCACCATTTGCCTGCATATTTTATGATTTCCTCTTTTTTAATTGCTGAGTAGTATTCCATTGGGTCAGTGTACCACAATTTCTGTATCCAGTCCTCAATTGAGGGACATTTGGATTGTTTCTAGATTCTGGCTATTATGAAAAAAGTTGCTACAAACACGATTGAGCAAATGTCCTTGTATACTTGAACATATTTTGGATACATGCCTAGGAGTGGTATAGCTGTATCTTGAGGTAGCACTATTCCAATTGTCTGAGCAACAGAACCAAAAAAAATCTGGGCCCAGGGGTCTTTTCTGAGACCGATACTCCAACCAAGGATCATTCATAGAGATAACCTAGGATCCTTGCACAGATTTATCCCATGGCAGCTCAGTCTCCGAATGGGGTCCCTAATAAGGGGAATAGGTGCTAACTCTGACCTGAACTCAGTGACTGGATCTTTGATCACCTTCCCCTGATGGGGGAGCAGCCTTACCAGGCCATAGAGGAAGACAATGCAGCTAGTCCTGATGAGACCCGATAGGCTAGGGTCAGATGGAAGGGGAGGAGGACCTCCTCTATTGGTGGACTTGGAGAGGGGCTTGGGAGGAGATGAGAGAGGGAGCGTGTGTTTGGGAGAGGACAAGGGTGGGGACTACAGCTGGGATGCAAAGTGAATAAATTGTAATAAATAAAAAAAAATAAATTAAAAAAATTTTAAATGTTTTCTGTTGAAAAATTTTCTAGGTGGAGCTAGCTGTGTAGTTTAGTCACAGAGCATGTGCTTAGCGTGCACAAACCCTGCTTTTAGCACCCAAAAAGGACCTAGGACCTCAGTGGGCATGTTTTGTTTTTTATTCAGCCTGTGTGCTTGAGTGCTATCTAGGAGACAGTCTCTGTTAAATTCAGGAGTTAGGGAAACAGATACTGTTTATGCTGCCTTGGAGTTTATGTTCTGTTGAATTTGCATTGGAAACAGATATGGACCATACTTTATCATGACGCTAAAGTGTATCTAGTCAGTGTGGCAATAATTATGCACGTAGAAGTAAATTTGAAAATTGCAAATGAGAGCTGAATGTAGTGTGGTGCATACCTTTAATCCCAGCACTCAAGAGGCAAAGGCAGGTCGACCTCTGAGTTCAAGGCCTGCCTGGTCTGCCTAGTGAGTTCTAGGACAGCCAGAGCTACACAGTGAGATAATTCTGTTTCTAAAATAAAGTAAATTTACAAGTGAAAAATTCTTTATTGTAAAATTTCACCAAAGATAAAGGGAAAAATAGTGAAAATTTCCTTAGAGTAGAAAAGTGTTGTATTTAAAGAACCAGAAATCAAGTACAACTGAACTTCTCAGTAGTAAAGTTCTGTTGTTTGGCGGGGGGGGGAGCATAACTTCTTTACCCAGCCAAGTTATCAAGTATGAGACTAGGACTAAGAAATGTTTAGGTATTAGGACCAAATATTAGCTAGTAGGATATTGTCCACAGAATTGGGGGAATAAACTTCAGGAGGATAAAGGTATTATGCTAGAAAAAAGAGACCTAATATAAGAAAAAAGGAATAGGCATTGTCATTGTGAAAGGAGAAGTGCCGTGTGGTGGGTCCAGCGATGAGCCTGCCTAGATGGACAGGTAGGTGTGCAGCCTCTGGAAAGAATGGCTGTTTGTAGGAGGAGCAGATGGAACTCTAGTTAATGAACCCATGGGCTTTTATACAGAGTTGTTTTATAGTCATGTCACAAAGTTTGGTAATAAATTAGTAATAGAAAATTTAAATAACTATAAATAAGGTTGTAATTAATTCTAGCAGATACAGAGTTATCAAGAAAGGGAACACACTGACAACATACTATAGACTCAGCTACAAGTATTATATTCCCAATCTTAACCATGAAAACAGTGAGTGCCAAGGAATAACAACCATGTATTCGGATGAGGAGGGAGGAGTCCATGTGAAAGCTAGGCAAGGAGGAGATCAAACAACTTTAAAAATCATTGAAGAGACTAGTGTGGTAGGTCCTGTGACATTAAAGCAACCTGCCAAAGTAGGCCGCTCCAGCAGACTCTGGCTCAGGCAGAGGATGAGTGGCCTTCGTGTCCAGTGTCCCTGATGGCGCTTCCAAGGCCAACATGGGGCAAGCTTGTCTCAGTAGAACTTTTTATGGGATTCTTTGGGCCATGAGATCTGCACCTATCGTGTCTCTGTTTCCCATTCCGGACACTGTGCTCTATATGTCTCTCTTCAGTGAGAGGGTCACAATAGAAACAAGCCTTGTTGACCTTTGGTGAGCGATATCTGTCGTCAAGTTCCCTGTCTATACAGTGGGGTTGGTTTTCTGTCCCCCATGTTGTGAAAAACAATCCCTTGAGATGCATGAAATCTTTCATAGTGGGCATCTTACAGAATGTTACTGTTTTATTTTAGTTGGCTTTTGGAGTTTCCTTTTTTAACGTTAATTTTGCTGTTTTCTTTATTGGGCTCACACAAATGCATTGGTAATCCAGAAGTGGTTCTTTGAAATATATTTTTAAAAAAGTGAACAAAAATTTTAAAAAAGCACTACAGCTAAAAGTAACAAACATAAATTGTGAACAGAAACCCAGTATAATTACAGAATCGAATTCCTAATGTCCAGGGACCGGCAAATCTGACAGGTTGGTAATTTCACTCAAATAACAGAAAAAGGAAAACTGTAAATGGGAAGTGCCACGGTGACCCTCTGAAAGCTGGATCTGATTTGGCAGGCAGTTTGCTTGTCCACAGACTCCAGTATGCTCTGTTACGGAGTTGTGCCAGACAGCGGCCTGGAACCTTCGCGCCTTTCAGTCACTTTCAGACCTAGTGAAAGAGTCGTGCAGACCATGTACAAAATAGTGTTTGGGGATGGAGTTGATAAGTTTTGTCACTCAGCTCCTGGAACAGGGCTCAAATGTATGATTCAGAGTTGGGTTCCTCATTCAGGAGCAGCTGTTCTTGTGCAGGGCCAACCCCAGGGCCGATAGCAAACAGACTCCGCATCGTGCCAACCTGTTGGTGAGCCCCTTGTCAAGTGCTGCTGTTGCTTGGCTCATGGTTCAGGGTGTGTGGTGAGGAAGTGTGGCAGTGTGTGAAAATGAGTGTTTCAATTCGAAGTTGGTTAAAACCACTCACTGCTTTAGTCAGAGCTTTAGTTCATTTCGTTTTCAGTTGATTTGTTTTTTGGATCTGGTGCTGATGGAAAGGTTATTCGTCATCTCTCACAACAGGGCACCAAGACCTCATAAGATGCTGATACCCTGGGAGTGCTCAGCCGCACTCTGGTCTTTCCACCAAGAGGGTAAGGAACAGGCTGTCACTTGACTGTGTTTCCCAGGGCTATGAGAAACAGTTCTCATTAAACACATATTTCTGCTTTGCTATGTTGAGATCTGTTAGCTAATGAGATCTTTTAGAGATAGAATCTAATGAAATTGAATCTTTTCTCTTTTTCTGCATGTGCATGTGTGTGATAGGTATGCCTGTTTGCATGTGTGTAGGTGAACACGTGTGTGGCTACATGTGTGTTTACACGTGAAGGGGAGAAGTTGACATTGGGAATCTTCTCCAGCAGGTCCATGCTGTATATGTTGACACATGTGTTTTCCACTTGAACCTAAGCTTGCCTGTTCAGCTGGTCCGGCCAGCCAGCTTTCTCTGGGGTCCTGTCTCTTGTCTCCTAAGCCCTGGGACTGCAGATGGGCCACCATAATACCTACCTGGCATTTACACGGGTGCTGGAGACCCAAATGCCCATTCTTACATTCGCATAGCAAATGATTTTACCTGGAACTGTCTTCCCCAGCCCTCTGAAATGAAGTATTTCTTCAGGGTCCAAATATGGGTCATGATCACACATGCCACCTCAGTCAGCCAGTAATGGGCAGAGCCTACGTGTGCCGTTGGCATTTCCAGCTGAATCCCTCATCTTGGTTCATGTCAAAAGCAAGATGCTAAGGATTTTGAGAGCAGAAGTTTTTACAACAGCAATGCCAGTGGTGAACCACTCAGTCTGACTCTTTTCTGCTGTATGTTGGTCCTTATCAAAAAGGTGAAATGTCAGGCACATGTAAAAATCTGAGGCAGTTATATGACTGAAGAATCTGTTCACCACTTTCCCAAGTTGAGAAGTTCCCTCTTACAGCTTTGATAGAAAATGAAGGCTCTCATAGCTGCTCTGAGAAGTCAGTCTCATAATATACGGGTTCATTAACACAAATATCCGGCCTCCCTACCAGAACAAAACAGTGCAACAACTTTTCTCAGTCTAGCACAGTCGGTTGTAATGTTTTAACTTATTTAAATTAAAGCAGATTGAGTTAATTGGCTTAGATGGAGGCAGACTGTTGCTCAGGCTAAATATGTCATTTAATACCATTGAAAGGCTGTGCTGGCACAGGATATAATTTTAAGGCATTCCCTTTCATTCATGTTTAGAAATGGTTTTGAGAATATAGAACTTATTGATTGTGGGCTGCAGAGATGGCTCAGTAGAGTAAAAAATAGATAGATAGATAGATAGATAGATAGATAGATAGATAGATAGATAGATAGATAGAGATAAATAGATAGATATATAGATATTACTCTCTCTATATGTAGAGAGAGTAAAACATATATGTATATCTGTGTAGGTGTATATATGTATGTGTGTGCATGTATATATGCATGTATATGAATGACTGCATGTGTACCTATAGCCCCAGAGCTGTTGGGGGCAGATACAAAAGCTTGCTGGCTAGCCAGGCTAGTTGAAACATAGGTAGTCCATCTCCATAAATGCTGCTTCTTGCAGAACAAAAAGCAACTCTAATCTTCTTGCAGAACAAAAAGCAACTCTAATCAGCACATGGACATACTTCTCCTGGAGAGTGCCGAGACCATTCTGCGGCCTTTAATTTAAGCAGCTACTACTGTGGTTACTTAGAGTAAAATGATAAAGAGTACTGAGTCAGATGGTACAGAAAGTGCTCAAGGGAACCTAGCTAGAGAGTCTCAAAACTGGGTCTTCTCTTCCTTTTCATTATTTCATTTCCATGTTGGCTTAGACTGTACAATCCTTTTCATAGGCACTGACTAGACACAGTTCCTTTTCTCTAATTTATGAAGTATCATATGCTTTAAAAACCCTTTAAACAACACAGAAATATGCAAGAAAACCATTCCTCACATCCAAAATATGATAAAATGACTGCTTTTTAAATTCATGTCCTACTGTTTCTCTTTCTGCACCAAAACTGAATAAAATAGAAATAGGAACATGTAACTGAATTCTTAGATGGCTTAGAGGAGTTCTGAACTGTAAAGCACCTGCAGAAAATGCTGCTGCATAGGAAGAGCTCAGCTGTTCTGTTACACACACACACACACACACACACACACCTGCCAAGTGTGTTCACACAAGCAGGAGCTCAGATGACCTGTTACACACAGAGAGACTTGCACACACACTCCGCACAGTTTGTAACACAAGCAGGAGCTCTGATGACCTGTTACACCTGTACAAGAAAGCCACTGCAGGTCTTCCAAAACCAAACCAAGATTGGTGCATTCAGTGTGCTCAAACTGTTTCTGTCACCCCAAGTTTGTCATGGATCTTATTCCATGTCATAATTCAGTCCACTGTGTTGGGTATTTATCTTGTTGTTTTGCTGCTGTTTGGTTGTTTTGCTTTAGCTGCAGAGTATACTGTATCTCCTTGTAATATTTGGATAGCTCCGTGTTGCAACACATAGTGTTGAAAGAGGAATAATCTTAAACATTCATCATTATTCTTGAGACGTGATCATCTGAGCCCACATTCAGACATTTACATTTATCTCTTTAAAGGAAATGTCTTATGTTCTCCTGTTTGCTCTCCTTTTGGAATGGTCTGACATTAAATATATTGGACCATGCAAGACCGAGGTTTGATTATCTTTGGTTTCAGACATTTCGTGTGTGTGTGTGTGTATGTATGTACATGGATGTACACATATACATGGATGTGTGTATGTAGGCTCATGCTGACCAAGAGAATTCCAGTTCATTTTCCACTTTACTGAGACAGAGTCTTGCTAAACCCTGGAGCTCACCAATCCCAGCTAGTCCAGCTAGCCAGCTTGTGTGTGGGTTCTAGGGAATCCAGATTCTGGTCCCCATACTCGTATGGCAGGTGCTTCAATCCACCAAGCCATCTCCCCAGGACTCAAGCACTTCAGTTTTAGATTTATGAGTAAGTTACTCTAATCCTTTACAGCTTCAAAATCATGGGTTTAAGGTTGGATGCCACAATTGAGGGCAGTTCTGTAGTTACCACTAGAGGGCTCCTGTTGGGTTGAACACGCTCTTTCAAGTATATTCCCCAGGTATAAATGTCCGTCATTGCCGCCTTCTGCATCTCTCCATTCTGTGTACAAAATGTCTCTGTCCCTGTGAAATACCTTCCTCACATCTCACTAACTTCTCTCATGAGTAGGCTTTGTTACCCAGTCTGGAAAGATGATACCATGCTCTAGATTTGGGGAAAAAAAAACTTGAAATTAAAGGAGAGACATCTATTTTTTTCAGAAATATCTGAAAATGCCCATAGCTTCCTTGCCAAAAAGAAAAGAAAAATGTAAGTTCGGTTTTGATCCCATTGGGCTAGCTGCCATCTAACTGGCACCAACGTAGAAACTCCATTTGGACATTTTTTTTAAGCAAGATCAGCTGTAGTACCATTTGTTACAGTGTATTTTCAGAATATTGGGTTAATTTAAACCATTAAAAGTAGTGGCATAAATTTTAATTGAAGGACAAAAATAATTTTCAGTGTCTGTACTGCTTTTATTGTGTAGTGAACATGTTATAGAGCCAGCTAAATATGTGGCTCCAATTAACACGGTAAATCATGCCATTGTTTGCACATTCTTATTTATTTCTTTTTAAGGGTTTGAAGGCTAGCACAACACTCTCATTTGAGTCTTTTAAGATCCATAGCAAAATTCCAATAGTTACTTCCATTATTTAGTTGAAAGAATTGAAAAACAGAAATTATAAACTTCCCAAAAAACAGAGTGGTACAGTCTTAGACTCATGCAATAGGTAACCCTGTTCAGGGCTGCACATTCAGTTAAGGGTGATTGACAGGGGCACCCAATGAACAGCGAGTCCTGTGAGAGGTAGGATAAATCAGAACAACCAGAGGGCTTGGGATGGAAGGACTGGGTGGGGGGAGGTAGGGAGGGACTCTTGGCTGCCATGTGTTAGGGGAAAGTGGACAGACTGAGCCCTGGACTCTGGGCTTCCAGCTGTAGCTTAGGAAGCCGGTGAGAGGGAAGAGGTACTGGGCCTGGCCACTGCTCCTCATCCTGATGCGTCACTCACTAGAACCTCTGGGCCCTGTCTTGTGTGGAGAGGAGCCGGTGGCACACCACGTTCATTGTCCCGGGCCTCTCTGGGAGAGGACATTGCTTTTGCGCTATGTAATCTCCCTTACTGCATGTGTGTGCCTCTGCGCCAGTGCTGCTGTTGCGTTTGGCGCTGAACTTTGCCCATTTTGTTAGTTGCTCCCTGCCAGAGTTTGGCTGTGGGAGATGGACTGTGTAATGCTTATTGGTGTTCACTGATGGACTGCTCATGTCTGAATTAATGAATTAATGTTTTCTGATACAAGCAATACTAAGTATCTTCTCTGCACCAAGTAGCTATACAAGTAGAGAGATGAAAATTAAGCCCAAGTCCTCATGCAGATACTTGGCCCCTATTTTTAAAATTTTTTATTAATTACACTTTATTCACTTTGTATCCCCCCCCCCATAAACCCCTTCCTCCTCCCCTCCCATTCCCACCCTCCCTACACCTTCTCCACACATGCCCCTCCCAAAGTCCACTGATAGGGGATGTTTTCTTTTCCTTCCTTCTGATCCTAGTCTATTAGGTCTTATCAGGACTGGCTGCATTGTCTTCCTCTGTGGCCTGGTAAGGCTGCTCCCCCCTCAGGAAGAGGTGATCAAAGAGCAGGCCAATCAGCAGTCCCTGTTCCCATTACTATGGAACCCACTTGGACACTGAACTGCCATTGGCTACGTCTGTGCAGGGGTTCTAGGTTATCTCCATGCATGGTACTTAGTTGGAGTATCAGTCTCAGGAAAGACTCCTGTGCTCAGTTTTTTTGGTTCTGTTGCTCTCCTTGTGGAGCTCCTGTCCTGGGAACTGGAAAAGATCATCCTGAGTGAGCTATCCCAGAAGTAGAAAGACACACATGGTATATACTTACTCATATAGACATATAGGATAAACCTAATAAAATCTGTACACCTGAAGAAACTAATCAAGAGGGGAGGACTCTGGCTAAAGTGCTCAATCTCCATCCAGAAAGGCAAAGAGGATGGACATCAGAAGAAGGAGAAAACAGGGAAAAATTTAGGAGCCTGGCCCCTATTTTATCTGGCATTCTTTACACACGTCACGTGTAAACACCTTTCAGTCTTGGGTCATTGTCTCCTCACTTAAAGGCCTCCCTCTCCCCCATGTAGCTTTTTTCCCTCATCAACTTTCCCCTGCCTCAGCATCCATTTCAAAGACAACTTCCTCCTAGAACCCCTGAAGCCCCTCCCAAAGTGCTGGCAGCAGATAACCTCCAGAACAGTCTAGTCTGTGAAAAATTCTACATGAGTGACTTACATGTCCATCGCTAACTCCAGCCTCATAGCATCAGAGCTGAGCGTGGAGATGACACAGCAGAGGCCAGAGCGGTCTCCTAGACAGCTAAGAAGCTGTGTTTCCTTGAACAGGCAACATGGAGATGTGCCCCAGACAGTTAAGTGACAGGTAGGGAAACATGACCAACATGGTTGATTACTAACATGGGTCGTCAGGTCCAAGCCAGAAAGTATGGTGATGGGAGTGCGTGTGGCTGCTGTCCCTGTGGTTTGACTCAGTCACTCACCTCAAGGCCATTGAGTGGCGCCGGAGTCATACAAGCCTTCATGTCGTTTGGAAGAAAGTAAGTGCATTGGAGAGAGTTGTTTGACCCTGTGAACAGAGAAGTGTTTTGTATAGCAAGTCAGGAGGGATCTTGGTTATCCTCCAAGGGACTGGAGTTCCTGCCCTGCCTAACCTCAGTTGTAGGGTTTGGCAAATGCCATCTTCGCTGAAGATGGCTCCAAGCAGGGCTCTAGGTTCTCCCTCCTGAGATAGCAACTTCCCTGCCTACACTGGACATGAAGCTCATTTCCAAGTAGTTACCAGCACTGGCCGGACTTGTGTGGCACTACCAGATCAACAGTAGTTCCTAATGATATTCCGGGCCATGCTGGACATTTTCATTTGCTAATAGTTGACAGACATCAGCCAGGTAAGCTAGCCCTTGGAGATAGACTCTGGCAGTGCCTTAAGTGAGAAGCCACACCTATGGAAACGGTTTACCAGGGTTCTGCTAGCAGTAAGAAATAGTGAGGAAGCGTGGGAAGAATTTTTGAGCCCGCCCTTACTCAGTCTGATTCTCTGTGGAGTGAGTAGACACAAGTTGCTCCCCCTTAAGCCAGGGGCTCAGCCTTCCTTCCTTTGCTCTAGGCTGCAGGCTACCCCAAGTGGAGCAGACCATCTCACAGGCTTTCTGGACTGGGTGGTATCGTGGAAAGTTCTCAGTAGGGAGGGTTAGTTTGTGAGCTACCGTTAGCCAGTGTTACATCACCACACTCTCCCCTAGGGCAGAGGTAGGCTTGGGTCTGTGATGGCCATCAGCAGAGGTGCCTTCAGACAGGCAGGTGGAATGCTACTTAACCCTTAGCTTCCTGTTTACAATTGAATCTTTTCTCTGAGGGACTCAGCAGCAAAATATGCACCTAGTACTTTGAACTTTAAAACCAAGTTTATTTCCTTATTTCATTTTATGCCTGCAGCAATCCTATAAAGTAATTAGAATGATTATTGATTGTTTTCAGCTGAGAACGTTGTAACACGGGCAGGTTGAGTGAGTTAAGACTAGCTGCAGTCATTTCCACAGGGCATTCTCTCTGGTGCATGCAGCAGAGCTGAGATGGGCAAACTGTTGTGTTTGCTGTGCGTATTGTGAGGCAGAAGGTTAAGTGACAGATGTGTGTACTAAAAACGTGTGTCACTTAAGAGTTGCCACGGACTGTGTAACCACACACTTAGTCCTGGCATACACTGCAGGCTCTTCAGCGTGTGGACAGGAACAAAGTCCACAGCTCAAACATTATGACACATCCTATTCTGAAAAGAAGCCACTAAGCATAGTGACGGGAAGGAAAAGATGTAAGGTTGTTGTCAGTGTTAATTTCTGACGCTAGCCCAGCATCCTGGGACACCAAGAACAGCGTCTGCTGCCGTTGTTTGTTCACGTCTAGGTTGGCAAGAAAACCTGGAGCACGCAGGAGTGGGCACTGTAATTCCTTTCTTCTCACAGCAAGGGTAAGTGGATTATGAGGTATGTCTCTAGAACTGTTAATCAGCTTAGGTTGAGAATAGCATCAGATGGTATCTCAGGCAGCTAGGATGGTTGGCAGGGTAGGATATTCTGCTTCAAGGTTTATTTGTCCAGCCAGCACTTACCGAGCACTCTTGTGTGAGGAGCACTCCAAGCTGCCAGCTAATAGACAAGGGGAGAGTTGCCTTAGGTGCTCTGTAGACACCGGCTTGAAGAAGAGTGGTCTCTGCTTCTAAAATTATTTCCTCAGTTAGTGTTACATGTGGCCGTTCTAGAGTAATCGTCCCAGAGCAGGGAGGTTCCTGTGCTCATTAGTGGATGCCGTCCTGGGATGGGAACTCAGTGTGTCACATTCAACTCAAGGAGCTTTGAGTAGTCAGTGTTCTCTGAGTCATTTGTGCAGCCGCTCAAGGAGCTGTGAAAGATCTTTCGAAATGCATTTGTAAAATAACTTAGAGAGGGCTGGAGAGATGATGGCTCAGAGGTTAAGAGCACTGGCTGTTCTTCCAAAGGTCCTGAGTTCAATTCTCAGCAACCACATGGCGGCTCACAACCATCTATAGTGAGATCTGGTTCCCTCTTCTGGCGTGCAGGTGTACATGCAGACAGAACATTATGTACATTAAAAATAATAATAATAAATAAATAAAAAGCACTGGCTGTTCTTCCGAAGGTCCTGAGTTCAATTCCCAGCAACTACATGGTGACTCACAACCATGTATAATGAGATCTGGTGCCCTCTTATGGCCTGCTGGCACACACGCAAGCAAAATACTGTATCAATCAATCAATCAATAAATGAATCTAAAAAAAATGACTTAGAGAAAATGTATTGAACGTGCTGTGTAATGTAGGGGCTATGATGAAGTGAGTTTGGCTAGGCAAAACAGCCAAATACTCCCACTAACATTTAATTAGAAATATGAGAAGCCAGGGGTGGCTCTGAAGGCAGGGTACATCACATCTGGTTAAACGTGTATTCTGTTAATCTCTTTTGTGTAGAGATTAAATCTGTTTTCCTTATAGAAACAAACTATAGTTGGAAGTTGTAAAACTCATTTAAAAAACTAAACAAAACAAGTATAGAGCAACTAATACCTAGCCTGTAAAATCTTACTCAAAAGTTTTCATAGTGTGCAAATTTCAGGCAGATCTCCTCTTCCATACTTACGTTCTGACAAACATGATCCATCCTTTTGAAGTGAGGGTTTTGGAACTCACACCTCGTGCCTCCAGGATGCAGGCTTCCATCTCCACCGCTGCCTGGTGGAGCAGGCACACGTTATTAAGTTGATAAACATCAGGGTGCACGATGCCATGTTTCCCTTTAACATAAATGTTAATGGTTGTATGTTCTAAGCCAGGGCCCTAGTTTAGTAATACTTAGTCACATCAAGAACACAAATAGGATATTATTTTAATAGTCATTTCTGTGGTAAGAATGTTTTCTTTATGTGAGAGATACCTACCAAATATATCACATAATAGATATCTGCAGTTAGGTAATCTTGTTCTACATGTGTCCCAGGAATTATTTCAAGCTCTAGATAAATGGTATAAGAAATATAGAAAATCATCCTACCCTCTCAGAGTTTACAAACCAATGTGGTCTGAGAGAAAGTAAGGAAGTAAGAAAAAAAAAGTTTGCTTCTGCTGAGTCCCCAGAATTAGAACTGAATTGATGGGGTACTTAATAGATGGCATTATTAGTATAATAATAATATATGGTAATAATTCAGAGTAAGTTGAACTGTTTAAGATGGAAATTGACATCACTTCAGTTACACCTTGTATCTTTCTATATTATATACATATGTGTGTGTATGAGACACAAGAATGATTCTAGATTGTAGGCAGAACTGCCTCCTCCTGCCTGAAGTACAAGATAGCAAGCAGCTCAGAACTGTGAACTAAGGAAATGGAGTAAGCCTCAGCTTTTGCACTGGTAGTCAGTTACCAGGCCCAAGCACAGTAGCGAAGTCCCAAGCCTCTGGTGACCTCACTGTGATGAACAGACAGCAGCTAGGCTTTGTGAAGGAGAGTACCAGAGGTGAACGGGCATTGCACCGAGAATGAAGATAGAGAGGGTTGGCTCCGTCTGAGCCCACCTCTGAGCACTGCTTTCTGTTTGTGGGGTGCAACTCCACTGTTAGAGTCAACAGTCCTAAGAAGTCTGTAGCTCACTAAAGAAGGTTAGTTCATGTTCCCACCTGCAAAGTGAAAAAAAAACACATAATATAAGAGAAATAGGATGGAGTGCAGAAGAGTACCACCCAGCTAACGAGAGTAAATTGCTCTAGATCAGAGTCTGCCTGAGACTTGCCCAAGCAAAGCTGAAAGCAAGCCTTGAGAGAGAAAGCAGATCAGAGGAGACCTAACTGCCTGCCAGAACAAGCCCAACACCTTTAACAAACCCCAGCACCCATAAACAGGAAGCAGCAGTGCCCTGCATTCAACCACAAGAAATGCATAAAAGCAAGAAACTATGACCTAGACAGGGGACCATTAGGAACAGAAGCAGAAGTTACACCTAAGAATGGCAGAGTCTTCTGAAACCTCAGAGCCCACCCCCAGTGACACACCTCCTCCAACAGGCCACACCTCCTAATCCTTGCCAAACAGTTTTACTGAGTATTCAAATTTATAAGCTAAGCATATGGAAACCGTTTTCATTCAAACTACACCCACCAAAAAGAGGTGCACTAGATGATTCAGACTATCTGTATATCAGAAAGAAAGAGATCACACTAAATCCCCATGATGGCAGTCGTTCTGTAAGTTACTGTATTAAGTAAAAGAAGCATGATTGGAGCACTACTCAGCAAGCTGTAATTCCCTACACAAACAGCCTACTAATGTGAGCAGTTGTCCTGGGAAGAATACAGAAGGATCTGTTGAGTGGTTCTCTGACTCACTGTGATAAGCTTGAATTAGAAGGTGCATCCTTTGTACTTGTGCACATTTACCTCATTAAAATATTCTTTGCTGGAGAGGGCTGGACAGCTGGCTCAGTGGTTAAGAGCACTGGCTGCTCTTGTAAAGGACCAGGGTTTGGTTCTCCGAACCCACATGGGGGCTCACAAACATATACAGAACTTCAGTTCCAGGGGATCCAGTACCCTTCACTGGCCTCTAATCAGGAAGCACATACAGGGTACACATACTAATATGCAAGCAAAATATTATACACCTAAGATAATAAATCAAAAAAATAGTCTTGCCTTATAAATCAATCAAGAACCTGGAAACTCCATAAAGTTAAGTATTGACTTACCTGATGGAGATTGAGTGTTTTTCATAATTGGCTAAGTAGTGATGAATGTACTGGGCACTGCTCTCTAGGCACTGTCCTCTAGGACATTTTAGATGGCAGCTGGTAGGTTCACACAGCCCTTCAAGGAGGGACTTCACAGGGTAGAAACTAGATGTAAAATACAGCTGAGAGCACTCAGCTAAGGCAGAGGATTTTAAGAAATTCAGTGTAGCAAGGTGGCGCACTTCATTCCTGTACAGAGGCAGAAGCAAGCAGATCTCTGTTAGTTGAAGGCCAGCCAGGGGTACATGGTAAGACTTTCTTTAAAAAAGTTTAGGTTTTTTTTTTCTATTACTGTAATAAAATGCCAGTAATTGTAGCAGTTAGAGGGTGGAGGCAGGAGGATCAATTTGCTTAAAGCCCATCTCAGAGATGTAGTTTGGATTACATGAGACCCTGTCTCAAGGAAATAATTGATAGCTGTTGCTATCAATGAGCCTTTAGGGGTATCATGTAGCATACTCAGTCTTCCACCAAAATCATCTGTAAAAGTTTCACATGGTGAGAGCACTCAGACAGATAGCCATTGTATTACTCCAGATTTTTTTTATATTAAGATTGTAATTTCCTTGAATCTAACAGATTTAGCATTTTGAAAATACCAACTGCCAAGATAGCTCTGATCTGAACGAGCAGCTGCGCTGGGCGCCTGCACCCGCCATTGTAGACTGGATCGCACAGTCTCGCAGGCAGTCTCAGGAGGAACCGGGCACCGTTTTCACTGAACTGCACCCTACGAGCTCACACTGCACCCGGGTTCTGCTTCAACCCGCGGGTGTACGGCAGGTGCGAACCGATCGCTGGAACCACAACAGATTGAGTGGATTGGGGGACGGTTTTGACCAGTCCGCACACTGCGGGGGCGCCTGCCAAACGCTTCCGCCAGCAAAAACTCAGTCAATGTGTGAGTCCGCCGGTGGATCTGGGAAGAACCTGAGTTCTGTCTCAACCCACGGCTGAGAGGATCCTGGGACCATCTTGACCAGACCGCACACTGAGGGCGAAAGCTGCACTCACCCGCCAGCAAAAACCCCAGTTGGGGTGTCTGTCCACGGGCCAGACAGAGAAGGCCTCTGGCACCATTTCAGACAGCCCTGCATACAGCAGATGCACACCAACCCAAACCCACTGTGTGTGCCCCAAATATCATCTCAGACCGTGGTGCACAGCCCCTGGCACAGAAGGAGGCGCCAAATCTTCATTCCAGGGGAGAGCCCTTAACAGCAAGCCCAGGGCGGAGTGCACAGCCCCCAGCTGACATCTCAAAACTGGACACTCAGACTCTAGCACAGAGTGAGGAGTAAAGACTCCAGACCAGAGGGGTGACCAGCCTGCAGTGCTCACAGCTTCTAGCACAGAGCACGAAGCTGGGCACACAGAGCCCACAACAGAGTTCAACTGAGACAAAACACAGACCAC
>CM053766.1:91234249-91305825 GCA_028658305.1 Pachyuromys duprasi
CCAGCCCTGAGGAGACAGGATAAGCTGGGGTTGGATGGAAGGGAAGGAGGTCCTCCCCTGTTGGTGGACTTGGAGGGGGCGGGGAAGAAGGAGATGAGGGAGGGAGTGGGAGGATAGGAGGGAATGGGGGAGGGGGCTACGCCTGGGATTCAAAGTACCTAACCTGTGATTGAGATAAAAATAAATAAATTAAAAAAAAGAGTGACCCCAAATTACAGACAGATGCTTCTTCAGCATTCTTAGCCCCTGGCCTTGCTAGCTGGCTGATTGGCTGTGTTGCCCAGCCCCATGCATGCAGTAGATGCTCCCCCCCAAGGCTTATAAAATAGCTCGCTAAGCTGGTGTGGATGGGAACAAGAGTGGCCAAGTGCCAAGTTCAAAATCTTTGCTGCTCTCACATAGGCTTATCATCTTGATTTACCAGGAAATACTATTGCTTTTGATTAAACACACTCTGTGCTTCTCTTATCACAGCCAATGGCTTAGGCGCTTGTCTGAAATCTATATGGTTCCTTGGAAAATGGAATATCTTAAGCCGGGTGCACATGAACCATGAATTGAGAATTCCTTTAGAAATAGTACTCATACATATTTTATACATAAATTGACAAGGATGGCAGAAACCTCATCTTCCCTGTAGCAATTTGAACTAGACTGATTGAGGATTTATTGCCTAATTATACTTGTCATCCTGACATAAAAGTCATTAGTTCTAGAAAAACGTGTTTGTCATACCAGGATTATCTCCAATTACTACAGTCAATATCGAACATGTACTTAAAGCCAAAGGGAATAGTCATCTCCATCACGTGGTGGACCGCACGGAGTTGATGGCAAACCCGTTTGGTTCTGATCCTATGCCGTCAGCACAGCGTGACATGCAAGGAAGGAACGGCACCAGGCTGCACAGCACTCCTGCGCTTCAGAGCTGCTGTCTTTGATTCCCTTTGTGGGTGAATTGTACTGAGAGAGCTCGTTCAGTGTGAATGAGCTTCAGGCGCATTTGGGTTTTCATTGGGCATCATGGTGAGGCAGTGCTATGTCATGTGTGTTGGATGTTACTGGCTGACGGAGCTGTTCTGGGTCAGTGTGTACTTAGGACCCTGGGACCCGTGTGCCCTGCCTAGCATCACAGAGTAAACAGTGCTTGATGGTTCATCCTCCAACAGATGCTTCAGACCTCCTCACAGTCAAGCAAGTTCATACAGTTGCCTGTTAGTGGGCACGATTCTCCAGCACACCTATGGGTCAAAAGTTGATTTACACCAAAGAAAGGGTGCAGTTCATCTGCTTCATTCAGACTCACCCCCAAGAGTTTCACCTTGGTTTCCTGTAACACCAGTGAAGGTGTTTCCACAGATGTTCACTTTGTCATGGGATGCTTATGTTTAATAGTGGGCCTACTGGGAGAGGCCACTGCAGGCCATTTCTTCCTTTTATCAGATCCTTTCTGCAGCAGTCACCTTTTATACTTCCGTAAATCATACAGCGCACTGAAATATTAAATTATGAGTTAGAATTAATATTTAGAGTGACATAAAGTAATACTGCAGAAACATTTGGGGGCCTTGGTGGGGGAACCTGTAGTTGGCCCCTCCGGTCTTATAAAGACTGCAGGAGTAGCATTGTTCAGAAGGCCTTTGAGAACAGAAGTATAGGTTGAACTTCTTAGTAAGCACCAAAGATAAAGGGGTCATGGTTTCTAGGGTAGAGTGTGAGGCCATAGCTCAAAATGACCTATCAGATGACTGCGGGGCAGATGATGGCCTCACTTTGGGGCAGAGCACAAAAAAAAACATCCTTTGGCTTGAGCTTCTCCAGCCCCAAGACCCTCCTTGCCAGCTTCCTGCGGTGTCTGCAGGTTGTTGCAGGGGAGAACAGCACACGTGGATACCCGAGGCAGCACTCGCCGCAGCAAGCAGGACCGAGAATGCTGGAGTCAGAGGGGAGAGGGTCCTACAGCACGTGGCCTCAGCAAGTGTCCTGGTTTGCCTTCCAAGAGGCAGAGACAGTCCTGATCACATTTACCTGGAGAAGACACTGGGCAGAGTGAACTCACAGAAACACTACTCTGAGCCAATCACACTGCCATGCGCCCTGCAGTTCTGTAATAGTTGGCATCCAAGGCATCTAGGAAAAGACATTATTAAAATTTTGAGTCATATGATTCCAAGAGATGTGTAATAACAGACAAATTGGTTTCATTTTAGAGAAAAGGAATTCCCCTTCCATGCATTTGAAAATCAGATACCCAGTGTACACACACATACCCATGCTATACTCTCATGACTGTCATTAATGCGACATGTGCATACCTAGATTTTTGAGAGGAGGGGCTGGAGCTTTGGTGGGTTTTGAGTCTAGAGACCTGAAGAACTCCCTGACATCAGGTTCTTAGCTGAAAGTTGAACCAGCATGGACCCTGACTGTCCTCACCCTTAATTGCAAAGGCTGGGCAAGCTGAGCGTGCCACAGGGCCACACCCAGGAAAACAGGGAAGCTAAAGAAAGCAGGGCCTGGCTCAAAAATGGGCCCACATGGGTCTCTGGGTCTGGAGAATCAGGCTTCACTTCTTCAATTGGATGGACTAGAAGCTGTTATTCCACGTGAACACAATTACTTGATTGCATATTTTAATCCAATTCACACTTTCAGTAAAGTGTCTTTTGTGGACTCAACAGTTGAGAGGAACCCGATTGTTTCCTATCACTGCTTTCGTTAATAAAGAACAAGGGCAGGGAAGGGAAGGCCTGAGGAAGAGAAATCTGACTGTCGTCTGTGTCTATGGCAGATTCTTTGATTTGCTCATTTCTTCATCCTTAAATGCCTATGGTGTCCTTGAAGCTGGAAATGAGAGTGACCAGCCCTGCTGTGAGGCTGGCAGTGCCCTGAGATCCAGCTTAGGACTGGCTGTCTTCTTGGAACTTATGCAGACTCTCTTTCCTTACTTCCCCATCTTTCCCGAAATCCAGAGCCTCCAATCATAGGCCTCAGCTATGACTTTCCTAATCACAAAGATGCAGAAAACTTGTTTTATTAACATAGTACCATTTACCTTTCCTAATCCTACCTGTGACTGTTTGACAACACAAAGAACCCACAGCTGCTTAGAATGATAACATTCTGTTAAATGGAGGGTATTCACAGTGTCCTAGATGCATTCAAAGCCACAAAATTCCACTCCTCGTTTGTCCTCGTTTGTTATAGGACGGGGGCATGCCTCCTCCACCACGGCAGTTTCTCTGTAGGGCAGTCCATCCCCGTAAGTACCTGTGCTAGTTTGTTTTAGTGTCAGCTTATGGAAACTAAAGTCAACCTGGGAAGAGGGACCCTTAGGTGAACAATTGCCTCTATCAGATTGGCATGTGGGAGAGTCCATCTTACTGTGAGTGGCATCATCTCTGTGCCACGGCTGTTTTAAAAGGTTAGCCAAGCATAAGCCAGAAAATCATCACTCCTACATGCTTCCTGCCTCTTCGTACCTAGCTTGAACCTGCCTGAATCCCCTCAGAGATGAACTGTGACCTGGAAGTAAACCATTTTCTCCCAAATTGTCATGGTATTTACAACAACAAAAAGGCAAACTAGGACATTAAAAACTAAGCTAGTGGTTTGCATTTTTTACATAGGATTATGGTTTGGACACAAGAATATTTTATAATTAGACTTGTTGCCTGGCATATGCACAGTGGCTGCTTCTGCCATGTGCCCAGGTGGCTTGGAGGTGTGTCCAGGGCACCCACATGGGGCTGAGACAGGCCCGGCACCGGCAGTCTTCCCGACGTCAGCTCCTGGAACATTGGGAGAATGTTAGCACTAGCAAGCACAAGTAAAACTTATAATCATTTTAAGGTACAGTGTCTTGAGAGTGAGGACCTTGCCTCATAAGTTTCTGTCACAGACATGTACAGATGGAATTTGAGAGGAAGACCCGTGAGATGCTGACCTCTGACCTCCTTGTACAAGTACACCTACACACCTGCATGTTTAAGGGGTCGGGGGTAGAAAGGGGGTATTTCTCTAGCAATACGGTTAAATTAAGTCTTCCAAGCTAGTGAAGCAACTTTGATTTAACTTAAATAGAATATTGTTCACATTAAGATAGAATTTATCTGACTCAGACCAGTGAAGAGCTGGAGTACTATACTTGGGGGCGTTAGGTAAGAAATGTATTTGAGATTTCTGATCATATTAAAGAACTCTGTTGCCTTTAATAATTGTGTTATCTGACAGTATTCTAAAACAAAAGATCAATCACGAGTTCCTTGCTAGATATTATCAACTATCTATGATGGTCACCAGGCTCACCGTAACTTGGGTTCTCTGCTGCTTATTGCCTTGAGCAGTCACTAGTCAAACAAGGATGCTCTGAGACTTTTGCGTAACATGCTGTGTGTGTTCAGCTACTTCAGAAAATATTTGTGCTCTTCAGACAGTGCCTTCCTTCAATAAATGTTTAATATGGAAGCTTATTAAAGTTTTACTTATTATACTTAATAAAAAGTAGAAATGAAGATAAGTTAAAGTACTAGAGAAAATGTAATTGAAATAATTTGGAGTATCATTTAAATCAATTTCCTTATTAATTTAGAAATATTAAAAAGCATTTGACGACAAGATATGCTTAAACATCATTATGGGGAAATATGAGCAATAACTTGTCTTACTATTTCTAGATTATTTTTAAAAGAGTATTGGCTTATTCCTTAAAAAAAAAAAGAAAAGAGAAGAAAACGGGAGAACTGCAGTAAGTTGTCCTTATTTTAGAGTTAGGTTCTCACTCTCGCTTTGTTGCCCAGACTGACCTCAAACTCCCCATCCTCCTGCCTCCATCTTTCAAGCACTGTAATTTCAGTAATGTACCACCAAAGCCTATTGTCCTATATTTTAAAATATAAAACGTATGAGCACAGCAAATGCTCATACAGGATGGAACTGAGATGCAGGCCCAGTGTAGATAACAGCTGTCGTGGTGGGTTGGAACATTATGTTGTCGCATAGACATCCTTGCAGGATATTAACAGTGTTTTCCGTGACCTTTTGCTGTGCTTGTAATCTCTGTAACACAGGTGAATCAATGTGACAAACTGTTATTAATTTATCCATGTGTGAAGGATATTTTAACCATTTAAAATAATCACTATAGTTAGGCTAAAATTCTATCACTTAAGTTTGGCAGTAAAGAGAATGTATATATTTTTCTGACAATTTAATCAAGTATTGCAAATAAACTTTTTTTCACATGTATAGAGTATATGATGAAGCTTCCCAACGTTTAACCTTTTACTCCTGGTTTTTAGGGCAGAGCACGGGGACAGGCTGTGACCACTGAGGTGAAGCTGGTTTTTCCTGGTAGAGAGATGACTCAGAACTGCAACAGAAGTGTGTGCTAAGATGAGATTTAAATGAGGTTTTCTCTCTTTTTTCTTCTCACGATTAGGCTATCAGCTGCAAAGGTCAGCACAGCATATCCTACACTTTGTCAAGGAGCCAGACCGTGGTGGTGGAGTACACACATGACAAAGACACAGACATGTTTCAGGTAACACTGCTTTTATAATGGAAACTGTCCTGTTTCCCTTTACTTGTATGTTTTGTCATTCAAACAACATCTGCCGCAGCACCATTCAGTCATGCCCAGGGAGAAAGAGCTGAGGATCATATAAAAATTACTCCTAAAGGGGTAAAAGGAAATTTTAAGGCCGTATCTTCAGATATTTTTGCTTGTTTGCGAGACTGTATTTTAATGACATTTCCCCCTTCCCTTCTCTCCCTCCAGACGCTCCCACATACCTGTCCCTGCTCTCCTTCAAAGTCAGGACCTTTTTTTTTTTCATCAATCTTGATGCAATAAAATATCTATTAACCGTAGGCACAAAAATACGTAAAGGCAACCACTTTTAAAACAAACATAATAGAAAAATGTTTAAATAACAAGTCAAAGAAGACAATTCAAGAGGCTTCCAGAAATAATTGGAGCAGTATACAGAAAAACTGCCTTACCCTGTCCAGAAAATGTAGAGTAAGCCTGAGTGATTTCATAATCAAATTTTAAAAAGGTAAAGGTTGATAGTCAAATTACTAAATGCCTATATCAAAAAGTTCTTTGTAAGAAAGTATAGGATGAGTAGGAAAGGTGATAGCATATTACAGAGTCTAGAAATATACCAAACAAAAGCAGAAAGAAAGAGAGAAATAACAATTAATGAAGCTGAAAAGAAAATAATTCGAAAATGCAACCAAGATTCAGAAAGTTGTAACGTGGACTCATAAAAAGAAAAGGCAGAGGTGCACCTCAGAGGTGAGACCTGCACTTGTGTGTGGGGAGGAGAGTGTGGACAGAGTGAGCAGTGGTTTCATGTGTTAGAGTGGGAAGGTTGGTTAGGAAATGAAATGTCAGGTTTTGACTTTCACAGTGTAGCTTCTTCATGAATGTCAGAAACATGAAAGGTTAAGTCGGGGGCTCTAGACAGCAAACCCAGATGCCAGAGATTGACCCCATTCTGCATTTAACCATTTCCCCAGACTTTACAAAGCAAGCAAGGGCAACACTGTGGCAGTTGTCAGGAAGAGAACCATAAATAGCCAATACGGTATTTTAAATCATTCAGTGCTCGTGCGCTCAGGGCAGAGGACTTCACTGTTATTAGCGGGAGGTGCAGCGCTGAGCATCTTGTGTGGAAGTGGCCTCTGGGCAGCACTGCGGGTCCGAACAGTGTCTCCACAGGGCAGCATCACGGCAGCAGCGATGACATGAGCCCACAGGTCCACTGGCCAAGAGACTGCCACTAATGTGCGCACAAATAATTAAGGAATATGAAACGTGACTTAACTACAATGATACTTGGTTCAGAGTTACATTTCCTAGTGAAAAACTAACGATAAAAACACACTTCAGTGTAGGTAGAGTAGGTACACTAGAAAGCTACATGGCACACATGTGTTTCAACACCTCCAACTAAGAAGACCCAGCCTACATCAGAATTGTCTTCTTTCTCTAAACTCTCCTCAAATTTTTGGAGACATACTTGTCTGTAAAGCTGTCAGATTAAAAGTGAAGATGAAGCTGATCACAGTGGTACATGCCTGTAATCCTAGCAGTCTGGGAGACAGAGGCAGGCAGATCTCTGTGAGTTCAAGAACAGCCTGGTCTACAGAGTGAGTCCAGGACAGCCAAGGCTGCAGAGAAAAACCTTATCTGAAAAAACTAAAAATTAAAAAAAAACTTTTAAAATGTTAAGATCAAAATTGCTCTAAGTAGGTATCTGAGGAAGAAAACTTCCTCAGAAACTAACAGTGTAAAATTCCAAATGATTAACTGGTCAGATTTTTTAAAATTAATTATTGTATAAATTGCTCAAGTTAAAATTCCTAATCCTGAAACTTCCCCACAAAGAATAAAATAATTTTTATGAATATTATGAATAACTTTTATATTTTAGGTAAGTTTCTCTAGAGCCAAGATATAATAAAGTAAAAGGAAAAGGCTAGTGAAAAATCAGAGAAGTATTTACAATTCATGCCACAGATAGTCAAGGTCCAAAAATATAAGATGCTCCTAGAAGTAACTGAGAAAAATACATACAGTGAATTGACATACCACCAAAGAATTTAACAGCTATTATGGAGCTTTATAATGGTGTTTAATGCTTGGAAGAAGCGTGTGTTCTCAGTTGTAAAGCCTTTTTTACCACAAGTGGGCTAGACGCATAACAAGAACAATGACCCTCAACATAACCCTCAACAAAAGCGAAGAGGGTCATGACTGCTTGACGGTTGTCACTGAGACTTTCCCACTCATAAAGCAACAGCTTGCTCTCCTCATGAGGTGGGCAGGTAGGTGCTGCTGGGTATGTACTCTGTTAAGGAAAATCTTGAGTGCCTTCCCACAGCCACACAACATCCTTTGACATTGAGTGCCCTTCCCTTCTCAGAGTGAATTAAAGATGTAGTTGGATTTTTCTCCGCTAGCTTCTGAGTGCTTCATTTTGTACCAGTAGTAAAAAGAATCAAGATTTAGTAAAATTGATAGCTACATGGCAGTGCCGAGTGGACTCTCCTTGAAGTACCACAGAGCTTGTCACTAGTACTTGCGCCCCATCTCCACAGAGGACATCACAGGGGATGGAAGTGCCATCTTTATTTTATTAAAGAAGAAATTTGGGTTCTCTGGGGACCATGGAGTATGCTTTTACAAAGTGCTGATTTGTGGGCAAGGCGCAGGGCTAACTTGGTCAAGTGCCCACTGCACAAGCATGTGGACCTGAGAGTGATTCCGCAGCACCACATAAAAGGCAGGTGTGCTAAGGACTCTAGCTCTGAGGGGCCAGAGATGAGCAGATCTTAGGGCTTCCTGGCCAGTCCGTCTGGCCAGGTTGGTGGGGCTCCAGAATCCACAGGAGATCCTCAGAGTAAGATGAAAAGAATCAGCCAAAGGGGCCCAGTTGGAAAAGGCATTTGCCATCCAGATGAATGACCCAGTCTAATTGCCAGGACCCACAAGGTTGGAAAGAACCAACTCGGGCAAGTTATCCTCTGACTTCTATACAATGCTGTATAATGCCTACAAAATGTCCTCCCTCTCCACACCTCTGCCCCACGCATACACACCCATTCAAAGAGAAAATAAAAGGAAACAAATCTAAAGATAAGTAATAGTAAAAGTTGCTGGAAAAACACACTGACATTGACTTCTGGCCTCACACACTCTTGACATACACAGACAGAAAAAGGGAAAATACTGATTTTTGATAGCTTCTAAATTGTGAACCTGCAAACTCCAGGTTTTTGAAGGAAAAAGCAACTTAATAAGATAGAAATAAGATTTAGGTCTTTGTATTCAAAACACTACCAATGCAGCCTCCTTGCATAAAGAGGCAAGACACTCAAGACTTTGTAAGTTCCGTAAGAAAACACTGGTGGTTTTTCCTGTAGTAGTGTGGTTTTTGTTTTGTTTTGTTAAACGTGCCTCTGTGGGAGTCTATGCCATCTGTGTACAGGTGGTCTCAGAGGCCAGGAGAGGGTTTAGATCTGGAACTGGAGTTACAGAAGATTGTGACCTATCTTTGTGGATGCTGGAAAACAAAATTAAGTCCTCTGGAGAACAGCCGGTGCTGTCAGCTGCCGAGCCGTTTCTGCAGCCTTGCGGAACCCACCACTCACGAGAGAGAAACGCATCTTGTTTGCTTGAACAGGGTCTCACTGTGTAGACCAGGCAGGACATGAACTTGTAGAGATCCACCTATGTCTGCCTTCTGGATGCTAGGATTAAAGGAATCACCATGCACAGCTTTTTCTCCTTTTAACAAGCTTGTGTGTTCAAAGTCTACCACTGGCGTTGAACAGTGCAGCAGCGTTGGCTATCCTAATGATGGGCCTCAGCACAGAAAGCTGCGATCCTCAGCCATCGCAGTAGCTTGGTGTCAGTAGCGTGATGTCAGTGTTGCATGTGTAATGGTGGAGTATTAGGGTGCACAGTCAGAGCTACATCTGGATTAAGGATGGTAGAGTCTGAATTCATACAAGCAAGCAAGATCTTAGTAATTGCTTCCTAGGGTTGGAATAAATGAGAAAAGGAAATAGGGAAATTAAAACATAAAGTCAGAGGGAGGCAGAGGAGACACAGATGCTTTTCAGTGCTGCTGAGATGTGACAAGGGACCAAGCACACGCTGACAGTGTGGCCAGGACAGTGCCTTAACTTGGTCCATTTACTCTAGTTTTAGATGGTAGCGCTTAATTATCAACCAATTTAGTTAAAGAAAAACATTAGTAAAACATTTTTGGAAATTATCCTGTTCTCTCTCTCGCTTTCTGTGTGTGTGTATGCACTTACAGGGTTGACTCACTATTAGAATCCTTCACAATCTATATCGTTAATACATATATATATATATATATATATATATATATGTATATATGTGTAGAGAGAGAGTCTGCTGTGTCAGGTTCTCACCCAGTTACAGAGGCAAAGAGCTAGGGCTGTGACCTCAGCTTGCCTGGCATACACAGTCCCCTTCTATCCCCAATACTGCATATAATAATACAAGACCAAGGTGGAGATAAACCACCCACCCATCAGCACACATTCCAGGTTGCACAGCGACCTGAGCTCCAAGACAGGACCTAAGGCAAGCAGGAAGGAAGTGAGGGGAGATACGTAAACGAGTAGAGTAAGATACTGGTACTTGCCAAGAAGACATTAGATCAGTGGCTCTTAACCTCTGGGTCTTGACCATTGGAAAACACATTTTCCAGTGATCTTAGGAACTGATAGATTACTCAGAGATGCTCACTAGGCATAGAGTGAGTTGGATATGCTAGCCAGAAGAGTCAGAGCTCTGGGCACTTGGGAAGAAGATTTGATGGGATTATCTAAAAGAGAGGCGGGGGAGGAGCTGAAAGTACTTGCTGGGTGAATACCAGGGGCAGATGAGTTCAGGCTTGCAGCCTAGGATTAGAGGAATACTGACAGGCCTTCCCCCATGGAAGGGGCAGGAAGCAGGGTAGCCTGGGCTGAGAAGGGAAGTTGATGAGCTGAGTGAAGATATAGATATGTTTTTCTGAAGTGTGTTACTGATGGGTAAGAACTGGTGGCTGCAGGCAGACAGGAGAGCTTCCCTAAGGCAGGTATGGAAGTGGGGTGAGGTGGGGGTCCTGTGCCAACTGTGCTGGCAGCAAGATGCTTTGTGGCAGTAGAAGGTTCCAAGAATAGCCATTGAAACTTTAATAGCAGGTCAGCATGGCTGAGATGATCTGAGCCAAATATTGTATTTGTTAAAGCTTATCATTGACAAGCTAGACTCTAACAGAAACCAGCACCAAGCTGGGCCATTAGCCACAGTTCAGGGTGTTCCTGAGTGTGTTTGATGTGCAAGATCCCAAATGAAGGCCTGAGTGAAGATTCAGGGGAGACATCCAAGAGCAAAGCTGTGGGACACAAGGCATCTCTGAGAGAGGGTTCCTGGATAGAAGCAGCCAGAATTTTTCTGTGACACAGAAAGAAAGAGTCAGAAAATAAACATATATAGGGAGGGAGAGGAGAAATGAGAGAAGCCTTTGTACCACGTCAGCACCGTCTTCTTGGGCTCCACGGGCATTCAGTAAGTGTGCTTTCACTATATATAAAATTCCAAGTTCTCACTACAGCTATTCTCTGAATGCCAGTGTTCTATGAATAGCAGATGGATTCAGAAGCATCTTGGCTTGTGTACCACTCAACTGTCAAATGAAATTTAGAGGCATCTCAGCTTGTCTACATGACTGCCTATAAGAGAAAGGGGAATTGATCCAACAGAAGAAGACAGGACTGTAGGTTTCCCATACCAACTGGGGTTTCAATAAGAAAGTGGCCGAAATTTCTTCACTGGTAAAAGCAATATGAGGCTTGTGTCTTGAAGGAGAAAATTCTTACTAGCACTCCAGAGGTTAGATGCAAACAGAGGTAGGTGATAAATCATATATGGCCAGCCAGATAAAAGCATGGCTTAAAATAATTGATCCTAGAGGGATGTTTCAGTTGAAATAAAATTTCAGGTCTTAGTCAATTTCAGTTAAATCATGAGGCATGAATTTAGTGACTTAGGGTAAAGTCACAGCATGGCACTCCTAGAGGGAAGTAATGGCTATGGCATGAAGGGGTGGTCTGGGAAGCTGGCCTCAGTGGCAGATCACTTGCCTAGCCTTCTAAGAGCAGTGTGCAGCATTTTAGAAGAGTACTCTGCTTTTAGCTTACAACTGAGTCCCACTTCTTCTCTAAAACTGGTGGACATTAGGACCCAGAGTGTGTGGCGCCCCGCCTCTGAGGCGGATGGACATCAACCCAGGCTCAGGTTTTGTGAGGTGACCAGGAAAGTACAGGATCTCTCACATTTGTCTCTCCCTCCTAAACATCTTTTGAAATAAAAGTTCAGGGTGAGGCATGATGTTGAGTTTGAAGAAGCCGTATTTTCTCCTTTTTATGTTTCTACATTTATTAAATATTTGCATTATTTGTGAACTTTAAAAAAAATAAAAGCTTTTAACAAGAAAAGAAATTTAGAGCTTGCCTTAGATCCGCACAGGGTCAGACTTCTCAGTCATGCCTGCGTTGGTAGGAGAGGGGCTGCTGACAACGGGTGGCCCATAGTCCTGGGTAGGGGAAAGTTAGCTTTCTTTCAGGTTGTCAGTCCTGGTAGGTGGATTGTGCCCTACACCAGTGCACATGCAGCCATCACTAGCTGGACTCAGGTTTAAGAAAAAAAAAACAACTGAGAAGTTGTGGGGACAGATATGGAAAGGAATCCAGGGGAATTTAGAGTGGAAAATAGGGAGTGGGTATGATCAAAGTACATTGTGTATACAAATTCTCAAATAACAAGTGTAAAATACCATATTTTTAATAGGAAAGGAGATGTGCTTTCATTTTATGCCTTTGTACACTTTTAATTTGAACTGTGCATATAGAAAACTTTTACATTTATCAATAAGTAATTTCAAGTTTAACAGTAACAAAAGGCTCATAGTTTTGTCAGTCAAAGCTACATTACACAACCATCTTGAAAATGAGCCCAACAAAGGGAAGTTTTCACAGCTTTAGAAAGATGAATTATATGGTATGGTTTTATGGTATCTCTAATTTAGATTTTTATGTTGCATTCTTAAGCAACTTCTATGTTTTCTAAGTCTAAAATGCATATAGCTAAGCAGTATACATCTGCTTGGCCTAATGAATTTCAGTGAAACCAGTAACTCTGTTTATTCTAGGCACATTTCATTAGAACAAGGAATGAAGGGCCATTAAAAACAAGAGAAGGTCGTTGCCTGTTGGCTTTGCACACTAGTCTGTGCATGGGGACATACAGGAGAAATGTACAAAGGAGACCAGCGGTACTGCTGGGAAGCATGCAGAGCTAGATGGTGTAAGATCTCTTTATTTGTATGGATTTTTTTAATCATGTATTTTACATTGCTTATCTTTTCAGACAGAATTCACAATCAGAGTGAAAACTACCTTGGAAATTGATTTTCATGGCCTTATGCACATACATGCCAGGGCCCATGTGCCCCTCCCACGGGCAGCTTCTGAACCGGTCTCTGTTTTCAGACGAGGGCGTTAGTGGCATATTATTGAGTGAGGAATTCTTCATCTCCATGTAAATGGTTTTGATTGGAAGCCGTGTTTGTCACTGCCTTCCAGGCAAACAGACAGGAAGCATGAGTACATAAATGTTTAATATCCCATCCTGAGGATTTTCCTACTTACAAGCAAATGTGTCTTCTAGTTAACGGGAAAGAAGGCCTGTTTTAGTGGAATCTACTCAACAGGAAAGGCTCTTTTAGAACTGCAAGACTGTAGTGAAATACCAGCTTTGAAAGCTTACCAAGGAAAGGAAGCCACTGTAGTATTAGTAGCAGCTTTTAGTCCTCCCCAGAGAGGTTTCTTTTTAATCGGGACATGAGGTGCTAAGAGTAGCCCCTTTTAAACATTTCCTCCACTTGCATTTTTGGGCTTTTGACTGACTCGGATAAGCCTCACACCCCACGTTCCTCTCCAGGGCACTCAACAGTAGCAGCTACTGTTCTCCCTCAGTCCCAGGGTAAGGGCTTGGTTTCCTCAGTGCCACAAGTCGTGGACTGACTGACTTAGGTAGTGTAGCGACCAAAGAGTTACTTTGTTTCTTTATAAGTTTGCTTCCTCTGAAAATAGAAAACAAAGAATAATTTGGGAAGGAGGACCTGGGGTAAGATGATCAATCCTTACTTAGAAAGACAAATGGGATGGACATTGGTGGTAGGAGAAAACAAGAAGCAGGATACCATGGAGGGCCTCCGAAAGACACTACCTAGCAGTGTATCAAAGCAGATGCTGAGACTCATGGCCAAACTTTGGGCAGAGTGCAGAGAATCATATGACGAGAGAGTTAGTAAGACCTGCAGAGAACAGGAACTCCAAGGACCAAATAGATCAGGGCAGAGGGGCTTGTCTGAGACTGGTTCTCCAATCAAGGGCGATGTATGGATGTAACCTAGAACCCCTGCTCAGTCATAGCCCATGGCAGCTCAGTAACCGAGTGGGTTCTTAGTAAGGGGAACAGGGACTGTCTCTGAACTCTGTGGCTGGCTCTTTGACCTCCCCACCCCCTGTGGGAGGAGCAGCCTAGCTAGGCCACAGGGGAGGACATTGCAGCGAGCCCTGGTGAGACCTGATAAGCTAGGCTCAGATGGAAGGGGAGGACCTCCCCTATCAGTGGACTTAGAGAGGGGCAGGGAGGAGAGGAGGGACGGAGGGTGGGATTGGGAGGGAATGAGGGAGGGGGCTACAGCTGGGATACAAAGTAAATAAGCTGTAATTAATGTAAAAAAATAATTTGCTGTAAAAGTAGTATTTCCAACTGGATCTGAGACAGAAAACTTAATGTCATTCTCACAGAATAGAGAATGGAGCTTTCTCGAGATACTTAAAATCGGTGGAGTAATAGACATAAAGTTGCAGTTAAGCAAAATGAATGAGATCTAGGAATCTACTCGACAGCATTAAACCTGTGTCGCTATGCATTTGTATGTGCCCGTCTCAGGCTGAGGGGATAGCTCAACTGGTAAACTGCTTGACTCTCAAGCATGAGGACCTAAGTTCAAGCCCCAGAACCTCCCCCCCCCACCCCAAAACACCAAGGGTAGTGATGTGAGCTGGTAATCTCAGTGTTGGGGAGGCGGAGACAGGAGGCTCACGGCAGCTGGCGGACCAGCTAGCCTGGCCCAACTGGGGAACTCCAGGCCAAGGGCAGGCCATCTCACAGGAGGTGGGCGGTGTCTTTGAAGATGACATCTAAGCTTGTCTTCTGGGCTCTTAACTACATGTGGGCCTGTGCATGCGCACACACTCACATGTGGGGGGTATGTAGATTAAGTGTTGGCATCATGATAGGATAAGTGTTTTGATGGTTGTTTACCCCATAATTTCTCTCTTAGCTAACAAGGAAGGGCAGGCAGTTGATTAAGCAAAGATAAGGAAGTTGGCAGGGTTCTGCAACACGGAGCCTGATGTCTTCCATGTGAGTCACAAGAGTGTTGGTTTCTCCAGGTGGGCAGATCAACAGAAAGCCCTATTGACTTCGTGGTCACAGACACCGTTTCTGGTGGTCAGAACGACGACGCCCAGATTACACAGAGCACCATCTCCAGGTTTGCCTGCAGGATCGTGTGTGACAGGAATGAGCCATACACAGCACGCATATTCGCAGCTGGATTCGACTCTTCCAAGAACATATTTCTTGGAGTAAGTACCATGACTACATTCTGGCTTCAGAATGCACCTGCTGCTGTGATGGACTTAATTTGTGGAGAAGTTGCTTTCTGTGAAGACTGCGGTTAGGTTTGTTTTTTTGTTTTTTGTTTTTTGTTTTTTTGTTTTTTTTTTATGTCTTAATTTTCAGGCCAGCAGAGAAGATAGTAGTAAAAACCTGAGGTTAATTCAAAGCCTAGCCACGTGAATCCAGCACGCAGGAGAAAGAAGCAGGAGGGTTATAAGTTCAAGGCCAGCCTGTACTGCATAGAGAGACCCTGCCTCAATAAAAAGCAAACAGTCTGTAGATTACTTAGTTATTGTTGTGCTATTTGCTGTATCAATTATAGTGTGTGCACTATCTTTAAAAGAGTATATGTTAACATTATAATACATTTATGGTGAATTTGAGATGTTTATCTCAAAGGGAAAAAGAAGTGGCCAAATTTCGATCTTTTAGAGCTTGGAGGTCTTTTAGAGCTGCTCACTGAAAGGTGAGTGTTTGCTGTAGCCCACTGCGTATATGGTAACAGAAAGCCCTGCCCACATTGAGCATCTTGATAAACCAACCCCCAAAAGCTTTAGTAACTATCCTATCTTAACACAAATACCTTTGAATCAGAATATTGTTGCAGAGGGAAAACTGCCCACTGTGACCTAGAGGATAATAAAAATCCGTTGTCCTGTGTGACAGGGAGCACTGAGGAAGGCCAGCCCCGCCCTGGTTGTTGCAGTGTCTTGTGGCATCTTGGACCGGGTTCTCTCTGTCTTGCCCACTGCCTTCTCTAGCCCACCAGCCACTTGGGACGCTGGAGGAGGGGGAGGGCTGCTCCTGAGAGTGCCTCTGCTCCTTAGATCCTCAGCATTTGCTGTGTGGGGCACCTCCCTCAGAAAGAAGGGGGAGGTGGTGAGGTACTCGTGTGACTTCCCAGGGCAAAGCCACCTCATGGCAGGCACATCCCCACCCTTTGCCAGCATTAAGAAGCCTGCGGCTGCTCCAGTGGGTTTCTACAAAGTAGGGCATTGATCCTCCCTGCCCTGCTCTGTCACAGGAGAGAGGAGGGTGGCAAAGCAGTGCGGCGGTGGAGGGTGCCTGTCCTGTCAGTGCTGCCGTCCGCCTCGAGGGTAGACACAGAGTGTGCATGGAGGTCCGCCTCGAGGGTAGACACAGAGTGTGCATGGAAGTCCGCCTCGAGGGTAGACACAGAGTGTGCATGGAACTGCACTAGCCCCCAAATCAGTGCTTGAATTTTTTTTAAATTTTGTACCTTTAATAAGAAGTACTCTTTGGAATATTCTTTTTCTTTCTGTAACCAGGCAATGAGTGCATGCAAAACACTGTTAGGTACCTGGGTAAGAACAGGCAGAAGTGAGGCTCAGGAAAGGAATCGACCCAGGGGAAGGGGTGTTGGGGTAAGGAGCGCGGGTTCCGGGTCTGTCTGCACTCCCGAGGAGAGAGTGCAGTGAGTGGCCAGAAGAACCGCTCGGCTTCAGACAGTGTCGCCCCTCTCCTGGTGCCCGAGCAGCACACTCATCCTGCGCTCAGCAGCTTTAGTAGAAAGTGAAATCCCTTGCTCTTTCCTACCTTTTCCACATATTCTCTTTTCAAGACACATTTTCTCTGTGCAGCCCTGGCCGTCCTGGAACTCACTTTGCAGACCACAGTGGCCTTGAACTCAGAGATCCACCTGCCTCTGCCTCCCAAGTGCTGGGATTAAAGGCGTGCACCACCGTGCGCTGGCTGGCTTCCATGTCTTTCATGGAGACTCTGGAGTCCCCTTTTCGAGTGTTGCTTTAGCATGCTTTTTCTGGTCTGTGGTACTGTTCTCCAGGAAAAAGCAGCCAAGTGGAAAAACCCCGATGGCCACATGGACGGGCTCACCACCAACGGTGTCCTGGTAATGCACCCCCAAGGCGGCTTCACCGAGGAGTCCCAGCCTGGAGTCTGGCGAGAGATCTCTGTCTGTGGAGACGTGTACACCTTGCGAGAGACTAGGTCGGCCCAGCAGAGGGGAAAGCTGGTGAGTGGGCTCCCTCTGGAAACCATACCAAAGCACAGATGCTTTGTGGTGACCATCACTTTCCCACTGATGAAGCTCAGAACCTTTGTGCAGGGTGGAATGTGCACTTCTCGGATCCAGAAGCAGTCACTTAAGCTCTAGAGGGTTGGAGGGCAATGGCGGTCCTTTCCTCAAAGCTGGCCATTCCTGAGGACAAGTGCATTTTTTTACTGTCTTGAGAAAACACTCATTTATTATATTTATCATTGCAGAATTTATCTTTGCTCATGATACTTTATTAATCCAGAAGAATCCTGGACATTTTGAGACAGTGAATGAAAATTTTAAATTAAAAAATAAAGTCTAGGTTTTCTAAAACTAAGAAATAATTAAGTTGGCCCCCCCTTAGTTTAATGGTTAGAAATTAATAGCATTCTCCGTACTGTTCACCAGCAACAGCGAACATTTTACTTGAAGCCACTCCTGTGCCAATACGCTAGCACCTCGTGAGTGTCATTGCTGGGCCTGAAGACTGGTGCTTGTGTTGTCCTTTCTGATTGTGAGTGTGTGGTCTGGGGTTTGAGATCATGCCGTAGCTGTGGCCCAAGCCTTACTCCCCTCTCCTGCTCTGTTGCGTAGATGCTGGGAGAGAACAGGTACCTTTTCTAGATTGTAGGAAAAGCCTTTCTCAAAGCAGCCGTAGACAACACACAGTGGTGGAGTGTGTGTGAGCTGTCAGCTCCAGAGATGAAAGTAGCAACCAGATGTTTCTGAAATGGAGAAAGGACCTGGGGCCTGATGGACAATTTCCGTCCTGCACCCGAGGCTTGCTTCTAGGGCGTCATTTCCGTTATTTCTATTTCACACCTTTCAGGGACAGGTAAGGCCCCCTCACCTTACAGTAAAGCCACCTTTTCTCAGTGTCTCTGATGAAGAGCATTTTCTGCTGGATGAAGATCCGGCAAACTGTTTTGTATACTTTTCAAGAAATTAGAAAAGGGATTTTGAAAACAATCCCTTTTACAAAAAGGGTGCTCCGATAGTTTTACACAAGACTGACCTAGAGCAAATGACTTGCTGATTAATTGTTACAGCAGCAGAAGACGAAGACATGGTTGGGCAGACAGTGCAGGAGCGTTCCTTACCAGGCACACATCAACTCTGCACCACAGCCCTCTGAAGAGGCGGGATCCCCTCACCTCATTTACGGAGAGAAGTAGCACACCAAAGTCAAATAGTGCCTTGAGCCACAACTCAAGATTCCTGCTCCAGTTGTAATTTCACTGAGGGCCATGCTCGGCACTCACGAGCTCACTCATGAGCTGGTTCACACGCGAACATTTGCTACCTGTGTGAATTGAAGCCATACACTGAGCCAGGCACAGTAGCCCTGCCTCTAATTAGTACTTGGAGGCAAGCAAATTGTGAGTCCTGGGTCAGACAGGGCTACATAGTGAGACCCTGTCTTATAAACCGAAGAGCAGGAAGCCAGCTCAGTAACGCAGCTCTTACCTAGCCTGTGCAAGGCCCTGCCCTCAATCCCCTGCAGAAAAAAATTAAAATAATGATGATGATGATAATAATAATATTAAAAGCATACTCTGGGCGCCACGGCAAAACTGTCCAGTGAGCAGTAAGCAGGTGGGTTACTTATCCTCTTTGGTTACTATGGTATGGCTTAGGCAGCAGTATGTGCCATAGACTTTTGCCTGGCTTGCTAAAAAGAAACTGCTCCAGAAATGGCCGCAGCGGCTGCTACTGTGTGTGTGCACATGCCTGCATCTGTACCCGCACACGTGCACATGGAGACGACAGGATAACCTCTGGACGGGGCCTTGCCCACGAGGCTGAGACACTAGCGAGGGATCCCTAGGGACCTTCTAGCACACAGCACTTGGCTTTCTCGTGTGGGTTCTGAGCTCAGGTTCTCCTGCCTGCAAGGTGAGTGCTCTACCCCCTGAACTGTCTCCCCAGCCCAGACAGCCTGTTTTTAAAGTTTGTGTCTGTCAACAGCATGCCTTAGATCTATGGGAAATTGTGGGCCCCTTCCTCACATCAAGATCTCAGGACCACTGAGCCGGCTACTTTATTGCCACCGATACTCTTTTCTGTGTGTGGTGCGCCCCGGCTGTTTGCCTGGAGAGAGAACCTGTGCCAGCTGCCGTGCACCCCTCCAGTCCATCTGCTGCACAGCTAGGTGTGAGCTGACAAAAGGCACATCGATCTGCTTTTGGCCCCCAGACCTCTCCCCTTGGCCGTCCAGCCCTGGCTGTTGCCTGGTGCCATGGCCTCACCCAGAGCCCCCAGCCTGTCCTGTGACTGCCTTGTTGACTCCATGCTTAGGGTGGTCACACCTCTCTGTGTGCTGGTGTTACCACCCTCCTCCTGGCTCCTGACATCTTTTCCAAATCTCCATTCACGAAAACTTCTTTCAAAACCCATTCTGACCTATCTTCATCAGAGTACCAGCTGCAAAGGGTGTCTACTGCATGTCAGACCTCCTGTCCAAGAATTCCACTCACTCTAATTTACTTAACCTTCATAGCCACCTTCTACATCCTAAAGAAAGGGAGAGAGTGGCGATGTGCCCCAGCAACTACCCCAGCTCTAAGTGACAGAGCCAGGTCTGTAACAGGCCAGAGGCCTGAATCTAGTCTCAGCCATTGTGGGTCCGTGGCCTCACAGTGTTTCCTTTACCCCTGGCTCCAGGCATGCCTGCCTCCCGGTCCTGACGAGCGCGTGTCTGTCTGGCTGTCTTGTAGTCTTCTCCTTATAGGCTGTGTATGCATCTGGCATAGGAGTAGTGTGTATACATCTGGCCCACTGGCCGAGTCCTGCTGACCACGCCCGCCCCTGCTGCTTGTCAGCTGTTGATTGCCTGTGCAAGCACAGGGTGCACAGCACGCACGTCCTGTGAAAACAAAGGCTTTCCAGGAAGACTTCCAGCTCTGACCTTAGGAAAAACAAGTGAAAGACAGTCAAGGTGTGCATAGGTAAGGGACGCTAAGGCTCACCAGGAATGTGTCGGATGCTCTGCCAGAGGAGCATGGGTCTTCATGGGCAGGACAGCACTCGTCCCTCATAAGGTCTATGGGTGTATTACCCACATAGAAGGTTAAAAACAAAAGTGTAATGTTTATGAGACTCCTAAAGTAACCTGCCTTAATCGAACCGAAAAAGCTCGCACACTGCGCTCTGAAGGCCCCTCCCTGAATGTTCACAGGCACTGAGGCTCGGGAGAGCGATGGCAGTCCCATGTCCTTTTTAGAGTTGGATATGTTACCTCCCTGTGCTCTCTGGTTTTCTAGTTACTGAGGAAGGATGTTGTGGTGCCTTTGCCCCCAGAATTTGCAGGGTTTTGCTTTTAAAGATGCGTCTGTTGAACCTGTTGTAGGTGGAAACTGAGACCAATGTCCTGCAAGACGGCTCCCTCATTGACCTGTGTGGGGCCACTCTTCTCTGGAGAACCGCAGATGGCCTTTTTCACACTCCAACTCAGAAGCACATTGAAGCCCTCCGGCAGGAAATCAATGCAGCCCGACCCCAGTGTCCCGTGGGCCTCAACACCCTGGCCTTCCCCAGCATCAGCCGGAAGGAGGTGGTGGAGGAGAAGCAGCCCTGGGCATACCTGAGCTGTGGCCATGTGCACGGCTACCACAACTGGGGCCATCGCAACGACACGGAGGCCAATGAGAGGGAGTGTCCCATGTGCAGGACTGTGGGCCCCTACGTCCCTCTCTGGCTGGGCTGTGAGGCAGGATTTTATGTCGATGCAGGACCCCCAACTCATGCTTTCACCCCCTGCGGACACGTGTGTTCAGAGAAGTCTGCAAAGTACTGGTCTCAGATCCCACTGCCCCATGGAACCCATGCATTTCACGCCGCCTGCCCGTTCTGCGCCACGCAGCTGCTTGGTGAACAGAACTGCATCAAATTGATTTTCCAAGGTCCAGTGGACTGACACCCTGGACGGCCATCTACACGTTATTAACACGTTACTGTGAAGATTTTGCCACTAACTGTAGATTCTACCTTTTGTAATGCTGTTTGTTAAGGGGAAGGTGGACTGGGTTGGGGAAAAGGGGGGGCTGGTGATGAAACGTGGCAGGGGTTGACAGATACCACTGTGTTCTGCATGCTCGGGACAGCAGCATCGTCATTGAGGTCTGCCTGATTAAACTTTAATACCCGTGTAACGATTGGATTTCAACGGCCATGCTTTTGTTTTTAACTTTAGGTTTTTAACCAGATCTTTTTTTTTTTCCTTTGTAAACTTGGGCAAGATTTTACATCTTTTTTTTATAAGTGTAGAAGAAATGTATTCAACAGATGTCTTAGTGGACAGCCTGCAGAGCTGTGTGGCACGGCTGTCACACATCTTGTGATGTGCAGTGGCTGGGAATACTTGACAGTGGCCACAATCTGACTCAACACCAAAGGGCCAGCTCTGTCGGCCCTGCTATGGACACCCGTGGAGGCACAGGCCGGGTACTTGTCTTGAAATCTGCAGCTTTTTTCTCATTTAGTTTTCTCACTTTGGGTGGAAGAGAATATTAATATGCTATTTTATTTTAACTTCAGTGGAATTTACTTACGCATTCATCAGATACTTGGCATGTCAAACAAGGAATTTCCCATATTCTAGTCTGCTCTGTTCTTTTTGTTTGATATGGACTGTCTCTGGTATCCTCATCTTACATGTCAAGAATTGATTGATTGATTGATTGATTGATTGATTGATTGATTGATTAGTTGATTGAGTGAGTGAAGTCTAGCAGCTTTAGAAGTTCAGGAACTGAGGGTGGCAGTGTGACAGGAGCTAAGTGGGGCTGCTATAGCTGTTGGCAGCAGTGGGCGTGTCCTGGGGACTCTCCTGTCCGCTTTATCTGCATACTGATTACTTAAGACCCAAGAGGGATTTTTAAATATGCTTCTACTTTTTAAAATCACTTGTTGGCACTTCATCGTATGGTTTCCTCCTCCTCTGTGTCCTCCTCTTTTTAAGAAAGCCTAAAAACAGCAAATGACTATGATATAGTAATTTTTGTCCCTGTCTGCCTGCCTACCATCTGTCTGTCACCATCCCTTTCAGGTTAAGGAACCCCTAAGTTTTTTAAATGTTTGCAAATGAAACTAAATGTAAGTGTGATTGTTAGATACAGCCAGCACTAAGGGGTACATCTGCATAGATTGTTTGAAATTCCTGATTTTGAGAGAACAAGTGAGTGTTTACTGAGAAATAATTAAATCAGAATTTCCTATGAGCTGCACCATCCCTCTCCTTTCGTTTTATTTTGTGTTGATTAATAATTCCCGAGTGCTCATTTTCTGTGCTTAGAGCAGTAGTACTGGTGGCTCCCAGAAGGTTGAGGTGCTGTTGGGCTTAGCTCCATCCCACCCATTTCCAAGGAGAAAGGCTTCAGTTAAACTGCCATCTGCCTAAATAGAACATCAGCAGATTGGAGTTGCCTCTTTCAGCTTTTGTAAATATATATAATTAATGTGATTCTGGTGTTATATCCATACTTGAATTGGTTTCTCCATATTTTGCCTGTTTGTTAGCAGATATTTGCCTATTTTCAGCAAATTAAACCTATTGAGTACTTTTTCTTAAATGCAAAAAGATAATATTACTCTTCAACGCTGCTGCTTAATTTGACTAAGTATGCTAGATTTACCTGTCATTTTAAAAATAGCTTTATTTTCCCATGGAGACCATGTGTAGGAAGAAGGATTTTTTTTTGTTTTAATCATAGTCATGATGTGAAAATCCAACAACAGTCTCATTACAGTTCTACATAGATTCCCTACAGACAAAAGAAAGGAAGGGATGGAGGGAAGAACGTTCTAGAGAAACCTATTGGATGCCATCTGAGGCAGCCAGGGCTCTCATCACTGGTTTTCAGAGAAAGGTTGAAAGATGCACTCACTCCCTCCTTTGTCATATGGAGAGAGACAGTTTGAGGATTCTTGGTATACCAGGACTATTTTCTAAGATAAAAGGTCAAGGTTGAATTTCAACTATCAAAAAAAAAAAAAGCTTTCTTTTTCAATGAAGTTCACTCTGATGCCAGACATGTCTGAGTCAAGGACTGTATGTCTCATAGTTCCATGTGTGGCATACGCCTCTCCCCATCCCCCAGAGTTCATGACATCTAAACTCAGGTAGCTCAAGTGCAGGGTGATGCCTGGGCAGTAAACCGCAGCTCTACAGGGTCAGGTGTGACACCTGTCTCACTGCCTTTGGCTTCCAGGTGAGCCCCCCCCTCGGCCGAGGAATAGCAGAGATGGCACACCTCCAAAGGAAGCCATGCTGACTTGGGCAGCTTCTGATAAGTCACTTTCTACTGAGGAAAGCTTTCAAGTCTGAAAACAATTTCGTTTCTGGGACTAAGGAACTGTAGTGCAGCCAAGTGCAATGATAGAGCTGAGGAAGGGAAAGTCCTCCACTGTCCTTCGTTTTCAGGTTTGGCCATCACATTACAAGTGAATCCCAGGCCCTCGCCCACATGTGCATAAGGACGTCACCAACCGCCCATCCTGGTCTCGGCCTGACCACTTGTCCTCCAGAAGTCAAGCCCTCGTGACATGCCTCCATAGATAATATTTTTTCAGTTGTGTCATTTTCTTAAAAAAGAAAAAAACAAAACAGATTCAGAGTGAGTGGGGTATAGCTCTGAGTATTTTTCTAGTGTTTTTTTTAATTGTTATTAAACAGTGCTGCTGGGTCATGCACGCTGCGGCTCTAACATTTCTCCGATTTCATTTGGCTGTTTTGCAAAAAGGGCTACAGTTCACACTGCAGAGTTAAGTATTAAGCTTTCTGGGTCTCCTTCCCCCCCCCCATGCTTCTGTGGCCCAAATGAATTAAAATCTTTTAATATAAATAGAGAGCATATTTATATCATTCCTCAATAGTTAATTATAGGGTTTGGTACCTTTGTGCCTCAGGGAAGCCACGTGGTATAACTGGTTATAGACTTTCAGGGTTAGGGTGTAGAGAAAGGAGAAAGCCATTGGAAACCGTGATGGGCTCCGGTAAGGAGAATGATTAACCTAGGTGCAGAAATGTGCCAGGACCGGCATCAATGTGATTGTAGTAGAATTTGTTTCCCAGTACTAGTAGGGAAATTGGTTTAAGTTATTACATATACTGTATTAGGAGAGTTGAGAACTCCTCATGATGCATCGATGCCTCTTAGTTTTGCTTACCAACCTCAGCAATTAGGAGCTCAGTACTGATATTTGAACACTTTGAAGAGAACACACTTTCTACTTAAGTGTACTAAAGGTTGTTCCATGATTTCACTCAATTTCTTTTTTTCGTCTTTTCTTTGGATGTCATGAGAGGTGGATAATGATGCCACACTCAGTGTCGTCTTCATGCAGTCTTGCCTCTTGACAGTGGACAGTCAGACAGACCCCAGGACCTTGATTTCAAGCCAGCTGTGGTTATGTTCCCTGGGCTGTCAGTCTCATGGTCCCGTAGCTCTGCCTTTTGTGGATTAAGGGTCTGAAGCCGCTGTGGTGAGCAGAGGACACAGCTCCAGTCATGTTGCGAGATAGCTTCGGAATATTGGTAAGAGAAGCTGAGCGCTACCGAAGCAGTGAAAACAAAACAGGGTTCTGTGGTTGCGTTCTAGTAGTGCGTCAACAAATGTGTGCCCTCACGACTCCCCTGGTGAGCAGTAGGGGAAACAAATACATGTTCCAGTCCTGCTTAACTTTCTAAACAAAAGTAACATGCTGAAAACGATGTTCTTTTAAGATGAAATCACAGATTGATTCTCTGTATTGAATAATCTGGGAGTTAGAGGGCTGGTCATCGTCACCATGTATAGTGTTACAAGCAGTTAAATTTTATGGCTATATTTGTAAAAATCTGTTCTTTTATATTTCATGTCAAATTGAAAATTTTATTTCTTCACTGTTGTACCTGTGGAAATACAAGCCATTTTACAGGAAAAATCTTCAGAATCTATTAAACAAATCTCACCATGTTTGTAAGTCGTCTCCAGACTCTTGTTATCACCGGCTTCATTGGGACATTGAGTAGGACATGGATACAAAGGTAGACTTCATTTGTACTTTCCGGAACTTCCACGCGAATCCCAGACAGACAGGTTTACTATTGCCTTTTACTCTACACATCGCATACTTAAGTCTGTGTTCTGAAATCCTCCAAAGTTTTTATTAAAGAAACTCCGTTGGTGCTTATATTACTATTTCTTGTGGCATTTTATCACTGTCAAATAAATCTAACTTATAGGAGAGGTTAACCTGGCTTGTAGAATTACTGGGTTTTCTTCATGATTGTTACAACTGTGTTACTCCAATTGTGATAATCTTCTTTTCAATAGCAAGAAGATGGTGTGTAAGCCTTCAAGCCTTAAGAGTATGTCTATCGTAAGAAAATATTCGCATTTGTGATATTTTCTTTTCAAGTTGATATTCAAGGGTTATAATTATTATTGAGGGAAATAGATTTTTCATTTCAAAAAAGAATGCAAACATAGTCTTTTATACAGGAGGCAAATGTTCTGTTTTTATCAGACTTGAAAAGTCATGAATTGTAAAATGTGTTTCTATAGTTAAACTGCCAGTTACACTTACAAGGTATATCTCACTCAGCAACTGTGCTGAAATCCATTCGGTGTGGGGAAAGATGGTGTTTTCAACAAATGGATCAAGAACCACTAGATATATTCATGTAAAAGAATAAAATTGAGACCATATTAGGGGCTTACAATAAAAAAATTAAGTGGGTCAAAGAGCAGAACAGTAGAACTCTTAGAAGAAAGCTTAAACTGTTGACTTTAGATTAGTCAGTGGTTTCTTAAAAGCAAAAGGAAAGAATAATGAACAAATTGGATTTAATCAAAATTAAAAACTTGTGCATAGAATGAAACTGTCATAAGTAAAAAGACAACTCACAAAATGGAGTCAATATGTGGTGGCCATAGGTCTCACAAGGAAATTGAATTAAGCCTGTGCAAGAACTTGTTCACAAGAGCACACTACCACTAAAAAGGGACAAAGGGCTTTTCCTCCCGTTTACATAAACGTCCAAAAAGCACATGAAACATACACACCATTGGGGACTACAAATTTACACTGCACAGTTCTGTCTTATATCTCCTGGGACAACTAAAAACAGACCCAGAACTTTTACACGAGGAACGTGAGAGCCCTTGTCCCCTTTCTAGGGGAGGAAAACAGTGCTGCTGTTTTGAAACAAGCAGTTTGAAGTTCCGCAGAACGTCCAGTATGTCGTTCCTCACCGGGGCCTGGAGATCTAGATAAATGCACAAAGAACTGAAAACACGCAAAGGCATGAATGAATGCCTCTTACACCTTTAGCTTAGGAAGTAAGAGATTGCCGGGGGGAGTTGGCTGTAGAGATTTCACTGGCTCCATCCCCGTCTGCTCTCCTCAGCTCCCGGAACTCCTCCCCAGCCACATGCCCTTTCACCATCCTGACTCCCCCTTCTACTTTATTGCCTTCCTCCCTCCTCCCTCAGAGCTGCCCTTAGCCTCCTGGGCCTCTGTCTAGGTTCCTGGCCTTCACATTTATTTCCTCCCACCTGAAAATATATGTTTAACAAAAGTCATGGTCCAAATGCAAGAGAGGACGTGTGTAATTTGTCTTTCTTGATCCTGGCCTACCTTGCTTAAATTAATGGTTCCCGGTTCCCTCCACATCCATGAAAGTTCCATTATTTATAACTGAATGAATGCAATTACAGTGTATAGATGTGCAACATTTCTGAGACCTGCCCTTCTGTTGATGGACGTTTAGGCCGATTCCAAACCCCTGCTATTGGGCCTAGCGACGTGGCTGTGTCAGTGACAGTGTGGTACTACCTGTAATAGGAAGAGTTTGAAAGCAACACAAACGCCCATCACCTGAGAAGTGGATAAACAAAATGAATATACAGACAATGAAACTTGGACAGTAAAAACAAAGTGCTGATACATCCTGCAACACAGATAAACCTTGAAAATACGTTAAGAAATCAGACACAAAAGTCCACACTTGTCAGAAACTAAAATTAAAATGAATGGTCATAAGGAAAAGTAAAGGATGGTTATGAATAGATAAAAGGTTTTGGGGGAAGGTGATGAAAATGTTCTAAACTTAGTGGTCAATTGTCAATATGCTAAAAAAAAAAAGAAACAATTGTGTGCTTAAACAGATAGATAACAACTACATGAATTATATTCAAAACATTTTTTTTAAAACACCTTATTTTTACACCTAGCACCAGGGAGATGGTTCAGCAGATAGAGGCACTTGTCACCAAGCCTGACAACCTGAATTTGAGAGCAGAGACCTACACATGAGAAGAAAGAATAGACAGCCCATAAGTTGTCCTGTGACTTCCAAACACTCACCTTGGCCTGTACAGACCTACACACACAGCAGTAATAAAGATGATCAGGCCAAGAACACCTCTTTCTGCAGCTCTGCTCTCTTCAGAGTACGCCCTTTCTGGGCATGGAGGGGCCGGCAGCCGTCCTGTGCCCCTAATAATTTTTACTGCGATGTGCCTCTTCTAGTTCTTCCCAGGAAGAACATCATCCAGTTGAACTCTCTGCAAAGGCAAAGTCTTCAACCTGTATTTGAAATCTGTGGGCAGGAGCCATGTTTAACTGTGTTACCTTTTGTTTACCCAGTTGTTATCCAGGGCTTTCAAGAGTTCTCTGATCAAAGTTAATATTACTTACGCTATGGTTGTTTGAATGAGAATGCCCCCCATGTGTTTACATACTTAGTTACCAGCTGGTAAACTATTTGGAAAGGATTGGGAGGTATGGCCCTATTTAAGGAAGTATCTCACTGGGGTGGGCTTTGAACATTAGGCCCAGTCTCTCTGTTTCTGTCTATCTATAGATAGATCTGTCTGTCTGTCTATCTATCTATCTCTCTGTGCCTGATGACCACGTATAAGGATATAAAGCTCTTGGCTCCGGCCCCAGTGCCATGCCTGTCTGCTTCCATGATGACATGCCTCTGAAACTGTTAAGTTAAAAACTTTAAGCAAGTCCTCAATTAGTTACCTTGGTCATAGTGTCTCTTCACAGCAATGGAACAGTGACTAAGACATAAGCCAATAGTCATCTTTTCTCTTAACTTCAAATAATGAGGTTTTCTTTTAAAAACATATATACTATACACATTAAGTCCTAGTGACTCTGCTTTGAAAGCTTAGCAGTGCTGTGTTAAATGAGTTTCATTTTAGCAGAGCCCATGAATCTCTTCTTACCTGGATTAGAACTGACATGGATGAGAGTGAGTCTTCTCCCTTTGGCTGCTCAAGGAGTTATTGTACACATAAGCAGAGATGTGCACCAGATTCTGGTGGCTTGAGCACCGGGAGAGATGGAGTCAGCAAGTCCAGTCCTTTGAGCAGAAAGAGCCAGCAGATGCTACTGGAGGCAGGGAGGGACAGAAGCTCCCAACATCTGGCAGTGCAGAGAAATCTGGTCCTTTTGGGCTTACAAAATTCACCTTCCTTAACTCTTTCACAATCTACATCTCTCTTCCAACCTTCTGCCTTGTTCTACCTTCCTTAAAGGCTTTGACTCTCTCAAAAGGTCTGAGAGTCAGACAAATATGGGGAATGGATTACTCCAAATCAAAGCCAAGTAGAGCTGAGAACTCATGAGACCTGTCTGGCTTCCCCTTTGGTTTGAAGTCAATTTGATCTGGGCTTTGAAGGAAAACAAAGTGTGTATTAATTTCTGTTAAGAATGGAAAATAGAAATGTGTCTGTATCCTTACCTCATTGGGGCCCTACACATGCTGCTAAAAGGACCCTTGGAAAGTGCTGCATCTTCTCTAGGTCATCCCAGATGCAGAAGCAGCCTCTCCACACCCGGCCTCAGAATGTCTTTTTCCTATGTCATGCCACTGTATTTCTCAGATACCCTCTCACTCTGGCAGCAGGAGACGTAACTGTCTTCTTAACACGGTTGGCATCCCAAGGAAGGCGTGCACATTACACACACCGGGTGCCCTCTGTTGCTGCTCTTCTAATCTCAGAATTGCATCTCTGTTCTGCTGTCCTTGTGCCTGGGAACTGTTGTTCCCATCCCCACCATGTCACTGCGCATTTCAAAAGCCACAGCTCAGGCAGGTGCAAGGGACGTGCACTGGGGCTCATAAATTCAAGGAGCTAAAATAGCAGCAGCTGCTGCAGTTTCAGGGGTTCCACAGGTAATCAAGAAACTCAGTGCAAATTCAGTGTCTGGCAATTCTAGTGGGGACTGAGACAGAGGGCAGAGAGAACTTGAGCTTCAAGGAGAATCTTCAGGCGCTGTCAGTGGGAGATACAAACACAGTGACTTTATCCCACGAAGCATGGCAGGTCATCCTGCTTTTCACCCAAGGCAGGCCCTGAGCAGTAGGGTTGCTCATTCTCATAACACTTGGCTTTCTAATATCATATACTGCAATTCACTCTGGGATTTGGTTGGATTCATCACCAGTTTAATACTATCATTCACTAGACTTAGGATAGATTGACATTTCCAGGGAGTTGTGCTAATTTACGCTGGAGCTTGGGAGTCACATTCCAAAGTGTTCTTTCCTAGAGGTCAATGGTACTCAAATCCTCTACAAAGGGTAACCGGGCCCTCTTCTTCATCTTGGAAGGCTAAAACAGTACCCAGCGACACCAGACATGGAGAGGAGAGGGGACATTATGCCTGTTCTCCTCTGTCGCTGTACACTATTATGAAGGACTTCATAAAAGGAACTAGGTTGCAGTTACTGGCTTAATCACTAAGAGCACAGTCTCAGGCCAGTTGGCCTAGGTTCACATTTCAGCTAATTCACTCGCAACCCACAGCCTTGCTTCATGTGCTTCTTAATCCATCTGCTATAAGGAAGCACTTGAGATTAGCATGTAGGAAGCACTCGGTAGATGTTATCTTAAATCATGTTTCCCTTCATTAATAATCACTTAAAACTATTAGAACTCCAGAAAACAGCACTGGGAGAACAGTAAAAATAGCTTTTAATATTTTTAAACATCTGTGTAAGAGTCAGGACTCTGTAACTTGGAAATTTTAAAAACCCAATTTCTGAACTAGGCTAAAGGGAGATAAAAGGATTCATGGCTCTTACACCTGGACAATAATCATGTGCGCTTAGCGTCACGTATGGCTGGACCCAAGCTCTCTGTCCCTGCATTTCTTCTCTGGATCAGATGGACATATGTTCAACCCAAGGGAAATATGGCCACCACCAGCCTCATGTTTGTACTCTTCAGGGCTGCCTTTCTATCCAGAAATGGTCTCCTCTGATATTTTAGCTAGGAGTCCCAGGGAGGACATGGCTATAACAATCAGTATGGATAATAAGGATGTTATTTGGCCAGAATCAGTGTCTCCCCTTGGAAGTCTAGAGGTGGGTGAGAGTTGGGGGAGGAGATAGAGACAGTAAGATTGGCACCAGCAGTTCTGAAAAGCTCCCCCACCTGTCGAATCGTCTCCGCTGAGAAGACTGATCCTTGTTAGAGAAGAGGTGGCCCAGAGGATGAGGCAGTGCAGTCTGGACACCCATTTGAAGCTGACTGGGAATGGACCAGGTCAATTGGCAGGGGGCTGTGGTGCATGTTGCCAAAGACAAGGCTCCATTGTAAAGATCTAAACATCAAATTGCTCCTTATTTCTTTATCAACCAGGAAGACTTTATTGTCTTTCAGTTTCCCAAACTCCGAACGTTCATTGTAACCATCGAGGCAGGTCAGAATTCTTCTCTGTAGAGATGACAAGCACCTTACGTTTTACCCAGCTCACCAGTCTAGGTAAATTTCATGTCTGTTTCTAGGACTCTGTGTTGAGAGAGATTCTGAGGTTCCATCTTTGCAGAACTAAATGACACTTACCACTAGTGTGATCTGGGGAGTCTGAATGTGTAAGCCATGGTAACCTGCTTATACAATGGCAGGCAACAACCCCTGCCAACAGGCTGAAGACATCTACCTCTGTAGAAGGACTTTCAACTAGAGCCATACATCACTGTTGAGCTGCTGAACAACTAGAACTACATCATGCTGGCCACTTGCTGCCAAATGTCAGATAATGTGTCTGTGTGAGCTGTCTTACAACACTGCACTCGCTGTTAAAGAAAAAACAAACAAACAAACAAACAGAAAATGCTAGGTTGCTCCTTTGCTCCTTCTAAAGTCTCAGGATCCCTCCTGCAAACATTACCTCGAGCTGCTCTACTAGAAAGCATATAAACATGTCCCAGACCTTTTCATTGTAGGTCTCTAGTTTAATCTTTGGGATGAGAGCCTATATATGTATGTGCATGTGTGGAGAGAGAGAGAGACAAATAGACAGACAGAGATAGGGACACAGAGAGAGAAGCAAGGTCTGTAATCCCAGCATTACAGAAAACAAAAATGAGGTCAGGCATTACCTAGACAAAGTTAGTTGCTCAGAACTTATTCAGAAAATAACCTTCATATTTATCATGGCTTTTGCATCCTATTTTTTCTGTGTTTTATGAGGCTTTCTCATCTTGGGGGCTATATGGACGTGACAGGGACTGCCCCTCCAGGGTCAGCTAGCTCTTAGACAGTAAGTTGCCTATGCACACATCATTTATAAACAGTCCTCTCAGTCTGCAGCCAAAGACCCTGACCTCTCTCACACTAAGCCAACATTTTCCCTACTCCAAGTCTCCAGAGAGCAGACATTGAGAGAGCGTTCTTGCATCCTAGATCATCCTACAGTCCTTTACCCCTCCAATCCTACATACGCTTACATCCATCGTCTACCTGTCCCATCTTTTCCCAGAGAAGACCAAGCTTGGGTCTTGCTTCCTCCTCTTCCCCCCACTGCCTGCCTTCCTCTAGTGCCTTTTCCAGCATGGCCCGGCAATTCAGGAACTGTGAGTGACACTCTTCTTTCAAGGGTGGCAGCTTCTCTTTTCTGATGGTACCTTTTCACCGTACATTCCTAAACTTAGAATACAACCCCATAAGCAATGGGGTTCAAAAATGATATACGAAGAAAAATACTTTAAAAAGTGAAGCAAAGGGAAAATATGGAAAAGGGAGAGCCTCTAAATACCATATGCTAATAAAATTTATTTTGCATTTTTTTGTCTCTGATTTCTTTCCCGAAAGAAGTTGTCAGAACTCACACAGCTATGTAGAATCTCTACAGAAAGAAGCATTCATTTGCTACACTGTCTTGCTATCATTTCAATAACATCATGGACGGTATTAACAGTAGCAGAATAATCTCCAGTACAATCTTTAGTAATTAGTCGAGTCTCATCAAAGCATGTTCAAACTTGAACCCACTTGTACACTTTAAAAAGCTTTTTCAAGAAACTCTTCAGTGATTTCTCATGGTTTTAGTGCCAAGTTCTAAAACCCTAAGATCTTGGGCTAGATCTGACATGCTCATGTATGAAATTAGGCATCAAAAGAAAATCATACTTCTAATGGCTTTTTGGAGTAAAGGATGCAGAGGAAATGGGGAGGGAAAGGGCAGTCCTGTGAGTAACTGCCATGTGCTCTGAGAGCATCCACTGGTAACTGCCCTAGGACAAGATGGAAAGTGCGTTCTGCATAAAACCTGAGGAGTGTAAAGGAGCAGGAGACAATTTATAGGCTGAAAAAGAACTGAATGAAATCATCCATTTTTTGGAGAAATCGTTTGTGCTGAGGCAATGAATGCTTTCTAGAGAGCTATTTGAGGAAGCAGATGTTTCGGTAATGGATGGCTGCTTTGCATTTCTACACCTTCCGTCTAAGAGCTGCGGAGTGGAACACAAACATTAACTAATAAATTAAACCTTGTGGCACCTCTGTATGATCGATAGATGCAACAGTCATTTTTATAGGGTAGTGAAGGCAGCACCCTGCTCAAAATTGCTGGAATCATTTGCCCAAGGTCACGAAGAGGGACGGCAGGATAAGTGCTTCAAAGTGGCACTCTGGTCCTGGCTCCACTCAAAGCACATGCTTTTCCCACTGGCCAGATTAGCAACCCAGTGCATACTTCTCTCCCAGGCGCCCTGTGGGGATGATCATGACAACATGTGTACCTGGAGTACAGTGACTAACTTTGCGAGGTTATCTCTGGAACTTAGGAATTATTTGAAAATACCAAGACTTGAATCAAGACCTTAATTCCTTTCTGTCTAGATCACCCAGGAATTAATTTGTTAGCTAATGCTGCTCTCTTTCCTGGGATGGCAGTAGCCTTTAGCTCTGGAGTTGTACATTCATGTTACTTAATCCGATTGTGCAAAGGACTTAAAATATCAAACAACACCAACATGTCTGGGTAGGTATTCATCTCATTTTAATTGCTATTATAATGTCTATAAATCCCATAAAATTGTTGTTGAAAAGTAGTGACATGTCTCTCTAGAAGACAGTGACAAGTGTCTTACAGATCTAACTGGTTTATCTGGGTTGTTTTGTGGGGTTCTGAGGTATACGTGTGTGTGTGTGTGTGTGTGTGTGAGAGAGAGAAAGAGAGAGAGAGAGAGAGAGAGAGAGAGAGAGAGAGCATGCGCTCATGTCTATGTGTGTGTTTTAAGTGCTTTGTCAAACATTCCTGTTAATCCTCACATAACAACTTACCCCATAGTTGTAATGTCCTGCAACCACTTTCTCTTTGGTCAGCGGTTCCTGTAGTTTTGTTTCTCAACCTTTGTGTCATGACCCCTTGGCAGGGAAGTCAAATGACACTTTTATAGGGATCACCTAAGACCATCAGAAAACACAGATATTTACATTATGATCCATAACAGTAGCAAATTACAGTTATGAAGTAGCAATGAGATAATGTTATAGTTGAGGGTTTACCACATGAGGACCTGTACTAAAGGGTCACAGCATTAGGAAGGTTGAGAACCACTGCTGTAGATTAAAATCAGGCAACACAGGGCAACAGGGACAGTGCTGGTCACACTGCCTTTTGAAAAGGAAATGGTGGTTGTTATCAATGTGACACTTTCTACCTCAGGACACATTTCCCACCTTCTCAGAGAGGAGTCAGCTCAGTTGAAATTTCTCATTTTTTTTCTTCCTCTGTAGCAATGAAACAAGCAAGCACTGACACGCTGGTGGCTGTCTCACCTTCAGTCTCCTTCCATTCCCAGAGCAGTGGCACTGCGGGCAGAGAGGTGAGGACACAGAATACCTGCAAACTTTATCTGTAGATGGCTTTGCACGTGCTCCCACCCTGTTGTCCTTTTGGAGACCACTAGGTGTTATAAAGTAAGCTGGTCCAGAGGTGGTACAGCCAGGGTGACTTCTGTCTCTTAGTCTCTATCCTGAGCCCAGGGTAATGGAAGCCACATGGGCATGAAGTCAGTCCTGCAAATAACAGCCCTGGAAACTATAAAAACAAAACAGAGACAAACAAACCTCTATCACAGTTTGTCCTGGATGTCTCGGTGAGCAATGGACACTTATCCAAATGAGGGAAAGACAGTGAACAATGAGTTTAGCAGGAGGAAATGCTTAGTGATTTGGGCACAGCCTTCTGGGAGGCAGGCTGGACTCATCTTCACAGAGCATGCAATTTGGGGTGGCCTGGCCTTTTTTTTCTTAAGCAAGATTTTTCTTGGAGTCGGGACATAGCTAAGCTTTGGTGTGTTGTCTACTCCATTTCTGACACCTAGATTACCACAGTGGAAGGCGGGGACATGAAGGCCACAGCCACCACATAACAGAGACATCCATGTCTCTGTTGCAGCCTGAGCTGTGTTTTCAGTCCCCACAATTTCCTCAGAATGCTGTCATGTGTAAAGACAAAGCAAAGGACCTTGTGAGAAGGAGGAAGCACTCTGAAACCCTCCCTGGGGATAAAGTCATGTCCCAGTACTTGGCTCTGTGGCTTGGCTTTTGAACTTGGGTCCTATGGCTCCTTTGTCCCCCTCTATATGATGCTCTGTTGCATGACACCATCTCTAGGAGACTTGAAAAAGCATCACTTTGGATGAGGAGCAATGGCAGACAAAAGTACGGATGCCACCAAAATCCAACTGGTTAACTGAGGAGTTTTATTGGGGTTACTTACAGGACTATGGCTGAGGGGTTACTTATAGGAGCAGAATGACTCAAAGTCAGCTGCATCATTAAAATCCCACACTAGCATGACTGGCAACTCACAAAAATGTAGAAACCTGGTACATACCACTGAGCTTTTAGGCAGCTCAACAAGTTGAAGCTCTTAGGCTACTTGAATAGTCCGAGCTTCTACATGGCTCAGCTTCCTCTTCTTCCAGGCAGCTTAGCTGGTCTGAGAGTGTCTCTCAGTAGTCCTTAGAGTTTAAATACACTTGGGAAGGGAAGGCCTAAGGCATCTAGTCAGTTTCAGTGACTTCCTGAAGCTATTGAATTGTTTACTTTCTGAGTTTAACAAGCGTCCCTGTGAGATGGAATTTTCCCCTTCTCTTAGGACATATTATTGTGTCATCTCTCCCCTTTAATTCCCTGTATGTTAGCAAGCTTTCTTCTAGGATGGAAGGTTTTAATCATAGAGGAAACTGCCACATAGCTATACCCCAGGATCTGCTGAAGTAGTATTTCCCTTGATAACGCTCTTGTTGTGAAGGCTTTTCGAGAAAAGACAAAATGGACTCCTCTTAGGACTTCCTATTCTGACCCTTAAATCAGCCCTAAAAACTACCAGAGTAAGATCAAGACTTCTGATCTACCAGCAAAGTTTCCTCTTGTGATAGAGAGAAAAACTATTCCTGAATCATCTGTGCCTCCGTTTGCCTGAACACACACAAAGGGCAATGGTTTGGAAAAGAAGGGAAGATTCAATTAAGATTCTTACACAGTGAAGAAACCATTGACTTCTCCTTTGGCTTTGACTTCAAATACCTCTTGACAATACAGGAATAATGAAATATTTTCTTTCTATATTACCAATGACCTTGCAAGCCGCAGAAATTAACACAGGGTAACCTAAGCAGAAAAAAAAATAATAGAGTTGAGTGAGTCTATTGCAGCTTTAGCAGGAGAGCTGGAAAAATCAAGATCATGGACAGAAACTATAGGAAATAGGACATGATAGAGCTGCAGAGTCAACCTGTTACTCACTGCCCTTCCCCAAATTCTATAGCCTCTGGTTCAAGCTACAGCTAAAGAGCCTTCTGTTTAGAATCCAGTGCAGGAACATTCTACATGAGCGCCCATCATCTGTCTTGCACTGTCAGATTCCTTCAAAGTAGAGAAGAGGTTCTATATTACCGATCTGAACACCAAAGGTGTCCACTTCAAGATGTCACACTTAATTGCCTGGGAGAATCCCAAAACAAGAAGCACCTTATTCTGGAGCCTGTCCCACTCCCTTAAAAAGAAACTTCTTAAATACAAATGTTTACACACATATATTACACATATACATACTTGTGTGTATGCACATGTGTGTAAATATATATACATATATATACATATATATATATTGCTCTTAATCAGAGTTCATATCCCAGCACCCATATCAAGTGGCTCACAAACACCTGTAACTCCAGCTTCAAGGGATGTGATATCACCTTCCATCCTCCATAGGCTAACCCACACACTCATATAAATAAAATAAATAGGTTAAAAACATGAAGAACATTTGCATTGTTGTGTAGCATCATCACACGTTGTCAAAACTAATTTTAGTCAGGTGTGTGTGTGGTCAGACAACCCTTTAAACAGACTTTAAAAACTAAGACAGAACCTGACCCTTTCCAAGGACCAGTCACAGGTGTCCCTTTGAGGCCATCCTGTAGCAGCTGCAGGGGACCCCTACACAAGAGCAGCGCCTTACCACCTCATCTTAGCAGCAGGGTAGCTGTGTTGAAGGGCTGAGCAGGCCCAGGTGGACAGAGCTCTTTGGTTATACTGTGGCTGGTTAACTTAGCCCCGCAGTCCTTTCCTGGCTCCCGTTACTCGTAACATGAAGAACTCTTACAGGCAGCTAGCAAACCAGTGTAATTCCAGTACACGCTAGTATAATTAAGTAACTAGAACATTATTTTCTTTATTTGCCAGTGTATCTGTTACTAGGGGAGACATATTCCTCATGCTGCGTCATCATCTAAAAAGAGAACTCTCTGCTAGTCCTTGTCACAACCCCAGCATCACCTACTTTGTCCCAGAGCCCCGCCCACCTGGCAGAGTTGCCCACTGCAAACACCACAGCATGGTTGACAAGCACCCAATGGATCCTGTTGTTCCTACTCTTTAGGGGTTCCATAAGTGAAATGCTTTAGATCCTTCCCATGAATAATGTCCTCAAGAGTGTCATGGTTGTGCTTCCTGCTCACGAGAGTCAAGTTATCTGTTCAGGAAGTAGATTTCTATATGCCAGCTGATCTTGTGCAGCAGTTGTTTAGAGGCTGATGTGAGGTTGGAAAGAGCTCAATCCAATGCTCTTAAGTAATCAGAGGATTGTACAAAACAGTAAAGTGTGCCTGGCTTAATTTACAGCAGACAGGAAGGGCAGGCTGGCAGTCAGCAGAAGACCACCCACAGCCGACAACAATAGGAGTTCTCACCATCTGTTAAATTTCCACCCTGACAGTACCATGGACAGGGAGAGAGTGTAGGAGGGGCAGGTTTGGTTCAGGTGGCTCAGCATTGTTGAAGGATGGATAAAGCATGAGTTCTAATCCCTAGAGCAAACACAGTCTGTCACCTGAAGAAGCACAGCCCTGCCTCCTTCATTCAGAAGCAATAAAGGAGGCTTTCTTCAGCTCTACCAATTGATGACAGGGTCTTCTTAGGGACAGCCTCGTCCCCCTTTGTTCTCTCCCCATCCCCTCTACTGGAGATGGTATATAGAACTGGCCATTGTCAAGCACTCTGTATGGGAATCTTTTACGTATTCTTACTGTCTCCTTTTCTTCTGCATAGTGAATAGCTGCTCCGCTGTTATAGAAGACTTAAGTTACAGATTAACTTGCTTTTTGGGAGGTGGGTCAAAGGAGCTGGTATCTCTCCAAATTGCTTGTCTTCCCATGTCTAGTACTTGGGAAGGTACATAATAGCAATTTAAGGGGTTACTACAACAACCCCTATACATTATTGTTTCAATGTTCCAGACCTTCAGAGCTTAATCTGATTGTTGGGATTTTAAATAATGACATCTGTATTTCCTATCATAGCATTTTTAATAAGCATTAATGAATTAGAAACAGAAAAAAGGTATAGTTAGATTGTTTTCTGTTTTTTTTAAGATAGCTTATTTTGATATGCTGTTTCCATTTATGTTGCTCAAACAACAAAGCGTTATTTTAATCCAACCCTTTGTTACTGAAAAGTTGGTACTAACTTCTGGACTCGGCTTCCAGACAGGGAGCCTGGGACAAGAGCTTACCAGTAGTGAAATCTACAGAGCTGGCTGTGCCACCTCGCTATCTGAAACTGGCTCTTGCAGGGTGTCTCGGGCACCCTCCGCCACTGCCACACTCTGACACGCATCAGAAAGAGAACCTCTGGAGCATCTGGCATGCCTGAATGTTTTCTCCGGAGGGTTATCTGCTTTCTTGACTCCTTTTGCTTTCTTATCTAAAAGGAGAAGCAGAAATAAAAAAAATCAGGGGGAAGAGAATATGAGTTTCACTGACATTTTGAGACAATAGAATGCCAATTTTATTAAACATTTTTGATATATATTAATGCTTTAATTATGGTCTGAACACAACACCTTTTCAAAATTGCCTATTACATTTATCTTCATTTTTTTATTTGCATCAGATGACAGAATAAACTTTCTGTATTTAGGGGACATAAGCCCACAGATAAAGCTATAAGGTACCAGCTACTTGCTCATGTAGATAAGATTCATAGAAAGTCACACCCATTTAATAAAATATATTCAGTCTATATCTGATCGCTGTCTCAGATGTTACCAGTGCTTTATTCGTTATATCTCTGATTTGTGCCCAAGATACCGGAATTCCACTGGTTTAAGATTTTGCAACCAAAGCCGACAGTGCTGATGGAAATGATGCCTCCTCCTGTATAGTCTGGTGCTATATGTGAAATATTTAGATGAAAAAAACAACTCCCGTCCCCTGCCGCCCCCTTGCTCAGCACCATCCGATCAATCTCATGAACTGCCTCTACCAACCCAGCCTGGTCCACAGATAGCTGCCCACCAGCACAGCCACCTCTGCAGGGAAAGGTAAGCCCTCCATCTCCATTAACTCTATCAGCCGACTGACCTGAGAGTCCAGGAGATTACAAATGGCACTCCTGGTCGGCAGGGCGTTTCCAGGGAGGATTCGCTAAGAGAGAATGATCACCCTGAATATTGGTGACACTGCTCGATAAACTGAGATGAAAGAGGGAGAAAGCCACTGCCCCTTTACTCTCTGGCAGCCACGATTTGTGTTGCCTTGCCCCTTCACCCCCTCCCAGCCACAAGAGGGTGAAACCTTTGAACCCATGAGACGAAATCAGTTCTCCCTGCGTTAAGTTGTTTCTCCCGTGTATTTGGTTATGGTGAATGTATTGGTTACTTCTGTGTCCTTGTGGCCAAATTGGCTGATGCAGTTTAGAGGGAGCTGGGCTCATGGTTTCAGACTGTTGGTCCATCGTGGAGCACATGAAAAAGCAGAGAGGTGTGGACCAGGAAACAGGAAGAAGTAACACAAGAAGAGTCCAAGACAAGATAAAAGTCTGTGTGCCTGCTCCCCATGGCCTACTTCCTCCAGAGAAGCCCCACCATCTACCACCTGTCCTAATACAACCATCATGGAGGAATCCATCAAGGAATTAATCCATTACTTAGGTCAGAGTCCTCTAAAAACATCATCACAGATACATGCAGAGATGCCCTTCACTAGCCTTCTAGGCATCTCTCAATTGAGTCAGATTTCCAATGGAGATTAATTTATCACAATAAGAAGAAAGTCTAACACTCAGGGCTGGAGAGATGGCTCCATAGTTAAGAGCACTGGCTGCTCTGCCAGAGGATGAGTTTGATTCTCAGCACCCACATGGTGGATCACAACTGTCTGTAACTCTAGTCCCAGGGGATTCAATGCTGTCATCTGTCCTCCTTGGCATGAGGCATGTACATAGTACAAAGACACATTAAAGGAAAAAAGTTTAACATAATCTCCATGCCTCCCTGCAATCCTAGGCCTAAGTGTAATAGATAAGCAGCTAGAGGAATCTGTGACTTAATCTACCTGACTTCACTGTCTAAGGTCTGTCCTACAGGAACTCATCTGGGACCAGAAAAAGACACCAGTTCCTAGCCCAACATTAGCTAATAGTGAAGCAGCATAAATAGCTCACTGGGAAACTATAGTACCTTTTATAATGCCATTTTGTTCCTTGAATTAATGGAAGAGCTGTGAAAAAAATTCCCCTTACCACCGTTGTTAGGGTTTCTCCAAGGAAGAGAACCTTGGCAGATCGGGACCAACATGCAATAGATCTCAAGCGAGAGATTAATTTGGGAGGGGGTATATGAAGACTGCCTCTGAGCACGGACGGAGGAGAAAGAGAACAGGCCTTGAAGGCATGGGCTTTATAAATGGGTGAAGCACATGCACATAGGTAGGGAGCATCCAGGGCGCCTGGTAGTGATGGAAATGTGTCACATGGTGACTGGAGATGATGTGGCTGAAGGCAGGCTGGGTGTTCTTTGGTTCACCAACAACTGTATCCTTCTCAAAAAAATTGGTAGGATCTACCTCTATAGGGTGTCTATGTACTGGTGTTTAAAAAAAAAAGATAGTATGGGCTTTTTGTCCCTAAATATAGCTCATGCTTTCTTCTACATATTCATCTAAAATAATGAGGTTTTAAAACTTTGCATACATGTGTCAGATTTTCTTCAGCTGCAGAATCATCTCCTGGCATTGAACTAGAACCAAGAACTTTTATGTCTTGGTCACATCATAAGAAATATTCATGGAAATTTGGGGGCTTGGTTGCTTGAAATTATTCTGGTTTCTCCGTATTTGTTTGTTTTGTAAAGGCAAGCTATAAATATTAGTGGTAACTATGGGCTGAATGGAACTACACCCCTAAATCCACTTCAGAAAGATTATACTAATCCAGAGGTCAGAAATCATTTGAATTTCATATTATCCAACTCTGAGTCGGAGTTGAAAGAAAAATTTTAAGGTTAACTTGTAGTTTAAATTATATGTTCCTTCCTTGTGTTGAGCAATTTGAAAATGCATATACATGTTCATATATATGTCTGTGCATCTAATCAGTTACTTCATACATAATGTGTAGAATACAAGAAACTGCACAAGGCATCTCACCAAATGCTATCTGGCATGTAACAGGCATTAAATGGGTATCTTACAGAGTGAGATAAATATGCTATAGCTAACAGAGTCGAAGCTGATTCTTATGGCCAAGGGAAGGCAAGAGAGAAGTGGAGTAATACCAAATATTGTCAAATGTGGCTGGGAAGGCAGGGCACAAAAGAGATGAAAGTCTATTCTTTGTCAAATGGTGAACAAATACTTTCTCACTTGAAAAATTCCTATAAATGAGTAAAACCAGCCACAGAAAATTGGCATCAAGGTGTGGGGCTGCTGCTATGACAGATCTGACCGTGTGGCTATTAGGAATATGGAAATGACTTTGGGGGATAGTATAAAAATTTGAAGCTTTGGACTAGAAAAGGCCTAGAATACTGAGATCTGAGTGCAACGGGCCATTCTAGTGTGAGCTCAGAAGACTGGAACAGAGGGAAATGTGGACACTGAGGCATAGCTCACACGGCTTCAGAGAGGACAGGATTTTTTCAGAACTGGACTAGAAACCGTTCATATTACACTCAAAGAATCTGGCTGCGTTCTGCCCGCGTCCTTAAATTTTGAGTGAGGCTAAATTTTAAAAAGACATGGACATAGTTATTCAGCAGAGGAAATTTCAGGACAGCATCCAAGGTCTGGCGAGGTTAGTGCCCACTGTTTAGACAGCTCTACGATGTGAGAAAACAGAATGATAGGGGAAAATGTGCAGTTTGGCGAAGAAAAGAGAGCTAGTTTAAAGATACAGACAAGCAGCCATAATTATTTCGAGCCCAGGAAGTAAAACCTTAATCTCTTTATTAGGACAGTAGGAAAGGGCCCCTAAAGCTAAGCATACCTGTGGACGGCTCTAACTTGAGGAAACGCAAAATCATTTGAGAGGAGATAGCCTGAATTGAGAATGCCCTTGAAAGCACTTCCTCTAGGGAAACAACTGCCAAGGGAAGCATTTTCACAGGTTTGGCCACAAAAACACATAGCACTATAGCTATCGTAGAAGGAGTGCAGCCTCCATTGTGAGCTGAGGCGGCAGAATTTATCATTAGTTGTATAGTAATGGTTTTGCGTGCATGCGAAAAATATAGAACCATAGAGAAGCTTGCTGCCGAAGCCTAGCAATGTTTTGTTTCCTGCAAGGAGACGCCACAGGTCTGTTGCATGAAGTTCTAAGGTGAAACCTACCCTGTAGTGGTTGAGCCCAGGATTTCTGAGAAACCGGCATTGTAAGAAATGCATTTAGGGGGCTGGAGAGATGGCTCAGTGGTTAAGAGCACCGGTTGCTTTTCCAGAGGACCTGGGTTCAATTCCCAGCACCCACATGACAGCTCATAACTGTCTATAACTCCGACTCCCTCACTCATGCAGGCAAAACACCAACGTACATGAAATAATTTAAAAAAAAAAAAAGAAGAAGAAAAGAAAGAGAGAAATCCACCTAGGAAAAGTTAGGACAGAGTGGAGCCAGCCAGTGAAAGGGCTGCATGTGTTGCAGGCAGCAGAATTTGAGGGATGTGGCTGCCCAAACCTGTTGGAAACCAGGTGATATTAGAGACAGGTCCAAATGCCAGGCGTGGAGCTGTAGTATTACTTTCTTAGCTGGGCTTTGGCTCTCTGTGACACAGCATTCCTTGCTATTTCCCCGTACCTTCCTTTTGAAGTGGCAATACGTTGGTAAACCAAGAACTACTCACATTCCAAAATCAGGTACTGCCCCAGTCCACCTTCAGTGACTCAGCGCCAGAGGCCACATCATCATCAGCCCCCAAAAGCAATACATTTCCACTGTTGCCATGGGTTGCCCATTTTCCTTATGCGCACACACCATGCCCTTTTCTCGTAGCTCTGATGGAGCATACCTTACTGGACTGTCTACCTGGGATGCAGGAATTCACCCCAGAGAGAGATTGACTGGGCAGAATAAGAACTGGTCAGGGCTACACAAGGATGGCAGATGCTGCCCAAGGACAGACCCATCCTGCCAGCAAGTCTGGGAGAGCAACTAGCTAAGGGTATCCACCATGACGCCCACCTAGGGGACCTCACTTCACTCCTTGGAACCAGGTATTATGTTCCAAATTTGAAAACCTGATTAAGGAGGCCACTTTTAGATGTGCACCTGTGCTCAGGTAGATCCCATGAGGGATCCAGTCTTGAGGAAATTGACTTGAGGAACATTGGAAGCAGGACATTATTGACACCTCTCCTTTGTTTTCTTGTAAATAATTGCTGTAAATAATTGCTGGTGTTTGTAGACACCTCCTCAGAGTGGGTGGAGGTCTACCCCCACCTGAATAGAGAGCATTCCAACAGTTACTAAGAAGGTTCTTCAGGAAATAATTTCTAGGTTTGGAATATCCCCGTGGGGTCTGACAGTTGCCCAACCTTCATGGCCAAAGCGTCTCAAATTCTGACAAAGGTATTAAATATTAGTTGGAAATTACATTGTGTGTATAGGCTACAGAGCTTAGGTCAGGATGAATAGAACTCTTAAGGATCTTAAGGAGACTCTGACCAAATTGGTTCTGAAATTGATGAAAACTTGGGTCACCTCCTCCCCTTTGCCCTGCTTAGGGCCCGATGTACTCCTTGCCAGGAGGTTCTTGCTCTTTTTTAAATTATGTTTGGGAGACCACCTCCAGTCCTCCCAAATCTCAGAGATATTCCCAGGAAGAATATTGCTTCTCAAGTCCTTGCAGGCTTTGCAGGAAGCTCTGGAGGCCATTGACCAGACCATCTCCCACCACTGAAGTCACCCACCAGTTCATCCAGAAGACCTGGTTTGGGTGGAGGATCTATTCCTGGATCCTGTCTGGAAGGGACCTCACCTAGTCATCCTCACCACCCCAACTACAGTCAAAGTAGCTGCTGTCATTCCTTGAAAAAAAGGTCACTGAAGACAATGACAACTAGGCTGTCACATGAACCTTGGACCCCAAGACTGACCAAAATTTTACTAACCTGGGATACACATCCCCTATTAGCCCCAAACCTGGGCATGGGAACTCAAAAAACCGGGGTTGGGAAACTGTCTTTTGGGTAGCCCTTGCTGTCTTATGTTCCTTCCAGGGGTGGGACAATCTGAATCCAGGGGAGGGACAAGGGCCAGTGAATCAGGCTATGGAGAAGACTAGCTAGGAAAAAGGCCTTCAGGAATTACAATTTTATGCATATTTTACCAAGGACAAGGAACCTGCATCATGTCCTCAAATTACCTGGCTTGCTGTGTTAACAGCTTGACTGGCTGTGCCTCCTCATAGTTACTGGAAAATCACACCCCTACTCTATGTATACTGGTTGATTTTACCCTCTCTTCCCTCCTCCCAGGCATATGCCGGTAAAGAAGAAGAGTTGCAAGCTCATATTGACCTTAACTCAAGTTGATGGAGGTCAAATGGACCCAGTTCTGTCCCAATCCTAGTAGGAGCAGAAATAGCTGGTACAACTGCCATAGGCACTTTGGCCTTAATCATTGAAACCAAAACTTTAGGCAACTCAGTTCCCAAACCTATTTAGACCTAGGTAATTTGGAGAACTCTATTTCTAGGCTAGGGAGCCAAGATGACTCTCTTAAAGAGGTAGTCCTACAGAAGTGAAGGAGGTTGGATGTTCCCCTCCTCTACACACACACACACACACACACACACACACACACACACACACCTCTTATAAAACATAAAGGACTTTGCGTGGTCTTTGGAGAAGCTTGCTGTTCCCATGCCAACCAATCAGCGGTAATCACTGAAAACCTTTCCATGGTCAAAGAAAGTCTCAAGGAAAGAAAAGGAAAGGAGATATAGACCACCAGATGACTGGAATCCATCTGTTTCCCCAGTCCCCATGGCTGACCACCCTACTGTTAGCATTGGCCAAGCTGTTGATTCTTATTCTGATCAGGCTAGGGGACCTTGTGATAGGTATTCTCTGCTGATGTAATGAGCCAGTTCAAGCCTAATTAAAGTATAAAGTCAGGTTTATTGGGGGCAGCTCTCAGACAGGTTCACTGATCCCAAGGAATGGGGCCAGGGAAGTCATGCTATGCAGACAGGGAGACAGCGAAGTGGTGGGTGAGGAAGAAAGAAAGAGCATGGATATGCAGAGAGGAGAGAAAGGAAATGGGGGGAGGACCAAAATGTCTGGATTAAATAGTGAAGAGCCTCTAGGGGAAAGGAAGCCTAGGCCCTGGGCTGGAAAGTTCAGAACAGTGGGCAGGGTATGCCAGCCATGTCCTGTAGGGACTGAAGGATGCTGGGAGAACCTGGAGGCCCTGTCTGCTTTGGTTAAATAGGCATCTCAGCAGCTTGTCCCTGGTCTGAATCCCACCTTCCTGCATCCTCCATTGCATGGCTAACTACATTAAACAGAGAATAAGTTCAGTTAAGCTATTGAGCCTTAGGACCAACTATGTCCCCTCCAACCCCAGAACTGAATGAGTCAACAATTTGACTAATACTCATGGAGCCAATGGGGAAAGTGACAAGGCAGGACAATGCAACGTTTCCTCCATCTTGTATTCTTGACAAGGCTATTTCAGGTTTAAGCAGAATTTGATCTACTTGATGAGAAATCCCATGGAAAGTTACCCAACTCTATTCTAGGACCCAAGGTCAGTATGTCCTAGCTAACTTATCTTAGCTTCTGTTAAGCTGCTTGCTTGTGTGAACCATCCTCTCCAGATAACGGCTTATCTCAGCTTTGGTCAAAGTGTTTGCTTGTGTGAACCTCCCCCTCCCCCACAAGCTGCCAAGTGAGATGCCAAGACATGGATTTTCTGCCTTCAAAAACCCATTTTCTGGACACTTGGGGCTATGGCTAGACCCCTGAATACTTGGGTGTAGTCCCAGATAACTGGAACAAAGACTTTCAGTTGGCTATAAACTGTGTCTGTGTGGTCATCTCTGGTGGGCTTCCCATGACACTTTGAATTTCAATTGATCTTCTGAACAAGACTAAAACTATTAAGACTGAACTTTTGAATTTGGAACAGATGGATTTTTGTATTCTGAGATAGCCATGTGCCTATGGAAGACAGGTGGAATATTATGATTTAAAGATAGCATGTTCATTGCCTGCGCTAAGTCCTTCCCCATGCTCTAATAGTTAGGCTTTCTTGTTCTTTTCTACATGTTATCTATAACCACATGTACATTTGCTTACATATGTACATCTATTATTAGACACAAGTTATGAAAATGCTGCTTTTCTAGTTTTAATGGTCTGTTTTTCATTTTTATGGTGGGTGTATACGTGAAAATATATTCCATATTAAAAGTATAAAATCCCATGTGAAGCTTCACAGCTTCTACTTCAGGTAGCTATTCTAACTGCAGCGACGTTAATTGAGTCCTGTAATCTTGGGACCACTTAATTTTTCTGTGTGATCTTTTTTTTGTAACTTTTAAAAATAGCTTTAGAATAAGTTAAGAATATTTTTAAAAAAGTAATATGTTTGTACATCAAACTGTTGATAAGAAGCGAGTTTGCAGTGATTAGTCAATATTTGGAACCATCTGGGAATGTCTTTGAGACTATTTCTAGGAGATTTAACGTTCCGGAAGATCCACTAGGAGGGTGCACAGCGTTGCCTCATGTGTTGGGATCAAAAAGGAGGAAGGGAACAGCATTCCTCTACCTATTTCCCGACTGTGGACACAATATGGCCGGTTTCTCAAGGCCCCACTGCCAAGCTGCAGCTGCTCCTGATTGTCACGCACCCTCAACCTATGAGCCCAAATAAACGCTGTCTTCCACTGGCTGCTCCTGCCAAGTGTGTTGTCACCGCAATGAAAAGGTGATGAATGCAGCATTTCTTGGGTGGCTTTTACTTTTGCTTCAGTAAACTCCCATGTTGGCCAGGACTCAAGTCGCATGCTCGGTTATTGGAGATGACCACAGTGACTGGCTGCCGGAGGTGGAGTTTGGCTCTGAGGACCCTTTTATTTCCTGCAGCAAACTGCATTTCAGAAAGGCAGAAATAAGCCACATAGTCCAGAGCCCTGAGCGCACCTATTTTGTGGTTTGAAGGCCATTGTCAAAATCATCCAGAGAATGAGAAGCTCATCAATGTTTAACCATTGGGGGGGGTGGAATGTCTGTGAGCCTCTGGGATGGCTAAGGAGTCTCTCCCAAATAACAGAAATCTCTCTGGTAAGGCAATTAAAAGAAAACACTGAGGAATTCTTGCATGTGCCAAATGCTAGATGGAAAGAAAGAAAAAAGTAAGGAAGGAAGACAGGCAGAGGCAGGTCCCGTGCATACCTTCATTTTACAATTGTAGGAGCCAAGACACAGGACAATAAAGCCGATTGCCCAATTTTCACCACTGGTAAAAAGCAGGCTCAACCTCAAATGCAAATTGTTGAATTTCAAACAACAGCCGCTAACACTTCAGTAAATGACCTTTGTAGAACTAAGAAAGCTTATGACCTCCATGACTGAATGGCTGCAGACGACTCTACTCAAGCACTTTGGAGCCATGGCTCAGCACTGGTTCATTGCATCCTCTGCGAAAACCAAAGGCCCTTCAAAATTCATGGTACCGCTATTACAAATTGCATGTGAAATTTCCCCCTAGAGGCCTGTGTGTTAAAGTATCCAGCATGACACTACTATTGGGATGTTTGGAACCTTAAGAAGTAGAGGCTGGTGAGAACTTCTGGTTTCTGGGGGTGAGAACTTCTGGTTTCTGGTTTCTTGAAGGAGTGGTGGGACCCAGACCAGGAGCTCTTTTGCTCCCTGACTACAGTGATCTAGGCAGCTTTCCGTCCCCGTGTGCTCTCTGCTGAGATATACTGCCTCATTACAGACTCCAAGGAGCAGAGCCAGCTGATGGAAACCCTCCACCATTGTGATCCAGGGGCTGGGGATGGCACAGAAGGCACAATGCTTGCTGTGCAGCTGCAAAGGTTTTTGCATTTGATGCCCAAGACCAATGTAAATCCAGACGCCATGGTAGAGCACACCTGAATGCCAATGACCCTGTGGCAACAAGGAGATAGGAGACGCCCCAGAAGGTCATGGGCTATTAGGCAACCTGATAAACTAGGCTGCAGTGTGAGCCGTTGGCTTGTACAAGGAAGTAATATAAATTAGGAAGGATGTGATGGAATTTCTTGGTTATTTGTGTTTCTCTGAACAACACATTTTGCACTCAAAGCAAGTGCTAGTTCAGTTGGGAAATGCAGCATCTCTCAGGACAGCAGCTGCCGTTCAATCAGAGTCACGCTGATGCAGAACTTGATGACAGGGTGTCCCCAAGCACGGGAATTTGGCAGCCCAGAAAGTGAACTCAAGGTGAGCATGTCACAGAGGCTGCAGACGGGGAGGCTGAGAACTGGACAAGCCATGCCTGCCCTCCCTGCATGCGTCATCTGCATTCTCTATTTAGACTTCATCTCCAAGTCATGCATTCCAGCACCAAGAATCTGAGCCTGGAGCCCTTCTGAGGATCAAGTCCCATGTTCATATAGCCAGGTGTGGTTGGATAGCTCCCTAAATAAAATCTGGGTCCTGTTTTAAAGATGGGATAGAAGATTGGCAGTGTCCTCATCCTATAAATGAGAAATCAGTGGCCCAAAGAGACGCTCTATCTTGTAGTCAGAAACCCAGTTCACTGTTCAAAGCCAGGATACCTTCCAGCCCTGTTCTTGGACGGACCCTCTGAAGCAGAGGAAATTCTTACATTTCAGTGGATTGCCACTGTCTGGAAGTCTGTATTCCTGGAATTTTTTTTTCTTTTGCAGAAAGTAATTGTACAGAAACTTCCTAATGGTTCCTAAGGAAAACTGTTTAGTGTGGGTCTGTTTATTAAGGATGATAGATTCGATATCACATTAAAGGAAGCCGTGAAGAGTTTCAATAAAAGGAGCCAGACGCTAACTGTTTGAATTGCTTGGTCTCATTTTGAAAATGTGCTCACTTTGAAAATGCTTAGACCTTAAACCTGGAGAGTCTGCTTCCATTCCTCTGTGCTCCTGAAATTCAGGGGGCACTGCTGTAGAGGTGTATTTCAGAGAGCGACACTCAGGCATAGAGGAGAAAGTGATGAACGAGCAGACATTATTTGGGCAATGCAGTTTTCAGATAGGGCTGCAAGAGAATATATTTTTGGATGCTTCCTTTGGTATTTAACTTGGAGACTGAGCTTACAGTAAATCAGGAAAGCCAGCCACTTGGTACGGAGGGAGATGTTTTATGTGTGGTTCTGACAATGTTCAGTGACTGCCTTGGTGGAAGGGGTGTGGATTTACGGCTCTACGCTTGCAGGTGGTGGCAGCCAATGTATAGTAATGCTGTTACCTGAGAGGCTTTTTTTTTTTGGTTCAACCTGAGGTAAAGGAAAAGGGTAAGGCAAACTGGGCTTCTTGAAATGCAACCTGTGTGCACTGACTGCCCCGGTCTTAATGGATGGAACGCTCTCGGTGGCTTTCTTGTGCTGTCTCACACGGTGCGGAAGGTCTAATGAGTCCCCACGGACCTCTCTTTTAATCCACGAGGCCAGGCAGCTTTACCCAACAGCAGGTACAGTGCCTGGATCCACAAAAACGATTTCATTTTAAGAGTTTTCAAATCAGAAGAGAGCGTATACAATAATAACATAAATATTTAATGACCGGTCCAGCATAGATTGTACATGGCTTTACCCCTGTGAAACTAGATACTTTTCAAATGCAGGAAGCCTAAAGAGCCCAGTGCCTAAGGCCCATGAAAATGAGGCACCCCTTCCCGGGAAGCAACACGAAGCTTAAAACCTAGCCTCTCCCCTTCTTCCCAGGCAGAATTAGAGGCTTGCATGACCTCTGATTGGGCATTTGATACAGATGAGGCATTTCCAGAGTAGAGCCTCAGGTTGAGGTTGGAGGCGGTCTCCAGGCAGCAAGCCCCTCTTCTCGGCTGTTTTTACCTCACACCTGCCTGGCTCCTCATGAGTTTTCAGATGATATGTCTGGGCGTTGCTCCAGCTTAGGAAACTGTTAGATGGGTGCAACAAAGCCCCACAAGTGAGACAGCTTACACGACTGAAATGTATTCACGCGCAGCTCAGGAGACTAGATGACTAGAAATCAAGGTGATGGCAGGGCTGGTTCCCTGGGCCTCCTCTAGCTTCTAGTGGTTTGCTGGTCACCTTTGTCATCCCCTCGGCTTAGAGAAACACTACTCGGATCCTTCGTCTTTCTGTGATGTTCTCTCTGGGGCCCTATTTGTGTCTACTTTTCCAAGTTCTCAAGGATACACGCTATGGTGAATTAGGGGAAACCCCACTTCTGAGGCTTCATCGATCTCAACACCAAGGATGGTATTTGATTGCCATTGTGGTGGCCACAGAAGGGCTAGCCTTTAAGAGAAGGGATTATTTCCTTTCTTTGGGAGTAACTCTTGGGTGAGTGAGAGGGTTCCAGGGGGTTATGGAGTGAAACTGTTCATAGTGTTTAACCCTCACACCCGCCTGCTCACCCTTCACTTTTCTGTCTAGAGATGAGGCAGCATGAGGCCCTTTCTCAGCGTTGGCGCCATGCTCTTGGAATGTCTCACCTCTGGAACCATGAGCCAAAACAAACTTCTTTACACACCACCCAGCCTTTGGTTATTTGTTACAGCAACAGAAAATGGATTGAGATGCCTCCTGTTATCTGCTTACACCTGCCCTGTTTCTAATAAGAAGGTGTTCTGTGGCTCAATTCAACCCCCTGCTGTTGCAGTTCCTGTCAACCCTGTGATCTTGGTGTGGGTGTTAGTGCCAGGCCCCTCCACCCAATGTTCCAGAACGCATCTGTACGTGAGAATCTCTCCAACTTTCACACACACGCACACACACATGCTGTCCCCAAAGAAAGGTGAGATGTTTCTGCAGGAGTGTAACCAGGAAATTTTGTGCCCGGTGCCATCAGGGAGTTAAGAGAAAAGAAACAGAGGCAGTCATCCTCCATCATGGTCTTTCATAATTTCAAAGCCTATTGTTTAGCAGGTAAAAGTAAAGAAGGTAAAGGAGTTGGCAGAAGAGACATGATGAGGCCAAAGGTTGCCAGATGTGAGAACGAAGGAGGAGGTGACAGACAAGCAGGACCAGAGCTAGTAAGATTTATCTGATCGTCTCCATGTCAACCATGAAGCACACTGTTCTTTAGGAAGCTGGAGGATTCAAGTTAGGCCAAAGTTGGAGGTAGATGCTTCGACGACGGGGTGTGGGTAGGAGGCGAAAGGGGGGCTTGAAGGACTGGCATTGAACCTGGGTGTGTGGGAAGCATGGGACAGTTCAGCAAAGCCACCGAGGACCTGAGCCAGTTCACGTTACAAGTTATGCCATCTCCAGAGCTCAAATCATCATGTGCCAGTGTCCAAATGAGCAGGAAAGGGTGTGCTAGAACAAGAGGAGGCTTGGGAGATAACCAGATCTGAATGTCAGTTCCAAATCCTGGGCCCATTTGGCCATAGGCAAATCATTTTATCCTTCAGGCCCCAAGTTTTCATATCTGTAAAGTGAGAAGAAAAAACAATACCCATCCTGTAGGCTGATGTGAAGGCTAGACCTGCTTCAGAAAGGAAGGCACGTAGCTGGTGATGAGGGAATGGTACTTGGTCATTATGATGAGAATCTTGCACCAACCAAGCGATGGCATCATTTGAACTAGGCAAGGAGCAATCCGAAGCTTTGTCATCCTGGAACTGTTCTATAACCCGGGGGTTTAAATGTACACACAGGATCACGGGTATTGCTGCTGGTTAGAAGTCATGTACAAAAAGTGGAATTTTTTTTTTCTCTCTGGTGGAAACAAGTGGAAGGGGTCAGGATTGTGCTGAGTTTTCCCTTCGTTATTTTTGAAGGAATTGCTATTCAACAAGCGCCTTGGCACTTTGACTTCTATTCTGCTTTCAAAAATGAGTGGTAGGGCAACACCAAAGGTAACTGTATGCCTGGTCTTCACCGTGGGCTGAGCCCCCTTCTTTACGTCTGCACACATGGTAGCTGTGTCTGTACACGTGGTAGCTGTGTCTGCACACGTGGTGACAAAATGGCTGCTGCTGCAGCTTCAAAGGAGGAAATCTTTATTTCAGCGTTTCAGGGAGTTCACTCCATGGCCACTTAGCTCCACTCGTGCAATAGGAGGCTGCAAAAGAGAGAATTGTTTACCTCAAGGCAGATCTGAAGCAGAGAGAGGCCAGCTGTAACCTCCAAAGTCAGCCTCCGCACACTCCAGGGACCACTGCTTTCAGTGACCCCCCACCTCCCATGGCTTCCACATTCTCTCAAAACAGTGTCCCCAGCAGAGACCTAAAGTTCAGCACATTGGTCTGCAGGAGACACTCCATACTCAAGCCTCACCAGAGGGTATCATCTCACGTAACCCTCAGCAAACTTGTGAGCTCATTTCTACAGGTTAGACTCAGCACAGGAGTGTATGAGGCAAGATCTGCCTCCAAAGTGCATGCCCATCACCTCTTTATCACCATCATGTGTCCTCTGCATGCTGTGGCTTTCCCAAAGCCATGTGTGTGTGTGTGTGTACAAGTATGTGCATGTACATGTGTGTTCGTGTGCTCATGTGTGAGAGCTCACGGGCCTTACCTCCCACCACAGGAGGGAAGGGTGAATTGCTTCCTACCTTCACAGAACTTGACACTCAAGCAAGTGTATAGTAACATTATAGGAGATTGATATTGAGGTTTTGCAAAGGGGTTTAAAATGTTCACAGTCATGACTACTTTAGTGCTGGTCCCCTCTCGTGGAATATTTAGTGTTCCAGAATACTATTAAACAATGGCAGTGTGACTCATTTCCTAACAGTCACAGCCACCAGCTCAAACACCTCCCCGCTCCACAGCGGGGCAGCAGTTCTGTGGGCTGTCAGGTAACCATTAGTAGTTCAGGCTGGAGATACACCTGGGCACTTAACGGTGCCTGTTGCCCTTGCAGACCAGAGCTCAGATCCCAGCACCACAAATGCCTGTAAGTCCAGCTCTTGAGGGCCCAGTGTCCTCTGGACTCTGCAGGCACTGGCACACAGACGTGTGTATTTACTTATATACACACAAAAGCTTTTAAAAAATATGTTTAAAAGGTGGTTATTTAAAAAAAATTAAGAATATAAAATGTAGGCAATATTTCTAACGTAATGTTGAATGAAGCAACTGCCCACTCCAAATGTGTGCATGTAAAGCAAGCATGCATGAAAACAAGGCCTAATGGAACAGAAAAAACGAAAATTATCACACTCTAAAAACTTTTCAAAGTTTTATAGTTAACTTCTTAAAATGGAAATGGAGCAAGCTGATTTCCAGTGCATTTTATTGCCAATTGCAAACACATACACAATTAAATTTAAAACACGATTGGTTTTTGGGAGGTAGGAAGTGGAAAGATTATACTGGATGTTGAAAAACTTACCGTGGTAAGCAATGTGCTTTCCTAATCCTGTTTGAAATCCTTCAGTGGCTGGAGCAGAGCTGTGAGAAGAACAAAGATGAAGGAAAAGGCTGGCCTTGGCCTTCAGTACACGAGCTGTCTGCGGGGAGCAGGAAAGGACTGTGGATTCTTCTGGGAAGGAGTGGGATGGAAATAACCAAGTCTGCCCTGCTTAAAATTTTTTTTAACTTTTTTAAGACAGGGTTTCTCTGTGTAGCCTTGGCTGTCCTGTACTTGCTTTGTAGCCCAGGCTGGCATCAAACTCACAGAGATCCACCAGCCTCCTGAATGCTGGGATTACAGACCTGCACCACCATGCCAGGCTTAAATTAAATATTTCTTAAGCAATCACCCCAGATACAGTTTTTCCCACAAATCCACAGTCTGTTAATATTTTTTTAGGCCTTAGTTTTCTTCACTAGTTCAAAGTCATATTTATCCCATTACTCTGCTCTCCCTTTAGTTAACTCCATTTAGTTAAATGAATTGTTTTATAACTCTGCTTGTTAACACATACTTTAAAGTAGATATTGTTCATACAATTGCTGTTGACTTAAAGAAAAAGCCTATGTCCTGTGCATTTTGACTTCACAGACTCTGTAACTTTAGTTCACTTTAAACCCATGGTTGAAGTTAGAACTAGATAGATTGATTGTTCTCTGGTTGTTAACAGTAAAACCCACTCACTGTCTGCCCAGTTGTCAAAGTCCCTATCACATGGATGTTCTGGATCTCTATAAAGGCTGTGATACCAGGACTGGAAGGTGGTTCCAATGAGACAGTGCCTACTATACAAACATGAGGAGCCAAGTTCAGATCCCTAGAGCACAATAAGAAGCTGGGTGTGGTGGCACATGTCTGTAACACTAGTCTGGGGCATCATGAAGTCTTCCATGTGGAGACAAATGGCTCCCCTGAACCAAGTCTAGCCAAGTGGTGAGATCCAGGTTCACTGAGAGACCCTGTCACAAAATGTAAGGTGGTGAATGAGCAAGAAACCAGGGCAAACGATGTCTGTGGAGAGAATGAAAGAGCAGAGCTCACCTGTGAAGAGGCCCAAGACAACCCTGTTGTTTTATGATATTCTGCTCCTGAATAAAAGGATTCCAGAAGATCTTAGCCAAAAAGTAGGTCTTAGTGGAGAGGAGTAACTGGTGTTTAGAAATGTGATAATGTGTTCACAGATCTGGTCATGAGTTGGCCACAGCTGCTTAAGCCATGGCCCTCAAAAGACCAAGCCCTTGAGCTTAGGCCTATGGGCCTAAGCTACACTGAGAGCCTGCGACAGCAGAGAGTGTGGGTTTTTTGTCTCTTCACTTGTCTTCACAGTGTCTGGCACACATGATTCCTGGATGAATCAATTTCCTGAACCCAATCTAATATTACTGAATTAAAGTCTCCAGAGGCAGTTACCAAGAATCTACATTTTAATAGGATCCTCAGTTGTCTCTAAGTTGTGACTATGAGAACCATTGCTCTATTGTGTGGGAACTGGCCAGTCCTTACCCACCTGAGTGGTTCCCCTGAACTCATCACAACATCCAGAAACATAAAGATAGAAGAGCCTTGGCCTCTACCCAATGACTATGACAACTGTCATCTGGTGTATGGATCCCAACTTTGGACATAGAGAAATACTGGCAGAATGATTAACGAAGAACCCAAGCACAGGAAATGCCTATAGCTCCCTGAGCAGCAGGTGCCACACTCTTCCCGACATTATTATTTCCAACACTCTACATGGTTTTAGATCACTTTTCTATAATCACTCCATTCTCTTTTATGAGGCTTGAGGTTTAATTGGAGGTTCCAATAAGACATTTTATGTGTTTAATGGATTTTGGTATAATAACCAGATACTGCAATGAAAGTCAGAAGGCTGGCTTTTAATGTAGGAGGAGAGGAGTGGATTTTCAGGGAGACATCCTGAGCCTATAGTTTGGCAGACACAAAAATACTTAAGGAAGAATGAAGATCTCTGGGCCCTCTTAAACACCGGGTACTGTGGAGCATATATGTGCAATCCCGGCTGTGACAGACTTGTGGAGTGGCCAGTTCGGTGCTGGGAAATGCTTAGACAATGTCTCCCACTGCTCACTCTGGGGACCCCATGGGTGTGGCTCACACTCTTTCTCTGGTGCTTCCTTCTGGGTCCTCAGGCTGGATCGCTGTACCACAAACTACCACTTGCAGCCTGGCACGGTTTCCAACCTCTCTAAAGACACCCACTCCCTTCCTGTCTCCAAAACACTCACATCTTTTTAATGATTGCTCAAGGAATTTCTTTTGCTTGGCACTGAAAGGAAAATGAGATTAACAAAAAAGGAGCAAGAAACAAGGGAATTAAACATGACAGGAAACCTTCTGTGTACAGCTACATCCAAGCGATTTCCCCAGAATATTTTAGTGTGTATTGCTGGCTAGGCATTCCTTACTTGCCTGGCCCTCTTGGGAATATTTTGTAATTGCAGACAAGCACTCACCACAGAGATATGTTAAACTTAATATACTCAAAATACCGTGTACTACATGCCTCAAATGTTAAGTGCTTGGCCTATACATGGCAATGGACAATTTGTAAGTGACTCCATTCACAACCAACGATCCTTTGCCCTTCCTGAGGTGGAAATGTGAAGAATGGATAATCTTGGCTCCCCATCATGGCCACACAGCCTGACGGTCCCTGCCTTTTATTAAAGTGTGAAGGGTAGCAGTCGCCGTCAGTGTTCTTCCTCTGAGATACATCCACCAGTGGTCCGTAATGTGAATGCATGAGACACAGCTAAGGTGCTCCTGAAGAATTGGGTTCCCGGTCCCTAATCTTACAGGCCGATTCAGCTGAACTCAAGAGCCCCAGCTGTGGATTGCAGCTGCAGCCATTTCTCAGGCATGGTAATCCTCAGGACCTGTCTTTGAGAAACTGAACTATAGTTTTTACCTGGAGCCCTTATCTTGTTCCTTCTGTACTGTCCCGCCATACCGTCTCTTGGACTGTTGCTGCTGTCTGGGGTCACTTGCATTCTTTAGGATCAGGGTATGGCCTTTCAGGTGAAAGATTCTACAGAGCTGTCCTCCCATGACTAATAATGAGCACTGATGCATTCCTCCACCTCTCTGGGAAGGCCACAATATTTTTGATGCATTGTTTAATTTGCTAGTAACATTAGCTCATAGTTTGGGGTTTGGTGTTCCTCCTCCTCCTCCTTCTTCTTTCTCCTCCTCCTTCTTTTTGTTTTTCTGAAACAGGGTTAATCTCTGTAGCCCTGGCTGACCTGGACTCACTCTGTAGACCAGGCTAGTCTCAAACTCACAGAGATCCGCCTGCCCTTGCCTCCCACTATGCCCAGCTCCATTTCTTCTTAATTTGTTTTTCTAGTGGTCCTCACATTTGAACAGACACAATAGTCACCTACAGGGCTTGCTAAATACAATGTTCACGCTTACCCCAGGCCTCAGATGCCGGGAGCGTATGCCAGGGTTTCCGGAACTCTACAGGGGATCCAGAAGCCACAAAACACTGAACATCATTTTCTAAGCCAAACATGCCAAGATGTGTCTAGGTTTCCTAGGGAACCATTTCACTTTGACACTGGGCTCCATGCCCAGAAATCCCACTTGGTAAATTTAGGAACTGAGTGCTGGAATTTCTATCAAGGCTGCAGGTAAAAATGATGCGTACAGACGAGGGTCCACAAGTGAAGAACCACTGAGTAGGCTACCATCTGGGTGCAAGTCACACTTCCACCTATGCAGTACTCATCATACCAAGGCGTCAGTGTGTCTTCACATACCTCCCCCCAGTTAATTTTGTTTGTTTTAACGTTTTTTAAAAGTATTTTATGTATGTGTGTTCTACATATATGCCTGCATGCCAGAAGGAAGGCATCAGATCCCATTATAGATGGTTGTGAGACATCATGTGGTTGCTGGGAATTGAACTTGGGACTTCTGGAAGAGCAGCCAGTGCTCTCAACCACTGGAGCCATCTCTCCAGACCCCTGTTTTAATATTTTTAATTGAAATAGGATTGCATTGCTTCCTCCTCCAGCCCTTTCCCCTCCATCCCTTTGACCCCCTCCTTTCAACCCCTCCAATGCCCCCTTACTCTCAAGTTGATAGCCTCTTAAGCTTCCTTAAAAAATGTATTTTATGTGTGTGTATGCATATCTATGTGTGCCTATTCCTTATGTGTACAGGTACCTGCAAAGGCCAGAAGAGGGCGTCAGTTGCTCTAGACCTGGGGTTGGAGAGAGTTGTTAACTGCCTGATCCTGGATTGAAGCCTGAGAGGGCTTTTTGGTCACAGGTCACCAGCAGAAGGGCAAAAGTCGTTCCCAAAGGCCACCTCTCCAGGTTGTCTGCACTCTCTCACCATCATTGAAAGGTATGGATGCAGGGTGTCCTCCAGAGAAGACTACTCAGACACGGGCTTAAGCCAGTAGAAAGTCTTTATCAGCCAGCCTGTAACTACCCTAGGTATTTTGAATGAAGTGTAGCCCCAAACCTTTCTCAGGGTGAGTCTTTAAACACCAAACTCATGCCCTGGGTTGACATTATTCAGTTAAAAAGAACAGCTCTCCAGAAGCAGAACTACAGAAGCCAGAAAGCAAGGTTAGTACATTTTGAGTCTTTTCCAGAACTATGGACTTTGGTGGATTAGGTTATTGTTTTCTTTTTTTAATTTTAACATTTTTATTTTATATTAATCACAGGTTATGTACTTTGTATCCCAGCCGTAGCCCCCTCCTGCATTCCCTTCCTATCCCCACCTTCTCTCCCTCGTCTCCTTAGGTCATTGTTTTCATTGTGGCAGGTGGTGCTGTCTATATGCTGAGTTTTAGGGCCTGAGTGACACTTCCATCATGGAGTCAGTTGTGCTAAGGTATGGGGGCCTGTTACACTAGAGATTTGCCCAATAACGAATTTGCCCAATAAAATGGCATTGGCAGTAATAATGAAAGTGGAGCATTGCGCCTCACCTTTTGCTAATTATTTCACACAGCCCAGTTCAGGATCAGCCTCTTAGACCAATCTTATTCCTACCTTTTACTCACATATAGCTCTTTCTTCAAAATTAATTTTTCAAATGCCACTGTCACCCCACCCTATAGAACTCCCAAAGCATTTCTGGGTAATGGCCATTTTACAGGCAAGTTGGTGGGAGTATGGTGATGAGGTTGGTACTACACAGACACAGCACAGCTTCATCTAAGTCTCCAAGGCAACTGTCTCCCTGGCCTCCCTGCTTCCCACCAGTTCTTCACCAGTGTCTTCTCTCTTTTCACCATGCAGAATGATTGACTTGCCTTCTTCCTCTGATTGGCGTCCTCCCACCTGAATCATTCCCATGCCTCCATTTCCTTCAGCCTCAGAGAGCTCTTCTTTGGGATTCTTCTTCCTTAGAAATCAGCAGGGAGAGAATTATGGCAGCTACTCTTCCTGTGTTAGCTCTCTGTTATTGTAATGAAATATCTGAGATATTTAATTTGAAAGAGAAAATGTTAATTGCGGGGATTTTTCTGAGTATGTTCTGCTGCATGTAGATGACACCACCCCTTGCCTAGAATCCCCAACTGTAACTGCCCTGTTTCCTGACTGGCTGTGATGTGACCAGCTGCTTCAAGTTCCTGCTGCCTTGACTTCCCTTGCACCTTAGAACTATGAAGCAGACTAAATCCTTTCTCACGTTGCTTTTGTCAGAATATTTTATTTAGCAACAGGGAAACCAAGACAAACGCTATGGTGGGAGGGTGTGGTGCCTCAGAGAGGACCACTTCATGGAGCCAGTAAGCAGAGAGAGAGGACTCCAGACTTATGTGAGGGCTCACCCGCAAAGGTCTTCCTCTCTATATCTGTGCTGACTGAATTTATATCAGCTTGACACAGCTGTAGTCACCTTGTTTGAGAAAATGTCTCCATGGGATCAGGCTGTGGGCAAGCCTATAGACTGCTTCTTAATTGGTGATTAATGAGGGATAGCCCAGCCCCTTGTGGGTGCCGCCACCCCTGGGTTGGTGGTCCTGGATTCTAGAAGAAAGCCGGCTAAGGAAGCTAGGAGGAACAAGCCAGTAAGCACCACCTCTATCTACATCAGCTCCTGCCTCCAAGTGTCTGCCCTGTTTGAGATCCTGGCCTGACTTCCTGTTGCCATCTTTATTTTATCTACTTTATTGTATTATGGTTTCTTATACCTCTACCTCCCTTCCATCAACCCCCGCAACAATAGGTAGGAGAGAAATAAAGATAGAGGGAAAAGGGGACACAGTCTTTCTTAGCTACTTCCGGCTTATTAGAGTCAGCAGATTCTTTGGGACAATGCCGTTCTCAGTCGTCCGGATATCTATCAGCCCAGGGAACGAGCAGCAGCAAGCAGCAACACAGTAAGAGGACAAACAAGCCTCCTTCTTCCTCCTCTGACCATCTCCTCGAAGCATCCTCCTTCTCTATTGGCTCTGGTATTTATACTGTCTCAGAGTCTTCAGAATTAAACTATCTGCACCTGAGAGAGACCGCACCCCTCTCCGAGCCACAAGAGGCTGTGACTAGCTGTAGACAAACAAAAAAGCAGCCCCAAACCCCACAATTGGGCTTAAAATAAAAACATAACATAACTGAGTTTTTAAAGAAACCAAAACTTCCACTAAACTTCCTTTGATGATGAATACTGATAATAGAAGTGAAAGCTGGATCAACCCTTTCCTCCTAAAGTTGTTATGGTCATGGCATTCCATGACAGTAATAGTAACCGACTAGGACAACATTCTGTCCCCTAACACCTCTCCCATCCTCCAAAGGCCCTATAGGCTGGCAACCAAAACTTTAGCATATGCATTATAGGGGGATAGTTAAGTTTCATACCAAAATACCTCCTTCACCCCTAAGCACAAACACCAACAGTGCAAGCTGAGATGTTCTCTTTAGGCACAACAGCCTTTGGGCAGAGTTCGCACACTGGATATTCTCTTCTTCCCAACACAAAGCTAATCCAGACTCAGGAAAGAGGTGGGAAGTAGTGTCATCTGGGAGGTCTATGAGGTTAACGTGCCTCCGCAGCCTTTCCTGGGAGGTGATGAATCTACCCATGGAATCAGGACACTTAGGTCCTTTGCAGGGTCTTACGAATGCATTTGAATATGCAGTGTGGATACTCGAAGCCTTTGGGACAGGAGAGGGTGGGGTGAATATGCTTAGGTCCTTTTGGGACAAGAGATGAGGGCAGCGTCACTGGAAGAGGAGCCCGTAAACAACCTGAAAGGAACAGACAGCTGTCTCCCTCATCGCTCTCAATTGTGAACTCCTTTGTGAACAGGCCCACCACCCCAACTAGCATTCCCGAGGACAGCATACCTACCATTAGCTGGCACACTAAGCTGGCACAGCACCATGAAGAGATTAGAACATCCTCCGGGTCTTCTGTCACAGCGTGGAGTTCCGTGACCCAACACAGAATGACTCATCGAAGTCAAATGAGGGCAGGGAAGACAAGTGATGGGCAGAGGCCGTTATTAGAGAGCGCCCACAGACTTCACGTTGGCAGGGATTGCAGTTGCTGCCTGTTGGTGATGCTTCCCTGTATTCTCTTGCCTTGGCTCCCCCGTTTTAGGCTGTAAGGCGTCTAAGCATGGCCGGATTTGCTGCCTGTCTGAGTCTGATCTTTACCGAACATCATCCTCCTGAGTGTCTTATACCCTTGTGGGATTTCTCTCTGGCCTTGGATAACCCAAATGATCCAAAAACCAGAAGGATTTTTGAAAGGAAGGCTTTTGAAAAGAACAACAACAAAATACTATTTTATACGGTTGGCTAAAATGTGTGTTTTAGATGCTCATATGTGTTTAGACTTCAAGATGCTCTGAAATATATGTTCAGACACCAAACTACTAATGTAATGACTATGTAACGGTCCCGATCCTCATATGCTCTCAGGACCCCAGCTGCCATCAGGCACTCATCAGACGAGCATAAATGTCCATTTGGGCTTAAAACCCTATTTTATCTATATTTATGGACATAAGAGTCCAAATTTACTAATAAAGTCAAATCCTGTTTGCAGTGGCATGACTTTTGGTGGCTGATTATTTATCATCCTATGTCATGCAGGGGTTGATTCATAAAGAAAGAGGAAATGCAGACATATTTGCAAACCATTTTTAAGTTCTATCCCCCTCTGCCTCGAGACCTCGCTGCTGTGTCCCTGTCGCTGATGAGGGAGGGCAAGCCTTTCTTCCGAGCGCTAGGGTTAGCGGTCTCCTGGAAGTGTTAACCAGCAGGACCTTTGTTTAACGGTGTCTTCGAAGCATTGTGCCCTGACAGCTTGCTTGATGGATGGCGCTGTCAGCACACCCCCAGTGCAGACTGGAGGAGAACATTGCCTCACCTATCGGCTCTATAAATCAGACGAATAAAAATGAGTGCAGAGCTGGGTGCAGGGAATCTTTTCTCATTTTAGTATGCTTTGTAGATCAGGATCTTCACCGTCTGCTCCAGGAAAAAGAAGAAGGCACTTTAATGGTGCTTTGCTTTAAAGAATTAGCATTCATTTACTCTGTGAAAGGCTACTCGTGAGCAAGACATCTAGAAAAATAAGCAGACCGTGCACAAGCCTGTCCTCTGTGATGTGGGATAACAATTTTGGGCGTGAGAAATGTGGGGTGATGTGCAGTGAGGGAGATGGCAGAAGACATAGCAACACTGCAGGGATTGGCAAAGGGAAGGCCGCGTCAAGCGGAGGTAGCCGGGGAGATGCACCCTTTGTGTACCCACAGCAGATGAGTTTTCCTGGCTCCAGGGCATTTTATTGCAGCTCTCCTGCCTGTTTACCTTCTAGTTTCTAGGAGTGAGCAGTGATCCCTTGATATTAGCAATTGGAACTCATTCAGTTTTATATCCGCAGGTTCTCAGCCCTGCACTCATAATAAGAACCTGGTGTGTGACCTTGAAAGAATGGATGGATGGATGGATGGATGGATGGATGGATGGATGGATGGATAGATGGATGAAGGCACATTAGCAAGATAATTACAGGAACATTTCATGAAGAAAGTACTGCACAACCTGGTGAGAATGATGTAGAAGCATTATGGAGAAGTAAACTTCAGAAAGAAGCATGGGCTTTTCATGGGCATGCAGCACATGCCTGTAATCTTAGCACCTGGGAGACCAAGGCAGGAAGATGATTCATTCCAAGCCATCCTGGGTTTCCCAGCAAGACCCTGACTCAATTAGTCAAGGAATAAAGTATTACATATCAAATTTTATCCTGAGCTAAAAAAAAAAAAAAGAACAAAACACAATTCCTACACTTTAAACTGAGGAGCATATTTATGGAGTCCTTTACTGGCGAGGTGAGCAGCAATTATGCTCTGGCCTACTTCAGGTGAGTGATGGTCTCCTCATGGAATAGGACGCCATTTTAAGTTCAGCACAGAGGTGGTCCCAACACGTCCATGTTGCTTAGGCTTCAGGGTTTCAGCTTCTCCTGAGAACATTGACCCATAGCTCTCTCACACCTCGGACTGCCAAGCAAAAGCAAGAATGAAAAGTGAGAGGCTGTCAGGGAAGCCTGCAAGGGGTAAAAATAGCTGAAAGGCAGATAAATGCAGTCAAATATTTTGTCATTTGCTTTGCCTTAACATTTTCACTACTCTTCCCGAAAATGAAAAGACATCCTTTTGCAGAGTGGCAGCTGCTGCTGGTTGCGGGAAGCTGCTGCCTGCTACTGATAAACAAATGACAGTGTCCCCTGAATGGGTCTGTAGACTGCCGGAAGCAGATTTCTGATTAATTTTTTTTTTTTTCGTTTTCACTGCCCGCCCCATTTGGCCACTGAAAAAGATTTGGCTGGAGTGGAGTTATTTCCTTCTTCACCAAATCCTTTTGGAGTTTTGAAAACTTTCCAAGTGAGAAAATAAACCCTCCTACTCAGCTTGAGTCAGGTGCTCAAAACACAAGATAAACAATAGGTATAGGTACAGCAGGGGATAGGGGTGAGAGGGGTAGGAGAAGATATTGCCTGCTTCACTCTGCTCCAGGATGATTAACCCTTCCTCAGACAGCCCACGCTTTCCATTTGGCATGCCTTTGTCAGCACCTAGGCAAAGCTGAGGGGCGTTAGGCACCGGACAGACGATCTGAATGCCAGAGTGCTTTCCAAACCATCTGTGTTGCCTTCTCTCCTTGCCGACAGGCCAGTTGGGTGGATGTCACCATCTTTGTCTCTAATAGTAGTTTATGATTTCATTTTCTTCCCCCCTGAACAATCTAGTACATCCGATTAATCAATATGCCTATAGCAATTTTAAAAGGAAGTAACTGATACTAGAAAGTCCTGTTTTCTGAGCTTGAAAACGGCAGGCAAGATTTTAACCTCAGGCCTGTCTGCCTGGGGGCTGAGCCCTTGATCAGGCCTGACCGGTAAGTGGGGCTAGACCTAGCATCCTCTGGGCTCACCCATGCTGTAATTTTGGATCCGAGCCTTTTCCAGCTGGGTGAGTGCTTTAGGCTTGGGTATCTTGCGTGTCATCCAAGCCCAGGCCTTGAATGGAGGCCGGTCTAAGCAGCAGGTTGCTATAAGTATGAGGTTCTGAAATACCCAGATCACAAGTCTCCAAATGACCAACAGGCCCTGAGTCCGATGCAAAACACACCAAGGACCTTTATAACAAACTGGAGCTGGGTGGCTGCCCTTTACAAGAACAAAGGGGCGAGCAATCCCCAACTCTGGGGGAACAGGGTTTTTAAGAGAGCAAAAAAACGAAAGTAGGGAAGTGCAAGTCTTGGCAGTACAGGATTGGGTGAAAGGGTCTCTAAGGGAGTTGACCTTTAAAATGATTGGTTTGTTTTCAGGCGCCAAAACTGCAAATGATCAGGTCTGTCTACCTGGGGGACACCTGACACCCCCACCCCCCAGCAAGGTACTGCCCTGCAGGTTAGGCTGTGGCGAGGGGGAGGGGTTGTTAACACATTCCATGGGCTTTCTTAGGGGCTACGTGACCCTAGTCATACCCTAAGGTTAATCTGGGTTGGGGACTGCTGCTGGACCCCTGCTCTAAAAGGACTGTGATCTGGTGACTTTGCCCCAGTCCCAAGAATTAACTCCAAGTTTTTGAACCTCTCAGTTCAGTTATTGAGTGCCTAGACTTCCTGGAGTGACCAGCCTTACTATAAGCTTGCTAGAGAAGTGACTGACACACTCTACGAACAATGCTGGCCTAAGGGAATTGCTGAGCTGGCTTTAATCTTGCTTAGAAACCTGCTATGCATTTTAGATACTCATCCAAAGTCTTGGGATTCATTTATTCTTCCTGAAGTTGGGGCTGGAGGTAACGGAAGAGGATTATTAATCAAGTGACTCAGAGAGAAGGAAGGTTACAATTCACCTGAAGAATTAAAGTGCTGGAATCCTGCAATGGACACAGGTTTCTGTCTAACTATAATTTGGGTCATTTTTCTTACATACCTTCCTGTATCTGAAGTATTTGTTTGGAGTTGTTGAAGTGGGTTTGGGGAGAAGTATTATGTAACGAAAGAGGAAAGCTGTCTCTGAGGGAAGTGGGTCTAGAAAGGCTGGAAATCATTTCAAGTAAAGCCATGCAGAGTTGAAGGCAAGAGCTTGTTTCTCTTGAATGGAGAGGGGTGAGTAGATATGTGAACGGAAACTTTCCTCCTAATTGGGAAAAAGTGGGGCCAAATTAATTGTGGAGCAAGTGATTGGCATATCATCTGAGGAAGCAGCCAGAGCATTTGATCAGCCCTTGGGGAGTCTTGACTTTGGGTAGTGAGAGGCCAGAGAACGTCACACATCCTTAAGGGTCTAAGGACCTTGGAGTTGGAGAGATTACTCCATGGTTAAGAACATGTATTGTTCTTGCAGAGGTCCTGAGTTTGGCTCCCTGTGTCTGTGTTTGGCAGAGAGAGACACACACACAGAGAGAATGAATGAGTTCTGGTGTTATTCCTCAAGAAATGTCTTTTTTTTTTTTGGACAGAACCGCTTGCTGGCCTGGAATTTGATAAGTAAGCTAAACTAGCTTGCTAGTGACCCTAAGCATCTGCCTAGCTCTAGTCTGTCCATCTCTGGTCTACCTAGCACTGAAGTTACAAGCACCTGCCACCATGCCAGACTATTTTTTAATGTAGGTCTTGGGAAATCCGCTTCAGGTTCTAATGCTAGCAAGACTGGCACTTTACTGCTGCTTTGTCTCCCAGCCCCTCCCCCTTCTGTTTACTGCCACTCACTAGAAGTCTGTATTTGAACTAGCAAGAGAGGAGGAGGGGCCCATGCTGAGACATGGGAATAATCCTGCCTTGGACTAACCTACCTTCCAAGGTGTCTTCTTGTGCCTGTTCTGGATTTCTTTTCTACTACCTCGATATACCCATCCACCTAGCCCCCATTTCATGTCTCCTCAGGAAGTTCACTCCAAATCCTTGATGTGCTGACCATACCTGCCTGAATTCCTGTGGGCTGCTGAAACAGACTGAGTAACTAGCAAACAAACATTAAGTTGTTCCTCACTTACTGTTTGTTGTGGCTAGGAAGTCCATATTGAGGCAGAAGAAGACCCAGTCCTTGCCAAGGGCCTTCTGCATCCTCACCTAGCTGAAAGTGAGCAGTTTCCTCATGCTAAGTAAAATCCAGATTTAGGAGCCTTATAAATACTTGATTATTTGAGACTTGACTTTTACTCCTTGTCAGGATCTAACCTTTCCACCCATTTTAGCACTAATGGGTAAAGATTTTGTTTTTCTCCCCCATCTTCCCTATATTAGACAGAGGGAGGGGAAATGCTTTCTCTTACCCTGGGAGCATTAGAAAATTAAACATCTGTCATTAAAAAATGGGTTGCTTTTTGTTTGTTTGGCTTCAGTAAAAGACATTTTTCCAGATGAGGGTATATTGGTGAATAAAGGTTAAAACTGGAAATTGAGAAAAACGTAAGGGCAGGTTGAGATTAAAGGAAAATGATCTTAGAGTTTAGCCTTAAATATGTGAGAACGGATTTTGGAAAAGTTACCTGAAAAGTGGGGGATTCCATTTAATTCTCAAGTGGTACCTCCATCTCAACACCATACCAGCCGTGTAAATGTAAATAATTATACAAATATCGGGTACTTGCTGTGTACTTTATTAGCGTGTCATTTGCTGGAATGATGACAAGTTGAGGATAATAGGTACCACAGAGGCTGCCACCACTTAGTGTACCTTCACACCCTTTTCTATGTACATTCCCATAGAAACACTGGTGGAGTTGATGACGTAAAATCTAGATGCATTCAAAGGTAGAATAAACTCTAAGAAGTTCCACCAGAGAGAGGTAATGACCCAAGCTTTAAAATGGAGGCGTGAGACAGGTAGTTATTTGCTTGTTATCTTGGTGCTAGCAGGGAAGATCCAATGGATATGTTCACTAAAAGGAATTTAACATTTCAGTGTTGATCGGTACTTTTGTAGGGACGTGAGGCAGAGACAGCAGTTTTATGTCTTACGGAATTAGGAAATGATGGCATGGCCCTAAAGCCGACTGGCGGGTCATGATTTATAGTACTTCAGCCCCCTTCCGGAGGCTTTGTAACATTCTTTCCCTGTATTACATCCCTTTCTACCTTGACTTTCCGAGGCCTTTCTTCATTGACCTTATACATGCTATTAACATCAAATGAAGCTGAAAGAGGGCAGGTAGCACACTGGAGGTCGGTCAATGGTTTAGTGTCAAGGCCAGATTTGAACTTATATTTATTATATTGTATTGTGTTGTAACTTCTATTCATTATATTGTAAGGTTTATTCTGTATCCACTATGTACTGTTGTGTCTCACGCTCTGTCTCAGGATGTACGACACTAATATCAGCCCTTAATATTCCAGGGTAGTCATAAAACTGGTCTTCAAACATAAGGGCAAATTCTAAGAGAAGTGGGTCAGAGCTGGTTAAAGCCCCCTTGCTCTCACTAACCAAGGCACTCTGAATAAGCAAACACCGATTCTTCAAACTTCTGTTCAGATTTTAGTTTTTCACAACTTAAAAAAAAAACAAACAACTCAATTCACCAACCCAGTCATAAACCCTTCAATCTACACTGGTGACCTGTCTGCATGATACACTGGAACAACAGTGACACAAAAGCTATGGGAGTAACCAGCCACTATGCGATTAGATATTAACACCATTCCATGAGATGGAGCCATGCCTGGCACTTCTCAGGTAGTCAATAATCTGAGACCAGACAGACCATGGACGGAAGGAAAAACCAAATACTACTGTCCTGCTACAGGAACATAGCAATAAATGACTCCTAGTGATATTCTGCTATTCCCATAGGTCAGTGTTTCTCTCACCTATCGCCAGAGAAGCTTCCTCTTGCAGGAGATGGAAACAAATACAGAGAGCCACAAATGGACAATGTGCAGAGAATGAGAGACCTTGGAACATTCAGTCCTAAATAGGATGTCTTCAACAAACCCCTTCCCTCTGGCCTGAGGGAACTCTGAAGAAGAGGAGGAGAAAAAAAATTGTAAGATCAATAGGGATAAAAGACACCGAGGAACTGCCTTCAAGTCACAACGGAACTGATGCATATATGACCTCAGAGACTGTAGCACAGAGCTTGCATACATCCAAGCCAAATTGGGCCCCAGCACGGAGAGTGGACATTAGCCCCATCCCTAGCCCAGAAACTACTTCCAATTGATGACCACTCTTAAACTAGTTTTCTCCAATGAAGCCTCACTGGGTATACAGGCTCAGTGCCCAGCAGTAGATGGTAAAGACAACTGAATAGTATTTTTTTCCCGAGAGAGAGAGGGCAGAGAGGATGTGCTAATGGGTATTTGATTTTAGGTGGAAATGCTTTGTTCCTTCAGTTTTGTGTTCATGATTCCATGTACCTAGGCTTAGAAGCTTCTGGCCTCCATACAATCTAATCCTCTGCAAGCCTGGACCAGAAGACTTCAGCTTCTAGCCTCCATCTGCTAACTGAAGCCTAAAATGTTTCAGTCTCCAAGACTTTAACATTACCTAACTTTTGTTCTTAAACCATGTATCCATTCCCTGTGCACACATTAAAATCACAGATATCACACACCAAACTGCAAGAGACAAGGTAGGCCCACTGTGAAAAAAGCTCTAAACTCTGATGTGGAAATCACTAGCACATAGAATGGAGCATAAATGTTGCTTTTTTTTCCTCAGAGGAAGGCATGAGATGAGAGCCATGCCCAAGTGTGTGAATACACGGCTTGGGTGAGCCTAGAGTGTTTCTCTCTCTGTTTTAACCATCTCTAGGCCTAGGCTTAGAAACTTTTGCCTCTGTAGAATCTAATCTTCTGTGAGCCTGGACTTTGAAGGTTTCAGCTTTCAGCCTCCATCTGCTAACCTAGGCCCAGAATGTTTCAGCCTCTGAGACTTACTGCTGAATAAGCTCACCCTTTCTAGCTCTTTCTGAACTCTGGCCAGCTGGTTCAACTTAGCTGTTTTGGCTCAAAGTCCTCTCCAAGCTGACTGACTCAAATTGGCTTCTCTCAGCTTCTGACTGAATTCCTCTGGAAAAGCTGCCTCTGAACGCCATGCACGGAACTATATTAACAGCAATGACTGTACAAATTCAAGTGAGCTGCACTCAATTGAACTGCACTCAACCTCTTTCCTTAAACTGCCCTTAAGAAGCCTCTCTTTCCTGTCCTTGTGATAATTGGACATATTCTACCTCTGACTCATTCTATCAGATCTTTCTCTGACTCATCACTTTGTCTGCCTCTCAATTAGACTTCATTGTTTGGAATTAAAGGTGTGTACTAAAGGTGTGTCTGTATTCCAGCCAGAGGTATTAAAGGTGTGTACTAAGGACATGTCTATATTCCAGGCAGATTATATTGTAATCCAAGATGGGTCTGCCTTCGGCCAGGTCATATCTTTGGATGTGATCCCTTGCCAGAGCAGCCATGTTGCTGGATTAAAATTCCGCTGTAATGAAGAGGGTCTGGAGAGTACTAATTGGCAAGCTTCTGCTATGGGTCTAATTCAGATGAGTTCAGGTTGTTTAAGATAACTTTACAAGAGGTCGGTGCTGAGAACTTTAAGTGATATCAAATCAGGGAACACTGTGCAGATGCTTATGAGTATCCTGAGCGAGGGAGAAAGAGACATACAGTTAGAACAATACACTTTAAGGGAATGTTGTGTGAAAATGCACCTTGCAGTTCTACACTAACTCTGGTGCAGACTATGGCTGAATTACTTCAAGGAAATTCTCTACCAACACCTCTTGCATGCTAGGGAAATACTCTGACACTGAGCTTTATTACCAGACCAAAACAATTTCTCTCAGAAAATCACTCACAAGCGTTAGATGTGCACATTAACACCAGGCACATGTGTATAGAGGAGCTGATGCAATTTCTGTGAACTTCAGTGTTTCAGAGATCCAATTTGTATAGTGAATTCAATTAAACAAGGTCTGGAAAAGAATCTATTGTTTTGTTTGAAAAGATCATGTGTAATCTAAGTTTTGGGTTTCAGCATAAGAATGCTGAGATTTACTGAGGATTGAAGGATCATATTCACTAGTCCACACTACTGAATCACAGAGCTAATGGCTTCAACTCAAGTATGCTCCTAGGGTATGTTTTTATTTTGTGCTTCTGAACAATCAATCTTTTCTTGACAGCCTCTTTCACATGTGTTAAATATATCTCAAAATGAGAAAGGCCAGACACATCCCTTGTTAGGGTCTGGAATATACTGAAAGAACGACCCCAGATTCAGCATCATGCAAGCAAGAAAGGGCATTTGTTCTACAGAAGTCCAGCCTGCTGGGGTCACCACCTTTACAACATTGCAGTGGCCCGAGGGAAGTTGAAGTCCCCTTTTAAAGCTGGAGAGGGGAGTTCCTGCTGTGGCTAAGGAAATTTAATTGGGATTGACTGGTGCCCATGGAGGCTACGAAACTCTGGTCAGGACTTAGGTGCTTTTCAGATTGGCTGTTTCCGATTAGTTGCCCCTTTTCTATGTTTTTTTTTTCCTGCATCTCATAGGCTTGTTCTGTCTAGCAAGAAAATGAAGCCCATCATGGAGTTCGTCAGGCTTATTTAGCCAGGATCTCTCATCCACAGCATCCCAGTAGTTTTAAAAGTGTAATGCTAAAGACATCAATGCTAAAGACAGCAAAATCTGCCCAGACTTTTGTTTTCTACTGCCTTAGAATTTAGGTTGTTTGCAAGAGCTAGATACTCAATACCAGTGCATGCCACCTACAAGAAATGCCCTTACGTTTTCAGGCCAGCATCTGTGTTCTTACTTTGTCCCAAAATCAATGAGATCGATCATATATATATAGTTATTAAACAAATTGAACGCAGCAGAGTATATGGATGCCCATGTAATTTATATATATATTGAAGCTCAGGTATAAAAAGAAAAACTGTAAAATATAGAAGCAAGTATTCTACAAAGACCAAACTGAGCAGGGCACAGGGGTCTTGTATGAGACGGTTTCTACAATCAAGGACCATGTGTGGATGTGGCCTGGAACTCCTGCACAGATGGGGCCCATGATAGCTCGGTGTAGGACTGAAGACCCTATTCAGGGAAACAGGGACTGTTTCAGTCATGATCTTGATGGCTGACTCTTTGACCCTCCCCCATA
>CM053766.1:91305925-91321862 GCA_028658305.1 Pachyuromys duprasi
AGGGAGTGACAGACTGGCTAGATCCCAGGGGAGGACATTGCAGCCAGTCCTGAGGAGTCAGGATAAGCTGGGGTTGGATGGAAGGGAAGGAGGTCCTCCCCTGTTGGTGGACTTGGAAGGGGCAGGGAGGAGGGAGATGAGGGAGGGAGTGGGAGGGTAAGAGGGACTGAGGGAGGGGGCTACGCCTGGGATTCAAAGTACCTAACTGTGATTGAGATAAAAATAAATAAATTAAAAAAAATACATTAAAAAAAAAAGAAACACACACACACACAAAAAGAAGCAAGTATTCTAAGAACGCCATGGGCTGAGGTAATTTCATGGATTGGAGAGCAGTGTGAATGCTCAAATACTTCACAGGAACCCAAAGGTATGTTATCTTACCCACAAGATAATCCTATGGTACCTGGAATAGGGTTGGTATTCTTTTTCTAAGACAGAGACAAGAGTGAAGAACATTTGAGAAAGACCTCCCTCAGCATAATAAGAGGTCGGTGTTAACTTGAGATTCCTCAGGGATTCAGTTGATTTTTTTAATGTGAAAGCTCAAAAAATCCAATGCTTTACTCCAGATTTATGAGACAGAAAAAAAAAATAAAAGAAATATTGTTTACTCATGACCATGAGGTATGTGTATATATACAAACATATGTTAGTAATGATGTCGGCATATGTGCGTGTGTGTATAGAAGCATATAGCATCAACTTGTTGAAAGTCAGTACATATGGGTGAGCTTAAGGAGCTATGGTAAATCTGTGATCAGAAGGGTTTTAGAAGTACAATGGTTTAGTAAAAGGACATGAGAATCTTCCTAGACCTTTGCTTTTGTGATTGCTTTATTATTTAGGCTGTTTGTCATAGTTTCTTTCTACGTATTAGAAAATTCTTTTCATACTTAATGTCTAACAGTATTTGGAGATTCTAGCCACAAGTTTGAAAAAGTAAACTGTATGGATTTTGAAGCTTGTCTTTCTAGTGAGTATCCCAGACCTGAGGATTTGGGACTAAGAGGCAAAGCCACAATCATACTAATAATGCCTCTTGTTTAGCCCCTGGGCCAGCTACACAGCACCTGGAATGTAGTCTGAAGCTTAACCTGCTTCTTAACTTCTTCTTAACACTGTTTATCTGTCAAGGTGGGGTAAGGATCCATTTATCTTATGATGGATTCTCATATGTAGACTTGTCACGGTTCACACAATGTCACTTTACAAGTTCCTCTGTTCCTCATAATTTTGTAACTAATGTTGACCTCTAAAGGGTTGATTAGTCTCAGATTTACTTTGGAAAAGAAGTAGGACTTTGAGAAGGGCTGTGAACTTGCCAGCGAATTGCTTCAGAAGCCTCACTAAGTCTCACTGTCTTCCCATTAGTTCCTCTAAGATTGATAGATCAAATCAGGTTGTCAACCTAATCCATCCATCACAGAATTTCCTGTCAACATTTAACCTTTGCTTGGAGAAGCCATTGATCATTGCCTGAAATAGACTCTTTGCTTCATTTGGTGTTCCAAAGTGGAAATTTTCTAATTCCACTCATTCTTTTGCATTTTTATTTTAGCCAAAACCTCGTAAAAAGGACTAACCTTGGTCAACCAACTAAAAGCCCTAAAATATGCTTAACAGAGAGGAGCTATTCTGTGAAAAGCTGCTTTCCTACAATAAAGCAGGGCCTGGCTTCTGAATGGAAGGACCCCCTTCAGGATTACAGATGGAGTGAGAAGACAGACAAAAATCTAGGGAAAGACTAATGGCTTTTAGCTGACTTCACTTCAGTTCAGGAGGCTAGTGGAGAACAGCCCTAGGATGATGGGACAATAGTGAGTCATGACAATGGACTGGGCACATGGGTGAGATTACAGAAGGAGGAGGAGGAGGAGGAGAAGTAACATCTCTGGAATGAGAGAGTCAAAAAGGAAACTGAGGCAAATGTGGCTAGGCTCCTTGCAGGAAGCCTTCAGAACATTCAGAGTAATTCATGAAGGGCCTGGGCTTGGATAACAAAAGCATTTTGCTTTCCCCATTGGGGTCCTACCCATGTCTCAGCCTGTATGGGCATGGCAGATTCCCCATGGCCCAAATTAGAAATCACACCCTTTTCTGTGACAGAACATTCTTCTGGACCTGACCCTGATTTCCGAAGGAACCAATCCCAGATGAAACACAGCCCAAATTTGCTTCATATGTACAACATATTCACCACAACTTCAAACTGGTTCCCAATCAGCGAAGCCCCTACCTTGTTTTAGCTCACATCTCTTCTACTCTCATCTCAATTGCAAAAGTTCCCCAGAAGCAGACAGTTGAAGGATTTCTGCTCTTGTGTAGCATCCCCTGGACCAGGATGACTAGAGTAAGGAAGCTCAAAGACTTGCCCAGGCTCTGCCATCCCTCTGGCGCTCCCCACTCCCATTCCTCCTCACTTGGGATCCCAGACATCCATGCCTCCTGCTATATTTAGGAACTGACTGCTAATAATCATTACCACTCCAACCCATTAAATGAAAATCCCTATTACTGCTGCGTTCCTTACACTAAAGAGCACTAAGAATTATTTTTAGACTTAAAAAATAGCAGTTTGCTGGTGCTTGCCATCCAATTTGTAACAGATTTTTAGAGATTAACACTTGCTAGGCTTTTTGGCCACATTTAATCACAAAAGTAATTCTGCATTCCATCAGTATACTCAGCTCCAGGGACAAAAATAGCCCTGCAATCTGGTTGGGTGAGGCTGGGCCACCAGGCTTTGCTTCCTGGTTGCTGTTTTAATGTTAAGGATTGCTGGCCTCTTCTAAGCCCTGCTTGCCAGGCAGCACCCAGAATGGCTGGGTGTCTGACGGGCTATTAGGCCCAGCAAGACCCCTTAGCTCATTATGAAACAAATCCTTCCAGAAAGCAAATGAAGACAGTGATTGTGTCTGATTATCTGGCCAGATTTTAGAGCCAAGAACCCATAAAATGCATGCTCTTTTGAAAAATGACTTTTGATAAGAAAAGCGTTTCCGGGGATGAAAACACTCCTATAGCCACCTTGGATCTGGCTCTGATTTTCATGTGGAGGAGCCACTAACTAACCTCTAACTTAAAGAGGGGAGATGCTCCAGGAAGCAGTACTCACCACCCCCACTTGCTTTTGTTTTCTGTTGGAACCCTGAGGTGTAGATCTGGGGATAGGGAGCTGTGGGGAGCCACAGGGAACAGCCAGCACTAATTGCCATCCTGGGAGGGGTGTGTGAGAGCCCAGGATCTCTACATCCTCGTGGTGGATGTTCAAGAAATGCCCACACTGTTCTAGAGAAGCATGGGTGGGGAGTGTCATCCGGCCTCTTTTTAGGAGACATCAGTCCTCAGTGTGGCCATCTTGCTCTCTCTCTGTGGTCCACAGACTGATGGCAGCAGTTCTTAATCTGTAATGCATAGCTCTCTTTACCTATCAGCCACCACCACTGTGTTCACAGATCATTTAAAAACATACACATATATGTACACACGCACGCACAGTTTGGCTGATCGAAAGGGGAGTGAACAATTCAAGCTCCCTGGTACAATGGTAGGCTTTCCTTCTGCTGCTGTCCTCAGGGACCCTCTCTGACTACCTTTTGTTTCAGCCTTCTTTCCTGATCTCTTCTCCATGATCTCTGACTTTTCTAACTTCATAGAAAACATAGTTTTCATTCTATTGATTAAAAAATTAGAAATAAACTTTATTATGTAAGAAACCCTGCAAATACAATAAAAACCACACAGTGAAATTAGCCAGACTCAAATATCTAGACATCTCAGTGAACTTCAGTATATGAGTTTAACATTGGTTTTTATATTTTCATTTTCAGATATATTTTTATGTATGTATCTACCACCAAAAATGAAAAATCCATGACGGAGTTAGAGCAAGAAAAACAGTTACCTTTATATCTTCTTTTATAGCTCTTGTGACCTGCGTTCAGTCCTTCTTCACATATTTTTTTTCAAAGATATTAATTAGAAACATCTTATAGTGATGAACATGAATTTTTTCAAAATCATAGTTTTGGAGTTGGAGGTGAGGCAGGGAACTTAATGAGCATTAGTATGTAGCCAAAGTAAAACCCTGAGATGAGAGATCAGTTTAAGCATGAATGTAGAACATGACTGAGTTCCCAAGCCATACAATATAAATGTTTCAGAAACACTTGAAGCAAAAAGCTAAGTATGATGAACCCACTGTTTTCAAACCTTATGTGATCGAAGACCTTTTCTAGATAATCGATATTAAATCCAACAGAATATCGCTTGGAAATGCTGGTCCTTTTGAATCTCTCTGCTTGGAAAACAAGACCACTGAGGCTGGAGGGTCACACTGATTGGCTAAGGGCAGCTGCTCAGTACTGAAACATGCTGTGGCCATCCCTCTTTGTGATAATTGGGTTGATGTCATGGTCCACGTGGTCCAGTCTCAGCACCAAAACACATGAAAGGCCCCACAGAAGAAGGAATTCTAGTTCCCTCAGTCTCCTAAAGGAAAGCAAAGATGATCAAAGCAGCCACTTTAAGCCCTCTTCTCCACTGTTCCCATTTTGTATCAGCTTATGAGTGGCAAAAGTGAAATCAAACCCGAAACACCTCCCTCTTTTCCAGCCGAGGACCTTCGATGCCCCCCTCTCTAGTGTACCCTACTTCTCTGAAGGGTACCAACACACATCTCTCTGGAAGTCCTTGCAACCTTCTCTGGGCTGCCTCTGATACAATCCATTCTGTTGTTGTTTTGAGCATGTATTAAAATGCCAGAACTTGTTTGTCAAAGATAAGCTGTCCTTAGAAGTGGGGCGAGGAGAGGAGAACTGAAATAAATGGCAAGCTGGTGTCAGGCTGATGGAGAAGACAGGGAGTAAAGGCCACGTTCTTAGCAACCAATCTAGTCTCATCATGCATTTGTTTCTTGGTACAATGCTCTCCATAAGAATGTTTGTTTGTTTGTTTGTTTGTTTTTTAACCCAAAGCAGTTGCTTTTCTAGCTATTTATTTTGAATTGTTTAGGAATTTTTGAAAGTGTTTCTTTTTAAGATTGTATGTCTAATTATATGTGTATGTGTGTAGGGGTTGGGTATGTGTACATGACAGAGGCCAGAGGGCATTGAGTTCCCTGGAAGAGGAGTTATAGGTAGCTGTGAGCCATCTCACAGAGGCACTAAGTACTAAACTCAGGTCCTCTGCCATAGCAGTCCTCAGTCTTAACCACTGAGCCATCTCCCCAGCTTATTTCTCTCTCTCTTTCTCTCTCTCTCTCTCTCTCTCTCTCTCTCTCTCTCTCTCTCTCTCATCTATCTACTTATTGTGTGCATGGATTCCATGTGTGTGAGTGTAGGTATGTTGATGCTGGGGGCATGTGTAGAAGGCAGAGAATAACATTTTGGAATCATTCTCTCCTTTCACCTGTGTGAGTTCCAGGATTGAATTCAGGCCACTAGGCTTATGTGACAAGCATTTCACTCACTGAGATATCTCAACTGTCTCTGTCTCATAATTAAAATTAAAAACTTCCAAGTATTTTTGCAGCAAACAGAGACCAATAAAGAAAGTTTCAACTTGTCAAAATGTAACGGGAAACTGACCACTGGGAGTCCAGCACCCAGGACTCAGCAACTGGCACCCAGCTGCAACTCCAACATAGCCCCTATACCTAAGGCTCGGGGACCATTGAGGAAGAGGGGGTGGGAAGCTTGTAGGAACCCAGGGAGTAAGAAGTCAGCTGTGAGGCAGTATCTTCTATTAATGAAAGGGAAGCTGTATTCACGAAATCTCAGCATCAAGGCTTGCCTGGACAACAATTGAAAAATGACAACACCAACTGGCATGTCATCATGGATATCAGAAATCTCACAAGGCCCCATCCAAAGATGGAGAGCTACAAGCAATTAATGACTGCTAGGGAAGGGAGGATCAATCTCCAGGGATTATTCCCTGATTGGTTATCTATTACAAAGCAGTCAGCCCTTAAAATGTTTACATATGAGAAACATAAATGAACTCAGTAGGCTATATTTATATACTTATATGTACATAGACATGTAACAACAATCATTTAAAAAATAAATCTTTTCAAAGAAAAACGCTCTTATACCTTCTCCACCCCACTTTATGTTTCTCCCAGGTGAGGGGTGGGAGAACCTTTTGACCCTCCTGAAATTTGGAAAATAGAGAGCATCATGCCAAAACAATGACTTGAGATCCGCGCAAAGGTTGAGAAGGGCAGAGGATGAGCAGGGCTGCGAGGTCACACTGAGATCATGTCAATGCACGGAGGTGGTTCTGATACAGTAAGGGAGACAGCACACAAGCCTCTTGCTCCTGCATCCGTGCCCCGCTCTCTTTGGGGGACAGTATTTTGAGTGAAGGATAGCATGTGCAATAAGGAAAGAATCTGAAATGGCTCTGAATTATTTGTTTCAAGGTTATGGGTTGTCACCTAAGGCAATCTTAGATGTAGTCCCCTCTCTGAGTGACTGAAATGTTTTATCCTGGCAAAGTATAAAGTAAAAATTCTTGAGTCTACACTGTTCTTTTCCTATTTAAAATGTTCCTTGAAGACATGGTAACTGAATGTATTGTACCCTAGAAGAAATTCTGACTGGAAAAAGGAAGAAAAAAAACAACAAAAAACCTAGGGAAATATGGATGAAGCAGTGGAGTGGAGTCTATAGTACTGGCTTGTTGGCTGTGGGAAATGTGCTGTATTAACAATGTGTGGTTTTAATGAGGAGGGGAGCTGGGCGTGGAGTCTGTGGGGACTCTCAGAACGATCTTAATGACTTTCCTAAAGCTGAAACCATCCTAAAATCAAAACATTATCTTAGAAAACACTTCCTTACAGATGGAGGCAGCTTTACGGAGCCAGTGAGAGACCAACATGAAACTGTCATCAGAGCCAGGTCTCAACGAAGACAAATATGTCCCCATTTCTGCTGCGGAGAGACACCACGTCAAACCTTTAGCTGCAAGAGTTTGTAGAGGGAAAGCGACTTGGAGGTGTCCCTGCACGTGTTTGGACAGCCTCAGAAGAACTATGGCCTCAGATGTGTTCTTCTCAGAACTTTCCATTGGCCTCCCTGACTTCCATTCTCCCTTCCAGGAACAGGCACATCAAGGTCCCCCCCTGGCCTGTGCCTTTGGAGAAGTGGCCCTGGCTCTCAGATTCCACACCTGATAATTCCATTCCCCTCACAGCCAACAACACATCAGAAGTGACAGTCATTTATAGTAACATATTTTTCTAATAGGGAAGTGTCAAAGATGTCACTGACTGACAATTTACATAGTTAAGAGCTGACAGAATATTTACCTCAGACCCTTCACAGCCATCTGCTAACAAGGCCCGTTGCCATCTTTATACTTCAGGAAGAATCAAAGGTGGCTGCTGCCTAGGAGGGGCCGGGTTCAGATCTCTTCAGAATGCTTGTGCTGAGGCCTTTGTTCGTGGTTTAAGATCTCTTTCCAGTCACAGCTGTGTTGATGAAAGACATCATGATGAAAGACTAGATGTTCACAGAGGAGCACAGGGCACATAATAACATACACACTCTGACTTTCAAATGCATGTAGCCTCTTATTCATAGCTCGTGGGAAAGCAAAGGAGTAGAGAAACTTTGGAATATAGTTTGGAAGATTTTACAAAACTCATCCTATTGTTATCACATGACCTGGCTGTTCCTCTCCTTGGCATTTTTCCAGATGAGCTGGAGGCTTTGTGTACACACAACAGATTGCACACAGAATCTTTATTCATAATTGTCTGACAAGATACCCTTTGTGGTAGTTTGAATGAAAATAGGCCCTTAGGCGCATAGGAAGTGACGCTGTCAGGAGGTGTGGCCTTGCTGAAGTAAGGGGATTACAGAAGGTGGTCTTTGTGGTCTCAAATGCTCAAGCCAGGTCTATTGTGACACTCACTTCCTGCTGTCTGCAGATCCAGATGTAGAACTCTCAGCTACATCTCCAGAGCCATGCTACCCACATGTCACCATGCTTCCTTCTATGACAATTATGGACTAACCCTCTGAAACTGTAAGCCAGCCTCAACTAAATGTTTTCCTTTATAAGAGTTGCCATGGGCATGGTGTCTCTTCACAGCAATGGAAACCCTAACTAAGACACCCTTAAATGAGTGAGTGGACATATATATTTTTTAATTTATTTTTTTGTGCTAAAAAGCAATGAGCTACCAGACGGTGGGAAGCCATGGAGGGACTTTATACAGATGTAAGGTGAATGGAGTTAGCAGGTGTAGAGTCTGAGTAAGTGATAGAGGTCATTTGGAAGAGACTGCTGTTGTGGAGTTATGCCCTCCGAATGGGAACGTTTCTGCTTGGAGGGTGAAGGGAGGCACATAAGATTCCAGAAGTTCACAAAACTTACGGAACTCACTGAGCCCCTCCTCTGAGCTACATAAGCGGTTAACAATTACTGTGAGAGAGGAGACTCTTCAGTGAAGCTGCCCGCAGGCTGGGTAGGAGCTCTGTGATGTTGTAGCTTTCGTAAGGTGCATTTCTCTCTGAGGTGCCCTGTGTTCCAGCAGGCAGCTCCTATAAACTCACTGTTTCGCCAAGAAAAACTGGGAATGGAACAGTTTCTTTGAACTATCATCAGAGGTGCACCCTGGCTAAAAAGACATGTTTGTTCATCTGTCTTCAGAAAACACACAGACACACCCACCCACACACACAATAGCTATGTCTGCATAATTTCAACAATAAGAGGTGGTCAAAGCACAAACAAGGTTTCCAGGGATCAAGGAAGAGAAGTAAGGAGAGGGTTTTAGGTTGTGAAATGATTTTGCACATTATAGTGGTGGGTATGTGCCATTGTCTGTGAGTTAACTCCACCATGAGTTAACTCCAACAGGAATGATGGACTTTGGGTAGTAAGTAACAGTGTGCCAATGAACGTCCATCTACCATCTACCATAATAAATATCCTGCTCTGTGGTCAAAAGGTGTCAAAGGTGGGGAACTCCTTGCACTTTCTGTTCTATTGTGTTGTGAACCTAAATCCACTTAAATAATAAGTCTATTTTTAAAGTGTTCTTTCAGGAAACAAGGCTTGTAAAACCGTGAACGCACCCACACTCTTTGTAACTGGCACAAGACAGAAGCTTAGGAGAACCGTCCTTAGGTCTTTTAGATTTATGCCCACATTTCCTAACCTTTCCTGCTTCATCCTGCCTGCCCCCCTAATCTTGAGCATATATTCTGTTTCCCCAGCTTGCTTCCTTGGGTCTGAAGGTTGTCATGGCCCTTCAACAAGCTCCTCAGATATGTTTGCCTCTTCTCTGGCTCCTTCAGCTTCCAGTTTTTCTGGCTTCCCTTATTTCAATGAGCCTGTCACCTGGCCTCCCACCCCCTGTCAGTGACCTTCTGTCTACCTAGAAAGCTCTTCTCAGGACAGACATAAGGGGTCCCCTCCTACTCTTTGGAGCCCAGCTGTAGCCCATTTTCTTAAGATCCAAACTAGTTGTTCTTGGATCTTCACTGGGAAGCCCAGAACTGCTAAATTGATGATGGTGACGAGCTTTGAGAATACAGGCTCTCAAGTAAAAGACCAGAGTGGCATGTTGCCTGCCCAGGACCACCTGGGGAGAGCTTCCTAGACAGAGCACATAAGCGAACCCAAGCTGTACATTTACAACACAAGAATCTCTTCCTCTCCTTAACATATTGCTAAACATGAACCATCAGGCACAGAAGATAAACCTGAAATATTAAGTGCAAGATTAAATCAGCCTTGAAACATGACAACATTCACAAAGACAGAACAAAAAGTGGAAGCAGGAGTGAGCTTCACTCATTGCCGAAGGAGCAGCTCTTTGCGAGATTTTCATCTCCAGTGAGTTTTGCTGAAGATATTGTGGATTTATTATTTTAATGGGCTTTCCAAAATCGGCTATGATGTTCATTATTCTTGCATGGCTGTTTTATTTTTGCACTTCTCCTACAAATAAAGGAGCCAAGGAGGCTGTAGATGCTGTTTTTCTATAACCCTAACATGGTGCCAGCAGAGATTCACCAAATTGAGGGAATGGGCATAAGAGCACAGTGCAAAGGCCTATTTGAGATTTTGCACCATCCTGTTGTAAAAGCCAAGACAAAGCATGTCTCTCTCTGTGGTTTTCAACCTGGCTAATGCTGTGATACCTTTAGTATAGTTCCTCATGCTGTGGTGACCCTCAGCTGTAAGATTATTTAAATACTATAAATCATAAGTATCTGTGTATCTGCAGGACATCTGATATGTGACCCCCAAAGGGATCACAACCCACAGGTTGAGAATCACTGAATTAGATAAATCCTGTGGTAGCCTGTTGTCTTTCACTAACAGGGCTCTATAGTGAGTGCTACAGTCATAGAACACTGTAACAAGTCACAGGCAGCTTTGACTTGAAGAACAAAAGCAGACTGACAAAGAATTCTTTTTTTAGGTCTTTTTGTTCTTAATTTAACAATTTTTGCTTGGTAGTTACAAATAATCTTTAGCTTGGGGATGGAAATATTGTTCCAATGAAGCAACAAAGACTCTTCATTCTCATCTTTCACTCATCAAGCTCTGCGTTAGTACCAGGGGTCATTCATGTCCCCACTTGGTCTGGGTGGGCCAGCCCCAGTAGGAGAATTCTCTGATCAACCTACAAATTTAGGAGTTAACATCTGGAGAATCATTTCAAGCCTGAAGGGCACTATTGACGGGTTGGTATGGGTCATCCGAAGGTGAGGCTGATATTTTTGAACAAGGAACTCAGTGAGTCATTCTGACTATAAGGTATCTGACAGTGTTCAAGCAGGCTTGGTGAATAAGTCTCCCAGCTCCTTTCTCTCCATCTTCTTCTGCTTTCTTGTCTGTCTGCCTCCTTTCCTGACCCCCAGTTTCTCATTTCCTTGTTCAGTTCCACTTCACCAAATATGTATGTGTTTATACCTCTTTTTTTATGGTTGAGGAAAAAAATTGTATTGTAGATATGAGTGCAGGCTGAACTGGGCCTTGAGAGGAGACAGAAGGTGGGAGAGGAGAGAGGAAAAGAAGAGAGAGAAAAAGGCCAAGAGGGCAAAGAGGTCAAGAGAGCCAAGAGCAGAGAGGTGAGGAGAACTTGAGAAGTGCTCATGTTTCTGCTTCTTTAGCAAGGTTCATTCATGCAGGCAAGGGTGAGTGAACCAAGACAAAGTGAAAGAGGGCCTTCATTCGAGTACCTACCCTGCCCTTTGCCAGCTGGCTGACTTGGAGACTTCCTGAATACCCCAAGTCTAGTTCAGTCATTTACAAAGTATAAGAGTACTCAGATGTGGCCCATGATAGCTCAGTGTCGAACTGGAGACCCTAGTAAGGGAAACAGGGACTGTTTCAGTCATGAACTTGATGGCTGACTCTTTGACCCTCCCCCATACATGCCAGAGAGTAACAGCCTGGCTAGATCCCAGGGGAGGACATTGCAGCCAGCCCTGAAGAGACAAGATGAGCTGGGGTTTGATGGAAGGGGAGGAGGTCCTCCCCCGTTGGTGGACTTGGAGGTGGCGGGGAGGAGATGAGGGAGGGATGAAGAGGGTGGGAGGGAATGAAGGAGGGGGCCACGCATGGGATGCAAAGTACCTAACCTGTGATTGATATAAAAATTAAAAAAAAAGAGTACTCACACCTCAGCGCTGTAAGGGAGAGAGGGGGAGAGAGCACATGTTTCTAGCCTTGTGTATGTGGAGACCATAGTTGCTGCTAACATTTTACATAAAGTTATACTATGCATTTATAATTTTACATCTCATTCGTCTCATTTAACACTGTAATATTACTATTTCCCCATTCTTAAAAACTCTTTATAAATATAATTTTAAAATGCTAAAGGATCGCTCCATTAAAAGGATATATTAGAATTATGTAATTCTTTCCGTATTATTGGAACTGAAGTTCCCTTCCTCCCTCATTCCCTCTTTCTCTCCCTCTCTTCCTTTTTTCTTCCTTCCTTCATCCCTTCCTCCTAGTATAAGAGTGAACCTCTCTGAGAATACAGATTCATCACAAGGTTTACTTAACATCATTATTAGACATGGAACTGCTGTGACAAAGGGTTCCAACACTTTTAAGTATCTTGATACATTGTTCAAATTCCTTTAAAGTCCACCCACCAACCACATGTAAAGAGTCTTCTGCCTCGGCAGCCGGAGTGGACACCTACCCCAAAGCCTTGCTCCTTCTTTTTCCTGTTGACAGAGCCTTGTCTTGATCAGGTGTCCATGCTTGCTTCCATCAGGAATAAATCACGAATGAGGTGAGCGTTTCCCAAGGCCCTGACTGATGAGAGAGCTGTAAGGTTCATGAGTCTCCGTTGTTTGATTGGACACTGCCATGTATACATGGCAAACCTTGAACCATGTCAACTTGAAGGCAAAACTAGTAAAGGAAGTGAGTTTAGTGATATCGTTGAGCCTTTGAATTAACCAACCCAGAAGCTGCCCTTCTCTGAGACTTTTTATATAGAATAGTGTATTTTACTCATTGCTTAAGAAGTTTGGCTTTGGGAGTGCTGTCATAGCCCTCTAAAGCATTGTAATTGGAACAAGAGCCTCACAATTATTTTTTTAATTTCCCAAGTTAATTCATACAAACATATACACAAAGCCATCTTAATCTGGCTTCAATTTGATGTTCTTTAACTGCTGATGAAAGTTCATATTTTTTATTCATTTGCTCCTTAATAATTTGCATTCTCTTTTCCAAAAGGGTCTGCAAAGATCTTTCAAAATTGGTGCTCCTCAGGAGAGGTTGTATTGCAGGCTGGACTAAGCTGACTGGTATGGAACTGAAGGCCTGGTTAGGGCCACCTTGGAAATGAGACTGAAGGGAGCAAGGACACCTCCTGCTTGTTTGCAAGCAGAGCTGTCCTGCCCTCAGTGAAATGGGGCTTTGTTCTGTTTGAATGTGAGATATCTCCACAGGCTCCTATACCGAACATTTGGTCCACAGTTGGCGGTGCTATTTGGGGAGATGGAAGAAACTCTAGGATGCGGAGCCTAGTTGGAAGAAGGAAGTAGGTCACTGAAGTGTGCCCCTGAGGGTTTCTTCCTCTTGATCTACTTCCTGTCCATTCGGAGATGATGCAGTCTCTGCTTACACACTTCTTCTGCCAGGATGTTCCACCCACACCCACAGGGGCTAAGTCTCTATGGACTGAATCCTTTGAGACCGTGAAGAAAATAAACTGATCTTCTTAAAGTTGTTCTCTCAGTTATTTCAGTCACAGCAGCGCAAACTCAAAGGGGCTGATGTTCCCAAATATGGTTTGGACTATTTATAGAAAGGTAGACTTTGGAGGGCTTTTTCTCAACAAGGAGACTGGTTAGGAAGAGAATAAACTTGTTAAAATAAAAGAAATGTGGTAGGGTATTCACCAGAGAAGACTGCTTGGACATGGGTTTAAGCTAGCCCGAGACTGCACTGAGTGTTTGGGACCTCGCTGTACCCCTGAGACTTTCTTAGGGTGAGCTTTAAAGCGTAAAACCATGCTATGCTTAACATGGGTTACTATACCTCATCTAATAAGAACAGTGAGCCAGAAGCAGAACAACAGAAGCCAAAAAGCAAGGTTAGAACATTTAGAGAATTTCCCAGAGCTATGGACTTTGGTGCTTTTAGTCTCTGTTTTTGTTTTGGCAGGTGGTTCTGTCTACATGCTGAGTTTTACAGCCTGAATGGTACTTCTATTATGGAGTCACTTATGCTAAGGTCTGGGAGGCTACTGAGGTCTAAGGTCTGGGCAGGGATGGCGGAGACGGTTAAGGAAAAGCGCTACTAGGAGGGACTCATAGAGTGCCCTTCTCTGCCGGTTCTGCTTTCAGGTTGAGTTCCTGAGCACCCTTCCTCACCCCATCCCTCATGAAGCACATCTATGCTTCTACTCTAGCATAAAAACATTTCATTAGATTTTCCAGCTGGAGAAATGTTTCCAATCACTGTAGTTTTTAAAACAAATATTGGAGTATTTGAAACAAGCATTGGAGCAAGAGCCTCTGATTTATTTCTGAAAGGAGAAAAAAAAACATTTGAAAGTGATTCACCATATTTCCATTAGCACCTTGGGAAGCCACAGCACACCAAGTCATTCATATTAAGGTAATGGGAAATGGTCATATAGTTAAAACTCTGAATGGCCTGCCTTTTAATGAGAGGCTCTCAGTATTACAAATAGTCAGTGAAGTCAAGCCCCACTGACACATGCTGGGACAAAGTCTTGCCGGTGATTGTGTGCCATACACAGGCGAAGTTGTTTTCTGGAAGATTTATTGACTTTGTGGTCAAAACTCCAGCAGCTTCCATCAAAGTCTCGTTCTGAGCCATCGTAGATCAACAGATCGATAGCTAATAGCGTAGCCAGCCAAGTTTAAAGCCGAATAACTCAAATCCCAAGACAATTGGATTTTACTCCCTTATAATTTGGAGGCCGTTGTGTGGACAAATGATGTTTGTTTAGCTAATTTGTATATCTAAGGACTTCAGCCTGCCTGCCTCCCTTAAGCCACCAAAACCTCCAGCAGAGTGACTTGTTAATCGCAGCTCGTTGTTTCTCTTTGGCTTGTTCTGAGACTTGTTCTGCTTAGGGCCTCTCATTAGAGGCATCTCTTTGTGAGATTGAATCTTGCCAGGCAGTGATGCCCTTAACATCCCAGACAAATAAAACCATGGAGCCCATAACATTGGGGAGCAAGAAAACACTCAAATTGGTATGACAGGGAAAAATAGAGAGAGAGAATGCTTTCCAAATAGCTTTGTGTATTGGTGAAGGGCATCTGTGTGGCATCACATACCTTATGAGTGGTGCCTACCATTTCGTGATTTAAAGCAATTATGATGCTACAACATGAGTGTGAGCTGTGTTGGAATGATGAGAATAGAAATAAATAAATAAACCACGTGTACTTCTGGCTGCCCACTCTTTATATTCAAAATTATAAGATAAACAAGATCCAAAAATAGCTCCATCTCTGGCTCCAAGGAGATCTTCTGCCAGCCTTGAATTCTGAGAGCCCACATTGAAAGAACTAGATAATGATTTGGGCTACTTTGAGAAGGAGAGGGGATGGATAGGGGAAGAAGCTAAATTTAGTTCTAAAACTCAGAGATTTAGACTATTCCATTGGCTGTTGTCATGGCTAAAGCAACTGCCAGATGCAGGGTCTGGTGTAAGTCAAAGGACACTGTTGTCAGAACAAAATGGCAGCCTAGAGATGGGGAAAAGATCTTCACCAACCCTACATCAGACAGAGGGCTAATATCCAAAATATACAAAGAACTTAGGCATATATCCAAAAGATGCTCAAGAACACAACAAGGACATTTGCTCAACCATGTTCGTAGCAGCTTTATTCATAATAGCCAGAACCTGGAAACAACCCAGATGTCCTTCAGTTGAGGAATGGATACAGAAATTGTGGTACTTTTACACAATGGAATACTACTCAGCAATTAAAAAAGAGGAAATCATGAAATTTGCAGGCATATGGTGGGACCTGGAAATGGTCAGCCTGATTGAGGTATCCCAAAAGCAGAAAGACACACATGGTATATACTCACTTATATAGACCTATAAGATAGGATAAACATACTGAAATCTATGCACCTAAAGAAGATAAACAAGAAAGAAGACCCGGGGTAAGATGATCAATCCTCACTTAGATAGAGAAATGGGATGGACATTGAATATAGGAGAAAACAAGCAACAGGACAGGAGCCTACCACAGAGGGCCTCTGAAAGACTCTACCTAGCAATGTATCAAAACAGATATTAAGACTCACATCCAAACTTTCGGCAGAGTGCATGGAATCATATGAAAGAAGGGCGAGTTAGTAAGACTTGGAGAGGACAAGAGCTTCACAAAGACCAAATATATCAGGGCACAGGGGTCTTTTATGAGACTGTTGCTCCAAC
>CM053766.1:91322362-91343830 GCA_028658305.1 Pachyuromys duprasi
AAATAGGAAAAACAAAAAAAAAAAACAAAAAACAAACAAACAAACAAACAAAAACGAAAAAGAGCAAGGCATGAAAGACTGTATATAACATGCTTCTCTTTATGGAAAAATGGCAAGTGAATGCATGAAAACTGTCGGAAGGGTACACGAAATATTTTCAGGTGGAGCAATACAATACTGGAGGTCTGCGCCAAGAGAGACATTCTGTTTCCCTAGTACTAAATACAGTTTTCATTTAAAAAAAATCTTGCCCATACATTTCTCTTTTTAACAGGGAAAGTCATTGCAGAGCATAAAAACATAGACCCCCTATCCAAAGGGCCTCCCCAGCCAAGAAAACACTGTTGCCATGCAGGACGGGCAACTGGGTCCCGTACAGAGGGATGCTGGCCCTTCCCTGCAGTTGATGTAAAGACCACATCTGTTCCCTGAATGCAAGAACAGCTGTGATTGCAGTTCTGATGGTGTTTGGAGAAACATGGAGAGGTTCCCTCATATGTCATTTTGCTGAGCAACCCTTCCTCGGGGTCTTTCTAGTATCATTCCCGATGTGTGGGCTCATGGGAATGGGAGTAGGCACAGTTCCAGAACTCCTTCACATCCGGTGCAGACTGAGGAATCCAAAGGGTGTCCTCATTCTTGATGGAGGAGTGGAGTGCTGGAGGGGAGGGTCCTTGTTCTCATGGAGGGACAAGGTGATGGAGTGGGGAAGCAAGAAGGGTAGCTGGGGGCCTCTGGGAGCTGGGGAGGCTGGGGAAGGAGAAAAGGGGCAAAAAAAGTCAGGAATATCACAGGACCTGGATGAGACAATCAATTCTGGAACTTTCTAAACATAGAAAGCCCTTTCTGAGTCCAATAGGCCTCGGGCCATCTGCAGCACTATCTGGTGATTTGTTCACTTACATCTCTAAAACCGGAGAAAGCTTTTAAAAGATACTTAACTGGCTTCCTCACTACTGCTTCCTAATAATTTTGTTAATTAGCAGCTGTGGCTAATGCGATGGCAGCACCGACGAGGGCGCTGACTGGCACACCTAACAACCCACATTTGATCCCTAGGACCCATCTGATGGGGAGAACAGATTCCCTGCAAGTTGTCCTCTGACCTCTACAAACTTGCACGGCACTTGCATGCTCCCCACCACCACCACTTGCACAGATAGTAAATAAATATAAAACATTCTCATTAGTGATACATTAACATTTTATAACTTACATAATAATAAATCCAGATGCAAGACACTTTAATAAGACATCTTTATCAGTTTAGTGATACTTTAGAAGCTGTGGTGCTTACAAGCATAAGTAGAAATCTGATAGGAAAGTGAGGGAGGCTAGTGTGTATAAATGTGGGGGCACGAAGTGACAGTTTGACTTTATTTGACATAATTAAGATATGCACAAACCTTGACCCAGCAGTTTCCTTTGTAGACATTTATCTTGCAGGAACACCCACAGAGATGAGAAGAGACTGTTGTGGAAACATCTTCTTTATTACCCGGCTCCTTGAGGTCATCAGAAACAACCCCCGAAGCGTAGGCTGGCTAAGCAGCCACGGCGCTTCCATAGCGGGGCACTGTGCTGGTAACCCTATGTGACCCACATAGGTAGATGTACACTTTTGGTATCTGAGCCAGACATGGTGGCTCTTCAGCACTCGGAAGCCAAGGCAGAGGGACTGCCACAAGTTCAAAGCCAACCGGTGTTACGTTATGAGTTCTACAACAGACTGAGACATAATGTGAGAGAGTGTGGTGGTGGGTTAGGGGTAGGGCTGGCGGTGTAAGCCTGAATCCCCAGTACCCAGTACTCACTTACGGCCCAACGTGGCCATGCATGCCTGCAACCTTCTTCCATATACTCACTCACAGATGTATACCCTTGCACGTATACATGTAAACATGCACACATACATACACCATACATACCTAAAAATAAAACTTTAAAAATTATCAGAGAACCCAGGCACGGTGGACAGGCCTTTGCTCTCAGCATTCAGGAAGGCAGAGGCAGGCAGATCTTTGTGAGTTCTGCTTGCCCTACAGAGTCCAGGACAGCCAAGGCTACACAGAGAAACCCTGTCTCAAAACAACAACAACAAATTATCAGAGAGAGAGAGAGAGCGCACAAGTGAGCTGTGATGACGTAAGACATTTATCCCATTATTTGGAAGATGAATACAGGGCAGCTAGGAATTCCAGGTCATCCTCTGCTACATAGTGTTTGAGATCGTCCTAGGCCACATGAGACCTTACCCCCTTCCCAAAAGGGAGGAAGAATAAGATCCAAATTAAAGGGAGAAAATTTGCAGGAAAAGCCACACTCTGTGTGCTCTTGTTGGAATTTACAAGTGCTGTAAAAACCTGGGATTACACACTTTGAAAAGATGTCCAGATGAATGCAAGTGTTGCTTGTCCCTAGGGCTGTAGGGACAGCCTGTTTGGTAGCACACATGTTGTAACTTTCAGCACAGCCATGGTCTAGTTTTATTATGAGACAGAATGATGGTAATGTTGTAATAAGCAAGAAAGTCAGAGAAGAACATCCTTGCCCGTTCCTAAAAGCAGCTCACCCACTGTCGCCTTTTGAACAGATCTGAGCACCAGTGACTAAAACTTGGGAAGATAAATTTCTGTTCTCTATCTAGCTGGTAACATCCTACCATCGTGTACCGTCAAATGTGCCAGCAGGATGACTCATTCATGAGTAGAGGCACCTGCTGCCAGGCCTGACAACGTAAGTTCAATTCTCAGGGTGAAAGAAGACACTAACTCCTGCAAGTTCCCTCTGATCTCCACATGTGAGAAAACACACACACACACACACACACACACACAAATCAAATCAAATACACTTTTCCCATTGACCAGGGAAGCAGAAACCTAAGCCTTCATTTCCTAGTATTCAGATAACAAGTTGCTTTTAAGATACTTTTACAAACACAACTTAGGAAGTGGAAGACCTTTTTATGTACATTTTTTTTTATTTCAAACAAATGAGAAGATAGAGAAGGAAAGAAAGGCATTTGGAAACATCTGGAAGTCTTAGAAAATGTTTATTTCTACTTTTGTCCATTAAAAATAGATGGTGCCAGCCTTCTACTAGATGGTGCTTGGTTCAGCATTCCTCTTGGAAAGTTCCTTCACGCTCCCCACTTTTTCTTTTTAACTTTTCATGTTTTGTGGTTTTGGCAAATTAAGGTTGACCTTCTAAAACTGCTGGCTGACAGTAGGGAAAGAAAAAAAAAACAAAAACAAACCCTGCTTTCATTGAGTGGCTATGGTACCCTCTCTTGGGTGGCCTTGAAGTTCCTGGGCTGATACATGTCCTTGACCTCTTCCTGATGAACCTTGCTCCACTAATTGCTTGTTGGCACTGGGCTGCCATTTGGAGGAAATAACTCCCATTCTTGTACCTTGCCTAGGATGCTGAAAAGGGCTAGGCTGGTGGCGTGTTCTTGCCTCATTGCAATGAGGAGCTTCAGGGGTGAATTGCTTGCTGGCTGCAGCTGAATATAGGCGTGATTCTGACCTCCCAGCTGCTAATCCAGAACTCCTTCCCACGGCTGCTTGGCCCTTACCAGGGTTTGCAATGAAAATCCTGCAAATGAAGATTTATGTCTTCACGTTGGTGGAATGTCTCAGGGTGTTTGACTCTAATGACCTAAGAACATTGCTGCCTTTCAGCTCATGCAGTCTGCCAGCTTCTATCAGCACAGCCTGCTCAGGCCTGGCAGTTGGAGCCTTGTCCTCTCCGCTGGCAAGACATGGCTTCACTTTGACCTTACATTCTAAGGTCTCTGGTACAGGAAAGTATTCTGCACACTACCAAAAGAGAAACATAGACACCAAGCCAGCCACAAACCTTTTGATATACAATGGTGTCCTGCCTGCAAGAGATTCTAGTGTAATGGCGACATGGCACAAAGCTCGTGGCAGGAACCAATCAAGTGATTCCGGAATCAATATGTCGATATTGTCAATATGTCAGAGTTCTGGATGTTCTAAAGTTTACAGAATTTTAAAAATTGTTGTGATCTCTTTCCGGTGTCCTTTAGTTGTCAATTTTAGCCAGCCTAGAGTTATCTTAGAGGGAAGCCTTGACAGAGAATCGCCTTGGTCAGATAGGCCTGTGGGCATGTCTGTGGAGGTTTGTTGTGACTGCTTTTGATGCAGAAAGGTCCACACCACTGTAGGTAGCTCCATTCTGTGGTCAGGTTGTCCTGAGTTGTGTAAGAAACCTACGTGAGCATCAGCCTGAGAGCTAGCCAGCAAACATCTCGTGGTTTTTGCTTGAATTTCTGCCTGATGTCCCTCAATGCTGAACTCTGACCTGAAATTGTAAGCCAAGTAAGTTCTTTCCTAAGTTGCTTTTGATATGAGTGTTTCATCACATCAACAGAATGACACCAGAACACCCTCTAAATAAATATTCTTTTGGTATGTAATTTTGAACTCTCAAAAAGAAACCCGACTTTATGTAATGTTGTGCTCCCATAAATCCAGATCAGCTTTCATACTCCCGTCATGCGTGTCCAGTCAGTGGCAAGTCAGTCCAGTCTGGGCATCTTGACGGAGGTATCCCTAGTGTCATCATCACCCTCTGAAAGTGTCTATTGCTCCTGACTTTTCAAAGCAGTCTCATGCCTATAATCTCACATCTAGTTAGACAATGGGTACTTTGTAGCATGCAGTTGTTTAAACTCTTCCAACCTTAGTTTTTCATCTGTACAGTGGAGTGGCCCTTGGGCTTATTTTATTTTATTGGCAGGTGTTTGGAACCAGACCAAGCACAAAGTGAGAATCCTGTACGTGCTGGCTGCCATTTTATTTTCTTCGTTGCCTGCTGTTTATATGGACTTTACAGTACACAGAAGAACAAGCCCTTCCCCTTGACTCCCCCTTTCCTCAATATGATTATATTGAAATCTGGGGTGGGGAGCACAGAAATGGTTTTAGGACTTGGAAGAAAGGCAGCAAAATCTTCATCACATGTAATGCCAACAGACAAAGTAAAGAAGCTTAAATTTAAAAAAATGTGGCGGGAGCAGAATATAGAGTGATAAATACCAGAAGAAATAGCTAAGAGATTTGAAAAATGTGGCGTGGAGGTGGCAAGGAAAAGGATGTTGGAAACTCCTGTTTTCCATCAAAAGCCGTCTCAGTTTACTGGATGAGCATATAGAATTTGATTTGTTTAAAAAAATATTTAAACATGTTCCAAACACAAATATTTGACCAAAAATAACCTTTTGATTATAAGTTGATGTTTTATTCCCCTCCCCATGTGATAACACCACTCTTGGTTACTCTTTGTAGTCACTTTAATAAAAAAAAATTAATAAGCTGCGAAAAGAAAAGGGTTTGCTTCGGTAAATTGTAAGTAACCATTCCCTTGTGGGAATCTTTGCTTAATTGGGCTGCAGCTGCTGTTAATTCATTCCCTTCACTGTATCTCATTTTGGTCTTCTGAGTGTAGCTGCCTATGCGTTTTAATAAACATCACGTCATCCGAGGCTTTTTGCTGGCATGAGTTGGGATATAGCTGGAGGGGCTCCCAAGGCACTTGTCCTAAAGGGGTTGTTTTTCTCTTCGGTTCTTTCTTACTGGACATCCTGGAGCTATTGAACTGCAGCGGGGAGGAGCTAGGCTGGGTCCCTGTGGGGTCCCACCTGATCTTAGTATCACACGGTATTGTCGCCCCATTCATTCAAGTCCTGCATTCAGAGTTTAAGGCATTGTGAAGGAGGGTAGAGAGTTGGCTAAGAGCAGCTCTGATTGGCTATGAGGTATACACCCTGGTCCACTGAGCGCTCAAACGCTCCTTAGCTCAGAAAAGCAGCTTTCTGGGCACCGCATGGAGAGACAGTAGGTTTTGTAAGCCTGGCAAGTGGAAAGATATCATCGGGCATATTTTTTCTCGTGCCTGGACGTGTTTCTGCTGGGTCTGCTGGACACCAGCTACCTGTCATTATCCTTTAAAAAAATGGCATCAGCCGTGCCCATCTCTTCGTGGCTCAGGGAAACGGGAATGAACAGAACATTCTTTCCAGTCTGGGCACAAGGGCTGCCTCATGCTGCGTTACTGATCTATGTGCCAACCACAGTCAGACGACAGGAAGTGCTTGATGGGTATCTGTATGGCCCTTTATGCCCTGTTGATATTTTATTGAGGTAGCACCTAATGAAACAAAACAAACAAAAAGAAGGAAGGGAAAAGAAAGAAAAAGAAAAGAGAGAAAAGTAATTACAGCCCAACTGCCAGCTGCTTTTCCTATTTATTATTTACTTTTTTAGGTTGGTGGGGATTAAACCCTGGGCCGTTGCGCATGCTAGGCAAGTGCTCCTTCTCGGAGTAACACTCCCCAGCCCATCCGCTATTTTTTAGAGAAAAGCGGGGCTTTCTGAATTTGACAGAGATTAAGTCATAGAGTGAGATGTGACTCGTGGACGGTGGCTTTGCTTAAAAACAAAGTGAAGTCCTCACGTGAAGTAAAATGAGTCAGGCACAAAACAGTAAACCCATGCTGATTTTCACTGACGCTGGGTACCTCGCTCAGGGGAATTCATAGACAGAAGGTGAAATGGAAGGCACCGGGAACCACAGAGTGAATGAGGAGTCATTTTGTTATGGGTGCAGGGTTTTAGTTGAGATGAGAGAGCTGTAGCTGTGCGTGGTAGTGATGAGGGGGTGTCACTGGGAACGTATGTAATGCCGCTGAAGTGTACAGTAGCGGTTAAAGTGGTCTATTTTAGAGCTGGGGCGGGGCTTGCTTGGGTAAGTACTAGCCACACGCAGGACCTGAGTCGGAATCCCCAGAACCCATGGAAAGCCACACAGAAAAGCCACACAATTTCTGTCTGTCCCTGCGGCAAGATGGGAGATGGAGACAAGAGAATCCCCAGAATCCTTTAGGACATACATCCTGGTAAACACAGGGTCAAACAATAAGAAGTTTTGTCTCAAACAGGGTGGAAGATGAGGACTGATGCTTGAAGCCGTCCTCTGCCCTCGCAAGCATGCTACCGCATTTGCACACCTGCACTCACATGCACAAACATGCACACATGTGCATTGTACACTATACACAAACCAGTGATAAATCATACGTATTTTGTCACAACAACAACAAAATTTAAAGGCCAAACATAACGTGGTGGTGTACACCTTTAATCACAGCACTCCTGAGGCAGAGGCAAGTGGATCTCTGAGAGTTCAAGGCCAGCATGAACTCTACATGCCACGTTCTGGGTCATCCAGAGCTACCAAATGAGACCTAATTTAGAAAATAAAATGAAGTAAAAAGCAGTCTTTCCTATATAATGCCAGGACAATGTACAGGATATAAACACATTGTACAATTGTGTAAAACTCAGAGATACTATTTCCCCCAATCCTCATTCACCTTTTGGCCCTTCCCCCTATATCACATAGTCAAGGGAAAGAAAAGATGAATAAATTTACATTTATAACTACTTCTGATTATGAGCTTCGCCTACACTTCTCTTGACACATAAAGCTTATTACAGCCTGGCCAGTATTTCTGCTTAGAGATGATTATTAGGTTTAAGGTTTTGTCCCCCAACTGCGACTGTGTGTGTTTGGAGGTGTGCAGCAGGTCACAGCCCTTCCTGCTCTCCTTTGTGATTAACCTCCCCCAAGAGCTGCAGAAAGATCTCCACAGAAGCTCAGCCAAAAGGAATCAGTGGGAACTCTCAGGATTGGGCCTGGAATGTGCAGCCCTGACAGAGGCCAGGCCCCTGCAAATGGGTGTGCGGGCTCCATGTAATGGAGAGGTCTCCCAAGCACAGCCAGCTCTCACAGATACATTTCTATCTGAAGAGCTTCCCCTTTCCACTCTGCTAAGAAGCCCAGGCTGGTAGGAAGGACCCTTCTGTGGCAGCCAGCAGATCAAGGCACGACTCTTCGGGCAGCCTCAGTGGGGGACACTGCTCCAGTAGTCATCTGCTGACCTGGCGTTTGCTCCAGACTGATCCCTAGGCCTTAGGAGGGTAAACAGCCAGAAAACTGACACACTTGCCTTCCTCTCACAGCCTTGCAATTGTGCCCATGACTCAGAGGAACCAGCTACATCTCGGCTCTTCTTATGGTGTTATAGAGCAATGTACCAAGGCTAACGGATGGGGAGGTCACTGTGTCTATGTATCTCTATCTATTGAAAGTGCAGCTATGGCGACCTTAGCCAGTGACCAGCTCTGCCGGGTATCATACGGCAGAAACCATGACCTGCAGCGTTTCAATCCCTGTATGCATGTGGAATGCTTCTTCTGGGGGCACAAGTTAATGTAGTTGCCTATGAATATATTATTCTAAATAAAAGGATTTTTATGGGGAGAAAGGCTTAAAACTCATAAATGTGGTAAGTCTATTATTCTCTGAATAATAAGTTAACTCATAGAAATCATTGCCCAGCAAAAAGAAGCTTAAATGACTGGTAGAGAATATAAAAGCAAGATGTTATTGTTTTTTGATATTGAAATATGATATAAAAGAAACATGCAGACATCCAAGCTTAGAACTAGGAAAGGGTTATGTCGACTTCCTATATCACCCTGGAGTAACGTCAGCCTAAGGAGACCTACTGCTCTGAGGATTGTTTGACTTATGACTTACTGTGGTTTTATAAATTAAGGACTTTGAGTGAATTTAAAAGAATGTAAATGGTGTCTGATAGCCGTACAAATTAACTTCATCCACTGTCTTAGTTAACCTTCTATTGCTGTGATAGGACATCATAATAAAGGCAACTTATAAAAGAAGGCGTTTAATTGGGCTCTCAGTTCTAGAGGGCTCAAGTCCAAGATGATAAAGGCAGGATTGCAGGAACAGCTGAGAGCTCATATCTCCCAGATGCAAGTAGGAGGCAGAGAGCATGCTGGGAATGACACCGAGCCCACACTCCAGTGACACACCTCCTCCAACAAAGCCAGGCTTCCCAATTCTTCCAAAATAGTTCTACCAACTGGGCACCAAGGAGTCAAACATATGAGCCTATGGGGACCATTTCCATTCAAGCCACAGAGTCAAAGGAGATAAACATTCCTGCTTGGGTTAGGCAGTGGCAGCACACGCCTTTGATCCCAGCAAAGACACAGGCAGGCAGATCTCTGAGTTTGAGACCAGCCTGGTCTACAGAGAGAGTTGCAGAACAGCCCAAGAGACAAAGAGAAACTGTGTCTCGAAAAAAAAAAAAAAACAAGCAAAAAAATTCCTGCTTGGTAAAGAAGAAACATAACCCTAATATGCAAACTGTATTATCCTGTGTAATAATAACCAATTGATCATTTTATTACATCTATCTATTTATTTGGAGTGAGCATGTATATGCTAGTCAGAGAACAACTTTTAAGAGTCAGTTTTCTATTTCTACCACGTGAGCTCCTGAGGCTATATCCTGACAATCAAGCTCTGCAGTAAGTACCTTTATCTACTGAGCCATCTTGCTGGCCTGAATTAACTTGTAATTAACTGTGCAACTTGCTGATTTTAATGTCAGTGTTATTTATTTCAGTGACTATAAATGTGGCTGTTTCTGCTGTGTTCCTCCATAGTTTGACCACCCTACCAGACTTCCATTAGTAAGACAAGTACATGCTTTCTTTGGTTTTTGTAGGACCCTCACATTTTGCGTGTGTTACAATCTTGAGTGCAGGCAGGCATACATATATGTGAACATGCCAGGGGTTGACCTTGGGTGCCTTCCTTAACAGCTTCTCTGCCTTGGTGTTTTTTGCTGTTGTTTTGTTGTTTGTTTGTTTTTGAGACAGTCTTTCAGTGAACCTGAAACTCACTGGATTTGTCTCCTAACTCTACCTCCTCAGTACTGGGATTATTGCCCTTACCAACATAACTCAAAGTTTTACATGGGAACTGGGGATCTGAACTCAGGTCTCTGTGCTTGTAGAACAAGTGCTTTATTGACTGAACCATCTCCCAGCCCCAACACTCATATTCTTAATCTCATGAAAATTAAACTTCAACAATGATGTGTGCTACTCAGAGTCTGCAAAGGCCAGTTACTAGTGGTCAATTGATGGTGCCAATTTTCTTACTCTCAGAAACCCCCAAATAAGTTTTCATGAAACATTACTGCTGACAGTTTTCCCACCATACCCATAGTCTCAGTGGTTATTTATCTAGGTTTTAACTGAGGTATTCTAAGTTTACTATCAAAGACAAAGATGCTTGGAGGCGAGAGATGAGGGACTAAATGAAAAAGTGTGATGTACAGTTTTAATTGTCAATTTGACACAACCTAGAATCCCTTGGGTAGAGGATTTTAATGTGGAAGTGTCTACACCTGTTTGACCTGTAGACATCCTTATTAACTGAGGTGAAGAGACTCAGTCCACTGTGAGTGGTACCATTCCCTCTGCAGGAGTTCATGAGCTCTGTAAGAGCAGAAGGAACACGTGTATTAATTTGTTCTTAATACATTAACACACAAACATACATGTATTAACTTGTTCTTCTTTGCTTCTTGACTGTAGATGTGATTGTCTCAAGTCCCTACTGCTATGAGTTCAATAGACTAACCTGAAACTATAAGCTAAAATAAGCCCTTTCTCTGCTAATTTGCTTGGTCAAGATATTTTAGTTGCTGCAACAAAAAACAAAACTAAAACATACATTGTCCTATTTAGACTACTTTACTAAGTGAACCAGAACATGGGGCCAGTTTGCTGACAGTGTTTCAAAAGCAAACTGGGAAAGGTATGAACTGTGCTGTGTGATCTCAAATACTGGAGTGCTGTTGGTAACCAAACCCAAAAAACAATGGAAGAAAAAATGAGCTCTTTAAATTCAAAAGGGGAAGAGAAAAATCAGTGCTCCTTGGTCCTAAGGGGTTGTGAAGAAATTCTGGGCCATGTGGTGGAAATCTATGACCTTAGGTAACAGTCTTGTGTAGTCAGGAATTCTCTCTCTCTCTCTCTCTCTCTCTCTCTCTCTCTCTCTCTCTCTCTCTCTCTCTCTCTCTCTCTCTCTCTCTCTGTGTGTGTGTGTGTGTGTGTGTGTGTGTGATGAAATTCACATAGGAGAAGCATGGAGGGAGAGGACAGTAACCAACTGCATCTATGGCTGGGCCCAGGTCTTCCCCAGAGCTAAGAGGAGGATTTAGTCTGAGAGAGGAAGACCCTCAACTATGCAACTCTGTAGGTTCCAAGAAAGTTTAAAAATTGTGGAAGCATGTATATGGAAGAACTCAATACATTTTTCCTTCCTTCTTTCTTTTTTTCTTCCTTCCTTCCTTCCTTCCTTCCTTCCTTCCTTCCTTCCTTTCTTCCTTCCTTCCTTCGTTTGTTACCTATTTATTTTTCTGAGACAGAGTCTCACTAGCTTTGGTTTGCCTAGAGCTCACTATGTAGCACCAGGCTGGCCTTGAGCTCCCAGAGACCTACCTGCCTCAGAGATGTTGGGATTAAGAAATGAGCTACCATGCCCAGACCCATAAATTTCATTCTAAAAAAATCAAAATTACATAAAATATACCTTTAAGTTCTAAAGAACTTTAGTACATACTGTGTGTACTAAAATAGCAATCTGAGTCTCATGGATCTGTGTAATTAACAAACACTAATAAAGGAATCTAGGATGACATAGGCCATAGAAAGTGGACTGAATCCACCAGACTCACTCCACTTACTGCCTTATTTGTTCACAAATCTCCCATGGTCTTAGGGCTTGGGGGACCTGGCTCTAAGACAGAGTTCCAAATCACCAATATAAGGCAACGACTAGGGCTGCCTCAAACCCAGAACTCTCTTTGTAGGCTTGTTCCATGGCACACCAACCTCGGCATCAGGTACTTTGAGAGCATGGTGGAGGAAGTGAACGTAACCTCTGCTGGGATTTCATCAACACAAAGCTGTAGTCAGCACAGCTCAGACACACTGTGAGGTCCTGGGTGCTTGTTCTGCTTGTGTGCAATGACTATCTTGACTGTTGTGGGGTTGCCTAACTGATAATGACTGATACAGTGAGGCAGTCTGCCATTTTGGGACAGGGCCATGGTAAGCAACAGAGAGCCAGGTCCTTGTGTGGTTCTGGTGAGCACTGCATCATGGCGCTACCATAAGAGGTAAGGCTTTCCTGTGCCTGCTGGAAGACCCTTTGCTTTCTCCTTAGTTTGTAAAGTATGGCTGAGGGTTTAGTGGTAATCTTTTCATTTCCGCTGTTTGGTCTGGAATCCATTAACTTGGGTGGTCCTGAGTCTATTTTGCTAAATTTTTCTGTTTATCTTTGCATCACTAATAGATTTTGGAAGTTTCTTGTTTTCTTTGTTTCTGTCTTTTTTTTTCCTTTTCTTATTCTTTATTAGGAAAGAACAGGACACTCACAGAAAGTCAGATTGAAGACATTTATGCAGCTTTGTTTTTCAGCATAAATGCCTCCATAAATTGCCTAGGTTTATAAATTGTGTGGTTCTGTTTTTATAAAACTAACTTCAAAATTCCTTATGCCGTGTGGGTATCTGACACTGTTGGTCTTCCAAGACCCATTTAGGTCCTTGGTCTATAAGAACTTGATAAGACTCTATTACATCTGCAAAGGACCCTCACATCTATCATCCTCCCTGCTCTGGTACTCTGTGATAGCACTTCAATCTAGAAAAGTCCAAGAACTCCTCCCACTGTCAGGACAGGACAGCCAGGGAGCTCGGAGTGGGTCTCGTGTTTAAGTTAGCTGTATGCTTCCCTTAAAATCTGTGCATAAAATCTCCATAAATTCATTTCACAAGTCAACCACAGCTGCTGTCTCCTGTTGGGTTCTGGAGGCTGCAGCTGTACTGTCTTCTGCTGAGAACCAAAAGCATCTGTGTTTAAGTGGGAACCGAGCACACAGGTGATGGGAAGGACAGAAGTGGGACAAGACGTGCTGACCATCTCCCAGAACACAGGTGTTGTGGTTTGAATATGAAATGCCTCCCATTGGCTCAAGCGTTTCAACATTTGATCCCCAGTTGCTCGTGCTGTTAGAGAAGGCTGTAGGACCGTTAGAAGGTAGAATCATCACAGAGGAATTATGTCACTGGTGAACTTAGGGGTTGATTTATAGACCACTGCACTTGCTGTCCCGTCTCTTCCCTGAATGTGGAGATGATGTTAGGAGCTGGTGTCTACCTGCCGCCATGCCTTCTCTGCCTATGGCTCCATCTTCCTCACCATGAAGGATTCTGTCCCACCTGGAACTGTGCGTCAAGTAAGCCCTTAAGCTGTTTTGTCATAGATATTTTCTCACAGCAGAATTAGAGAAACACATACAACACAGAATGGTTTTCCTGCTTCTGGAGAGTTCTATTGGTTGTGTTCACACATTTCTTCCTAGTTTTCCTCCTTTCCTCTCTGGCTTCATCTCCTTTTTTTTTTTGCAGGCCTGTCCTTCGTCTGTGCTAAGTGTGAGAGTTCTTGAGGCTTGCTTTGGCTCCTTTCCTATAACATGCTGTAAACAGTCTTCTTCAAATGCCATCAACTCCCAAATCATTGCCTCCAGACCTTTGCTCTGATCCTTTGATTTCACTGTGCACATTACGTCTCAAATTCTCAACAGCCTTCAGGACAGAACATGTGATCTTCCCTCCTTCCCTAAACTCATTTTCCTCCAGGACGTCATCTCTATCAAACCTCATCCCAGGTTGGAATCTGTAAGTCACTCCAGAGCTTTCCCATCCCTCATACTCTACAACCTGCACATCTCCAAGTGCTCATCCAGTGACTCTGTCAGCTCCCTACCCTCTGTCACGGCTCACCGCCACAGTGCCATCATTTCTCATCCAGACTTGCAACAACTTCTAGCCTGCTCCCTGCCCTGCTTTCCTCTCTTTCTTTCTCTCTCTCTCCTAGTGTCTCTCAATACACTCATCTGACTATGGTGAGAATCAAAGAGGGAAAAAATCACTTTCTTCCCTGGGCTGCTCTTGGGTCCCTGCAACAAGCCATATCCCGAAGGCCTCTGCACCCCCAAGCTCTAGCAGAGTCTTCCTACTGGTCTCCTTGTGCCTGCAGACCTCCTGCTCAGGACACAAGCTCAAGTTAGCATCTACTCATCCTGCATAGCTTGTCCCAATTATCCTCCCCTCACACCCATTTCTGTTCTTGGGCTAAGCACTGTCATAGGATCATATTCTGGGTACAGGTAGCTCAGGTTGGTAATTATAGGCAACCCTCCGCATCCACAGGATTACCTAACCCACAGAGTGAATCACCCATGGATCAAAATGTTCTGGATTTGTTTTCTCAGTTGCACTGAACATGTGTGAATTTTTATCTTTTCATTATTACTTAATACAGTACAACTATTTATACAAATCATTAGGTATGGCCAGTAACCTGGAGATGATTGGAAATATACACTATAGTCTGTGCCGGCCATATGCAAATGTGCTTCCATTTAATTTAAGAGACTTGAGAGTCTACAGATCATAGAATCTTTAGGAAGTAATGGAACCTTAATCCCCTATGGGTTCCAAGGGTCATCTGTATACACCTTCATTCAGTTAGCAGCCCTAGTAAAACACCTGCTTTATGTCAGGCATTGTTCTGGACACTCACATATCACTCAAGTGATAGAAAAGTAATTTAAATATATTTTTACCGAACTGCTTGGATTTATTTATTTTTATTTTATGTGTATAAATGTTTTGCCTGCATTTATGTATATGTACTACCCACAGAAGTCAGAAGAGGGCATCAGATCCCCTGGAACATGGTGGTTGTGAGCCCTTTAGACCCATGTGATTCTGGGTCCTCTAGAATGGCAGTCAGTGTTCTTAACCACAGAGAAATCTCACCAGCCTTGGGTATTTTTAAGTATTCTAGAAACAAAAATGAATGAATGAATGAACTTACAGTAATTATATTCCATTAATTATTAATTCTTAATTTCCATGCTTTCCACTTCAAGTCCGTACCCAAATTGGACTCAATGCTTAATGGAAGCTAGGACTGTGTCTGTTTTGCTGACAAGCTCTGTCAGTGCTAGGATCTATCAGGTACTGAACACCTGGGAAATTATTGAACATTCAAATTTGTAAACCAGAAAATGAATGATTTTAATACTTGAACCAGTTACACTGAACTGTGATACTTTTAATACTTCCAATATTGTGATAAATGATCAGGATGGAAAATGTATGTGTAATCCACAAAGATACCTTTCCCCTTCTCCATTAACTTTAGATGTCAGCAGCTCTTCATCTGTCCCATAAAAGATCTGAAGAAGCAGCTGAACATTGCTGCCATCTTTTGACCAAAGGCAACACCGCAGCTATTAAAAGCCACAGCTGGAACAGAGGATTCTCATCCCTGCCTCTGAGTATCTATGAAAATTCTCATCCCTGCCTCTGAGTATCTATGAAAATTCTCATCCCTGCCTCTGAGTATCTATGAAAATTCTCATCCCTGCCTCTGAGTATCTATGAAAATCTTGCCTCGGAGGTTGATCTTATCCTAGAAATCCAAGAACATGTTGCCAGCTAGGAAGAAAACAATGCTAGCATCCGGCTCTGTGTCTACGTATTGGTTTGCAGGGCTCTTTGCTTCCCCTCTGCTGCTGCATCCCTGGGCCATGGTACAAAACCCTTCAATCTGTGAGCCACTGTTTTCTGTCAGAATTGCTGCGGTACAGTCACTCAATAGATACTGGATGCTATTACAACAAACTCCCTTCTCCAAACAGCAATTGTGCTAAAGACTAGTCCTGCTCAGTTTAGGGAACCCATGCTACACCCAGTGCAAGATGTCCACCCCTGCCCTCCCTCCTACTCACATCCTCTCCTCTTTTTCTTGTCCAGCTCTTTCCTTGGCCTCCTTTCTTGTCTCAAACCTGTTCTCTTCCTTCTTTCATCCTTCTCTCCCCTTCCCTGGAAAGCTATCCAATCTACTTGGGGAGGGGGAATGTGGAGGTCATGCCTGAATCCTAGTCAACAAAAATATAAACCTCTGGGTGTAGGCGCTAGTTTTTAACTTTGTTCTGTGTTTATTTCTTATGCCTCTTCCTCCTTCTCCACCTCAATTTCTTCCAACACCCCAACACCAGGTAGGAGAGAAGGAACCACAGTGGGAAGAGGGGTTGGAGTTTTCTTTAGCTGCTTCCTGCTGGTTGGGGTCATCAGGTTCCTTGGGGCAAGTCCAATCCTCATTTCAGGACATCTCTAACTTCTCATCAAAATGCATCAACAGCAGCCAGGAGCTGCAGGGGGAAGGGAAAGCACCAAAAGCATTCTTCTTTCCATCGTCTGCCTTCTCAATACTCTCTAGGCTCTGACCTTTAGGCTCTGACCTTTATTCACTCTCAGATTCCTCAGAATTAAACTATCTGCATCTGGCAAAGGGCGGCTCTCAGAGCCCGCATGAGGCAAACAGTTTGCTCCTGTGAACAAGATGAATCAGTCCCATATCTTACACCTGGGGTTAAAACAGAAACATGTTTGCATATCATAAACCAAAACTTCTACAACATCTGGTTACAAAGGAATCAGAATTGAAACTTAAGATCTCCCACCACACTCAATAAACATATGTGAGTTGTAGTAAAGGCCCTTCTATAATAAAAGACTAAAACATTGGGAGAAGTATGCTATACAGTCTGTGTGACTATGTTAGGAAAGTTATGACAGGTTCTCAGAGGGGTAGGACACCTCTTAAAAATGCTGATTTGGGGTGAGGTGGCTCTGTGCATAAAGGCACTTGTTGCCAAGCCTGAAGACCCAGATTATATCTTGGAACTTACCTGGTAGAGAGAGAGAACTGATTCCTGCAAGTTGTCCTCTGACTTCTACACACATGGCACATTTACACATATGTGCACTCCCACACAGACACAAAGATGCACACACACAATAAATGGTAGAAATATTTCTTTCTAAATAAATATTTGAAATTTATATTCCTTTAGAAAACCCCCTGCACAGAAGTAGCCCAAGGTAGCTCAGTACCCAAGAGGGTTCCCCAGTAATAGGACCAGGGACAATCTCTGACATGAACTCATAGGCTGGCTCTTTGATCACCTCCACCTGAGTGGGAGCAGCCTTACCAGTCCACAGAGGAAGACAAAGAAGCCAGTCCTGATGAGACCTGATAGACTATAGCCAGATGGACAGGAGGAGGACCTCCCCTATCATTGGATTGGGGGAGGGGCATAGGAAAAGAAGAGGGAAGGAGGGTAGAATTGGGAAGGGATGGGAAAGGGGGCTACAGCTGAGATACAAAGTGAATAAACTGTACCTGAAGAAATTAATTAAATTTTTTTAAAAAGGAAATTTGCAAATTTGAAAATCTGACTATGGTGCCAGAGAGCCTTTGTATAATTCAGACTAAAAGAGTGTAACATCCAAGCACCCCAACAAACTTGACATCTTCCAACGAAGCCAGAGAAATGAGGCACCTTGGGATGGTCCCATGGGGATGGTATAGGTCTGGAAGATTGCATGGGCAGGTGAGTGATATACAGACCCATTAAAAACATAGTTAATCCTCAGCTTCTCCAAGAGATGTTGCTAGCAGAGTCTGGCTTCAGAGAAATGAAAGTATTAGATAACCCGAGAAAACAAAACTGTAGAGCTAGGAGGTTTGTCACTCTTTGGGGATTAACTCCGTAGCCAGGATGATCATCTTGCGCCGTGTAACGGCCTGCGTATTGGTGAGGATCTCCTCACTGGAAGGAGGAGTTTTGATTATCCAGGTTCCCAGGTCTCTTCACTATTCACTACAGTTCATGACACAGAATGAATGATTCTAATTGTCCACCTTTGAACTCCTGATTCTGAATAGCCATGTCAAAAAGAAAAAAAAGGTCATGTTTTAAGCATCAAACTTCCATCAAAGCAGCAATTTGTCTGATTTAATACCCAGAAGCTACACCAATATGCTTCTCTCTGATTTACTGAAAATGCTGACCCTTCTGTGCCTTCATCGAAGCTTTCGGAGAATTTGGCCTTTGCGCCCACATGTGGGTGGCCTCGGGCACCAGAAATGGGGCAGCTTTCTGCAAAGGTGTTATTTTTTTTTAATCCCAGCCGAATAGCATTCATGCACTGAGATGTACAACTGCTGTATCTCTCCTGTCCCCTTCATGAAATAAGATACCTGCCAGCAGCAATTTCCTGTGCTGATAAAGCCCCTAAGCAGAGCAGAAATGGAAACCTGGCTGGCTTAGGCTGGTCATTTGGGAAGATGAAAGCTGGACATCAAGCACCTGCTTGATATCACCTGGCTATTTCAAAATCTTTCTGCAAGTCAGGACGGTCATGGGCTTCTGTGTAGAAGACAAGGAGCCATTCTTTCCTCTCAAGCCTAGTTTTCCAGAAGTGCTCTTAAAATAGGATGCTCCTCTCTCAGGAGAGCACTAAGCCTTCATGGGTGATGAAGGCAAATATATCTCAGATGGAGAATAATGGTTCTTGGACAGGAATGTCTGGTGTCCCTTTACTCTAAATTGAACACCTGTCACATGAGTTTCACCTGCTGACTCAATCAGACTCCCTGCAGCCCACTGAAGGAGAAAAGGCTGAAGTCACCGTCCCACCGCTAGAGATGCTGACAATTTCTTGGGTTTGGCTTCTGAGTCAGGGTTGTTAAACCTCCTGGATTTTAATATGCAGCCAAGACGAAGAACCGCTGTGTCAGCACCAAGAGACATTAATGGATTGGGGAATGTGTTTATTGATGTGAAATATTAAAATAAGTTGAAGAGCTATAGATGGTCCATTGAATTTTATCAGGTGCTTGAACCATTTTGTAATAACTTTATTTACATTTTAAAAATGGTTTTGTTTTATATCAGATTATTGAACTCTTTTTGTTTTGTTTTTCAAGACAGGGTTTCTCTGTGTAGCCCTGGCTGTCCTAGAATTTTCTTTGTAGCCCAGGATGGCCTCAAACGCACAGAGATTCACCTGCCTCTGCCTCCTGGATGCTGGGATTACAGGTGTGTGCCACCACGCCTGGCCATTATTGAGCACTTATCTATGTTAGAAACCATACAGAGATGGGTGCTAGCCACCATGTTAATCACAGACAACTATTAACAACTAGGAAAAATAACAGATCTGCATATTTGTCAGGTATCTATGCAAGCAACATTTCCTCATGGGCAGCCTGGTAATGGGATACTCCCGAGAACCTACAAGGGTGACCCTAGCAATGGGGGGGGGGGTGTGGAGCCTGAACTGGCCATCTCCTATAAGCAGAAAAGAATCCCAGTGGAGGGACTGGGACACTAACCCCAACACAAAACCTTAAACCTATACTTTGTCCTGCCTACGAGGTGTGGTGGGGTAAAGGGGGCGCAGAAATCATGAGAATGGCCAACCGATGCCTGGTCCAACTTGAGACCCACTCCACAAGAGGAGGCCTACCCCTGACACATCCTGGAGGACCAGGTCCCAGAGGCTGGACAGCCTTGGATATAACCAAATATGACCGGCCAAAAAAAAACCAACAATGAAATGATTCCTAATGATATTCTGCTATACTCATTGACTGGTGTCTAACCCAATTGTCACCAGAGAGACCCACTGCTGAAGAGGGGGAGGAAGGATTGTAAGAGCAACAGGTGTCAAGGACAACCACAAGAAAGCAGACAACCACAGAATCAACTAATCTGGGCTAGCAGGGTCTCACAGAGACTGAACCGCTAACCAGGGAGCCTGCATCAGTCTGACCCCAGCACATATGTTACCGTTGTGTAGCTTGACCTTCTCCTGACTGGTAGGAGTAGGATCGGGGGCTATTTCTGACTCTGTCGCCTGCTGTTGGGACCCTTCTCCCCCTACTGGGTTGCCTCATCCAGCTTTAATACAAGGGGAGGTGCCTAGTCTTACTGCAACTTGATGTGCCATGTTTGGTTGCCATCCATGGGAGGCCTGCCCTTTTCTGAAGAGAAAAGAGGAGGAGTGGCTGGGGGTGCAGTGGGGAGGTAAGGGGAAACTGTGGTAGGGATGTAATGTTAATACATATATATATGTGTATATATAACTTCTTAAACTAAAAACAAAAGCAACTGGGATTGGAGAGATGGCTCAGTAGTTAAGAGCACTGGCTGCCCTTCTGAAGGACCTGCATTTGATTATCAGTACCCAACCATCTGTAACTTCAGTTTCAGGAGTTCCAATCCAACACCTTCTTCTGACTTATGTGGACACAAAGCATTCATGTGATACACATACGTGCATGCAGGCAAAACATTCATATACATAAAATAAAAATAAATAAATCTTAAAAAGTACAGAAGAAAATTTAGTGTGAACATTTGGTGCTCTATTATTTTTAATATTGCTTTTCTTAGGTTCGTAGCAAGCTCATCCTACTGAGTTTTCTCATGCTCATCACTGAGGACACCTGATTGGGCAGATAGGCGTGGTGGTTTAAATGAGAATGGCTGCTTGGTCCTCATTTGGTGGAACTGTTTGGGAAGGATGAAAAAGTGTGGCCTTGTTGGAGGAAGTGTGTTAATAGAGTTGGGATTTAAGGCTTCAAAAGCCCATGCATTTCCTAGTTAGCTCTTTCTGCATGCTACTGTTAGTTAAAGATATGAGGTCTTCGCCACTGCTCCAGCTCCGCATCTGCCTGCCTGTCTGCTGCCATGTTCCCCAATGTGATGCTCATAGGCTCTGACCCTCCAGAAGTGTAAGCCCCAATAAATTTTCCTACAAGTTTCCTTGGTCATTGTGTCTCTTCACAGCAATAGAAAAGGAACTAAACACTGGCAGAGAAACTTAGCATTGAAAGAAACAAGTTCACTTACAATTGCAGAAATATGATTCTAAAAAGACTACTGTCTTTGTGTTACCATAAATACCTTAAACTGGTAATCTATTTGTAATTAGTTAATCTATTTATTGCAATTTATTCACTTGCATCTTGTCCGTAACCCCCCTCATCTCCTCCTAGTCCCACCTATCTACCTTCTTCTCCTCCCATACTCCTCTCCAAGTCCACTGATAGGGGAGGACCTCTCCCCTTCTATCTAACCCTAGCCTATCAGGAATCATCAGGGCTGGCTGCATCATCTTCTTCTGTGGCCTGACAAGGCTGTACCCCATAAAGGGAGGTGATCAAAGAGCTGGTCACTGAGTTCACGTCAGAGACAGCCCCTGCCCCCCTTACTAGGGAACCTACATGGTCACTGAACAGCCAATGGGCTTCCTCTGAACAGAGGTTCTAGGTCCTCTCCATACATAGTCCTTGGTTGGAGTATCAATCTCTGCAGGCCACCATGGGCCCAGGTTTTTGGGCTCTGTTTATCTCTTTGTGGAGCTCCTTAAACTGGTAATTCATAAAGAATAGAAATTCATTACTCAGGCTTTATGTTCAAGGTGGTACCTGGTTGCTGTGTCCTCACATAATGGAAGGGATTGAAGGGAAAACGCTCAACCGCTCAAGCACTTCTATAAGTGTATAACCCATATGACTGAACCATCACTCAAAGCCATCACCATTTTGGAAAAAT
>CM053766.1:91353562-91371198 GCA_028658305.1 Pachyuromys duprasi
GAAAAACTTGGAGAGAGTCCATTATAATCAGGAATGAGGCAGGGACATCCACTGACTCCACACCCCTATTCAATATAGTGCTCAAAGTCCTAGCTAGAGCAATAAACCAAGAAAAGGAAATTAAAGAGAAACAAATAGGAAAAGAAGAAACCACAGTATTGCTGTTTTTTAGAGGATATTATATGCAAGAGATATTATAGACTCTAACTGGAAAACTAGAACTAATAGACAGGTCCAGCTTTGTATCAGAGCACAAAACTGACATACAGTTTATATTCCAAGAACAAATCACTGAGCAAGAAGTCAGAGAAACAGCCCCATTCACAATAACCACAGAGATGATGATGATGGCGATGATAATGAAGATAATAACAATAAGAAGTATCTTAGAATAAACCTAACCAAGGAGGTTAAAGTCCTATAAATGAAAATTTTAACTCTAAAGAAAGAAGTCAAAGAAGATATTGGAAAATAGACCTTCCAGGCTTGTGGGTTGTTATCATTAATACTGTGAAAATTACTATCCTACTTTAAATCTTTAACTATCAAGTTAAAGACTTAATGTAATCCCAATCAAAATCCTCTTGAGGTCTTCATGGAAATTAAAAAAAAAAACAACAAAAAACTTTAACGTTCATATAAAAACACTAAAGATCTTACATAGCCAAAGCAATTCTGAGCAAAGAGAAAAATGCTGGAGGCATTGCCATTTCTGATCTCAGGTCACACTGTCTATATTGGTACAAAGATATGTACACTAGAAGACACATAATGAAGTCCACACAATTAGAGCTACCCTGTTATCAACAAAGATGCTACGAATATACACTTGAACTAAAACAGCATCTTCAACAAATGGTGTTGGGGAAAGTGAATGTCCCCATGCAGAAGGATGAAACTATGCTTCACTCTGCACAAATCAGCTTCAAGTGGATTAAAGACTTGAATGTGAAGCTGGAAACTCTTGAATCTGAGATAGGAACTAAACAGACCGAATAGGACTCCATTTTCTCAGGAGTGAAGGCCAAATCAAAGACAAGTGGAACCTCATGAAACTGAAAAGCTTCTGTACAGCAAAGGAAACAATCCATCCAATGATGAAGAAGCCCACAGAATCAGAAAAATATCTTTACCAGCCACATACCCAGCAGAAAAATAATATGTAAAATATATTAAAAACTCAAAAAAAAAAACCAAAGCATAAAAAAAAAACCCAAGCAACGCAATACAAAATTGGACTATAGAATAAACAGTTCTTGAAAGAAAAAATACTAAAGGCTGACACACACTTGAAAAGCTGTCTGACATTATTATACAGAAAGGAAATGTAAATTGAAACCAGCTCGAGATTCTCTCTCACCCTGGTTAGAACGGCTATCACCAAGAAAGAAACAAATCAAAGAACAACAAGTGCTGGTGAGAATGTGGGGGAAGAACAACGCTCACGCGTTGTTGGTGGGAGTGTGGACCGTGCAGCCAGTGTGGAGATCAGTGTGGACGTTCCTCAGCCAGGCGCGAACCGAGCTTCCGCGCGAACCGAGCTTCCGTGCGAACTGAGCTTCCGTGCGAGACCCAGCTGGGCTAGTGCTGAACACAAGGCCAAAGAACTCTATTTCCTCCTACGGAGACGTTTACTCATCTGTATTCATTGCTGCTCTCGTGACAACAGCTAAGAAACGGAATCAGCCTAGATGTCCATCGACTGATAAACAGATAATGGAAATGTGGTGCACACGCACAGTGGAATTCTATTCATGTAAGTAGGTGAAATTATGCTGAGCGAGGAAACATATAGCCAGAAAGACAAATAGCAAATATTCTCTCTTCTTTCTAGTTCTGAATCTTTAGATGTGAGCATATAAACTGGAGTGACCCAAGAAAGCAGGAAAGTAGAAAAGGACTAGGAGAGAGGGGGGAGAGCTGTAGAGAGGGGGACAGTGGCTCATGGGTGCTAAGAGAAAGCAGAAAAACACAGAAAGGGATGTAAGAGGGAGCTGGAGCAGTAGGGAGGAAGGGGAAGGGTGGACGGAGACTACTGAGTCCGAAAAGTCATAAGGAACAAGTTAGCTTATGTTTGCCTGGAGTTACATTGTATGCGTACATATACACATAGTTTAAACAAAGTTACAGAATGTGGAGTGACAGTGCTCCCGCCAAGAGCTACCTATCTAACAAAAACCCCAGTACCAGACATGAGAAAATTCCTTCCAGGTTGTTGGTCAGGGTTATACGTGTAAGTATAACACATCTTCTAGTCTAACAAAAACCCCAGTACCAGACATGAGAAAATTCCTTCCAGGTTGTTGGTCAGGGTTATACGTGTAAGTATAACACATCTTCTAGGAATTCGAAGTCATCTGTGGGTTCTAGTTTCTATATACTCGTATACTTGAACACATGCATATAAGCAAACCATGTTTTTATCAACTGCTACATCTGAATTACTCCTAAAATATTTAATTTCTCTGGAATAGCAGTAAAAGCAGCCCTGGCATACAAATGTGGTATAAGCCTCTCTACATATAGTTGTACAAATGCTTCAAAACTATCTCCCACTGTTCCCTAAATGTTGACTTCAATTATGCTTATAATATTATTACTTAAACATGTATGAGCATAAAACTAGTTATGAACTCCTTATGTCGTAGTTCTTATTCAATTATAAAACCCGAGTGAACGCACTAATTACAAACAAATTGCAAAACCAATAAAATTCAAATTAACAACATTAAATTAATGTGGCACAAAATGTTGTATTGAAATTGAATTACCACTTACAGCGCAACAATGTTAGTGGAGGCCCCTCCCACATTCTTTTGCGTTGGGCTCGCTAATTTTTCTAGACAGCCTTTTTCTCACTGAACACCATCAATTATTTGACCCTGGTTATTATTTTCTTTGAATAGTGATCATAATAATTTTTCACGGGTAAGATACACCATTTCATTTTGCCAGTGGAGTTGTTAAGACCTGTGTATAGAGTCTGCCTGTCACTCTACGCATTAACTTGAAACAGAAAAACTGCTCTGAGCAGCCACCTGACTACTCAATCCAGGAAACATGATAAGCATTGGGTTTTGACACTTGACATCTCTGTCATTAGAATAATTTTGAAAATTCTGTCCATCACAGATAAATCAGGTGTCAAGACTCTTACATGTTGTCATCGGAAGATGCAGAATACAGTAAGTCATTTTAAAAGATTATCACCAATATAAAAGCAGAAAGTCAACAGCTTTTTATAGAAAGAATCATGTGCTTGGATTTTGATTTAAGGATTATAAATGCTTCAGATGCTAAGTAGTAACTATCCCCAAATTCATTCTATTGTTACAAGATTGAATACCTGTATTGATGACAAAAGGCAAGCTGGGCATGTTGGGGCAGGCCTGCAATCCTGGCTACTTAGGAGCCTGAGACAGTAGGACTGCAAGTTCAAGGCCAATCTAGAAAACTTCGCAAGACCCTATCTCCAAAGCAAGAAGAAACTAGGTTAATAAATATATGAATATTATGTGGTTGTTTTAATGAGAAGTGCCCCCACCCCACAGGCATTTGAACAGTTGGTCCCAAGTTGGAGGTGCTGTTTGCAGAGATGGTGCAATCCCTCTGGAGAAAGAATATCAGTGTATGCAGCCTTTGAGAGTTTAGCATCACCTCACTTCTGGTTTGCCCTCTCTGCTTCATGCTTGTGGCTGAAGATGTGACTTCTCTGGTTCTTATTCTGACTGCCTGCTGCCATGCCCCACCCCTATACCCACCCCCATGATTGACTCTCTCTTGGAACTGTTAACCCACATCAACTCTTCTGTGTATAGGATGCTTCTGGTTAGAGTATTTTATCAGAACACTAGAAAAGTGACCAATACAATGAGGCCAGATTTTGGGTCCCAATCACCTAACTGGTTTTCATGATCTCTATCCACTCTGCTAGTAGTCCCTGGCTATGGATGAGAATCAGCCAATAAGCCAGCTGATTGACCAGGCACTTCTCTTTAAGGAGCTTACTACTTAAGGAGATGGCACACGCATAAAAGTTTATATTTGAGGGTGTTCAAAGCTTGCTTGTGAAAATATCAGCACTTCCCAGTCAGAACACAAGGTTAAAGGTTGGAGACTTCGCAGCATTATTTGCCATTTACATCTGAATTTGTCAAACAAAACAAAACAGAACAGAACACCTCAAATCCTTCCTCAAAGGAACAATACCACTCCATCTGATGCCACTCGTTATTTGAAACAGTAAACCTGATAGCATCTGGGGTTTGACGGTTGACACCTGTGCCATTAGAGTAGGTGACGATTCTAATTATCACAGTCAAGAACAGAGACATTTCTATATTCCAGCTGAACAGTAATATATTCAGGAGAAGTGTGTTGACATAAGGAATAAAAAGCATGGAAGGAACGCATATTTCTGCTAAGTTTTTCAAGGTCTTTAGAATTAGAAAAGAAATCTACAAACAACAACAACAAAAGCAGTATCAATCTGCTGGCTTTGTGAGTGAAGCTGGGTGCTCAGATCCTGTGACTGCAGAAGAACCAGGCAGCGGGCTGTGTGAGACCACTTATTTGTAGGATCATTAACTCTAACACGATGAAGAGAGCAGAATGATGTGTCAAGATTGCTGGCAAGAAAATCCCATCTCTTCTTGCCTGAAACCTGTCAATCAGCAAGGTCAGTCCTCAGAGTGGCTGGAGGTAATCCAAGTTTTCTCAGTTCTGGGAAGACACAGAATTAAATTCAGAAGTGCTACAGAGTACAGTTTCAATATATTCCAGTGAAGAACAATATCTGAGCTCATAGTACTTAAAAAAAAACCCATCCTGTTAGAGTAATTCAACACTTTCATAATCCTGACTATTAAGGTAAATGAATAGAGTACTAGTGAGATGACTCAGTGGGTAAAATTTACCAAGAATGCCTGACAACTTGGGTTTTGTTCCCAAGACTTATGGTGGAAGGAAAAATCAGACTTCCAAAGCTGTCCTATGACTTTGATAGGAGCACACACACACACACACACACACACACGAGAGAATGCCAAGGAATATGGTTTTGATTAATAAAGATAAATATACTAACTCTAAACAGAACTGATCTTCTTAATTAGCAATTTTAAATAAGCAGCTAAAGAACTCAGAGACAATGGAGATACCCCATACTATTTCTAGAAAAATGGTTGTTTATCAGACTGTTTGGCAATAATTAAGAAAAAATTTTCCATATCAAACCAAAGGGAAGTCTTAGAGTTTCTAAATGGACTGTAGAGTAAATAGCAACCATAGCCCTATTTTTACTTCTGCCTTTGTCCTCCTACCGCAGACAGGTTAGCCTATAAATTAACACCCTATCCCTTGGCAATCTGGGGTGGTTTGCATGAGAATCCCCCTCATAGGCTCATATAATCGAGTGCTTAGTCTTCAAGGAGTGGAGCTGTTTGGGAAGGATTAGGAGCTATGGCTTATTGGAGGAGGTGTGTCACTGAGGTTTCAAAAGACTGTCACCATTCCCAGTGTGCTCTTTCTGCAGATCTGATGTGAGCTTCAGCTCCTTCTCCAGCACCATGCCTGCCTGCCTGCCATCATGCTCAGCCTGCTAATCCTAAGGAGAGGTTTTCTATATTTAAATGTCTGATAGATTTTTTTTTCTGTCCTGGATGATGGTTAAGAAAGACTAATAGATCTCTCACATGTTAAGTACTGTGATTTGAATCCCAGTAAGAAAATGAGAAAGAAATTCTGTGGATCGTTTTGAATCTAAACCTACTCTTTGAAAAACTGACCCTGAAGTTAATGTCACATCACTCAGTAAATAGATCTTCATTGCTTAGCAAAAAAAGTTCTACACCAAAGGCATGGTAATTCTCTTAGAAAATTAAACCATGACATTGTACAGTTTGGAGGCTCTGAATTTGTATTTAATTATACAGGTAATGTAGTTATACAATCACTGCTCATCTGATATCAGGAAGAAAAGTTCTTGGTGAACCTGTGAGACTGTTTTTTGCAAGGTTTTGTGAAAGGTACATGCAATTAGGATGACCCACTTAAGACAAAAATGTAAAGATATTTTGGCAAGCCTATATCCCCATCCATGCATACATACTGAATTAGCTGCTTAGTTCTTTGCCATTTGCTAATATGTTTGTGATTTCTTATCTTAACATGACCCACTATAATAATTAGCACCAGGACTGAACCAAAACCTTAGCTCTTCATTGCAGAGCTTTGCACATTATTCCACAGAACTGAAAACTAATGAGAAGTTGAGAAAGAATTTCCATTCCCTTAAATGCCTTTAAGAATTTTTTCACATTCATTATTTTTATTTAATTTTCTAGCAGACAAGCTTATAGGCCTTCCTTACCCTTTACTTTAAGACAGTTTTGCATGACAAAATAGACGCTTTAGTTAAAATGGAATGCAATAGTAAAATCAAAACATAGAACAAACCCTGTTGCCTTTAATACTAGTGCTTTCAGCAATTATATCCAAATAAGCATGCCTATTTCCTTGATCTGTGTTCACAGTAGTTAAACGACGGCTGAGTTTCTTGCCACCCTACAACAGCAGAGCCTGCTCAGCCCAGTTCCTCATGCTGGGTGGTGGTAGCCCACGTAACATTATCCAGAGGCCCTAGATCTAAGCCTCTGAGGTCTTGAAACCCCAAATTGCCATGCTCTCTGGCACCAGTAGTGCACAGCTTGCCACAATCCTGCTTGCTTCCTCATAACTAGACACCTGGGAGACGCCGTTCTGTGCAGTGTCTGTATGGTTGTGTCAGCCCCGGTTACAGCTCTCTGGCTATGCTGAAGAAGTGATCCGTGGTGGACAGGGCACCTTGGATGCTGTTTGGAAATGTCTATCTAGAAGACAATGGTCAAGCAGCAGCCATCGTTGTTGTTAAAGAGCACTGTGTAGCAGTAAGGCCAGCGGGCAATACTCTGTTCTCTGAGGTAAGTGGCTCGCTCACAGATGTCAGGAACCTCGGCTTTCAGAGTTGGGAGTTGCACGTTTTTCTAGGACTTTGCAACTGGAATGGCAGTGTTGTGGCTGACCCAAGACAGGAGCTCCCACTAGCAGAGAATGTGAACCCATGCACCAGGCAACCCAGGAGGCTGCCACCAAACTCTGACATCAGCCAACCAAAAGGCACCTTGCTGCATTGGTGCTTCCAGCTGGCATCTCACCCACCTCTTTGATACAGGGAGACAATGCTAAGCCTGAGAAATGTTGTTGGCATGCCAGTCCAAGCTGAGGACCATGGACCCACCAGTTGTTTTCAGACGGCAAGCAGTAAACCGAAATGAACCAAACTCCACTGCTGGCCGCAAACTTGTTCTCCACAAATTGGCTGTGCGAATTAAGCCTCACGATCACAAGGGCTGGCCTCTGGGCCTTGAGGTCTGCTCTGGCCATCTGGCTGGCCTGGCTCTGAGGAACCCGGGCAATATGTATTTTATGTTTCTTACCTTCCTGAGTGTATGAGCTTTCAGCCACAGGTTCCTATCCTTGTAGGTGTTCACTGCTTCCAGGCATGGACTCTGACACACTGGCTTGATTCTCAGTGGTTCCGAGGGACAGGAAGCTGGGACCCGGGTGCTCAAGTGTTTGGAGGAGAGGTCTCGGTGACGCTGCTCAGTAGCTGCTAACAAGTGGACACCAGCAGGGGAGGCAGGCCCAGAGCGGTTTTGTTTATGTTTTGTTTTGTGAGGACAGGGTCTCACTAGGTAACCCTGGCTAGCCTTGAACTTGCCAGGTAGACCAGGCTATGCTCAAACTCATAGAGCTCTGTCTCTACCTCCCGAGTACGGGAGATAAAGATGTGCGCCACCGCGCCTCTCCCAGCTCCCATCCCAGATCTAAGAAAATTTTGAAAATCTACCGAAAACAACACTGAGGTGCACACTTCCGACCTCTTTTTTAAATGCCTTTAGAAAGTACGACCTTTACAAACAGGTGTTTTAGAGTTCTTTAAACAGTACACTGAATTCCCAATGCTAAATCTGTCCTATTTTGTCAAGATAGTTACTTAAGTTTCCGGACATATATCTGGAAATGGTGGCTGTTTTCTGTTACTTGACTGTTTCTTTAAGAACTGAGCTCTTTCAGAAGACAGCAGAGTGGCTCAGAACCATGGGTAGCCTGATAAGAACACATGCGTGCGGAAGATTTACCTCTTGGCAACCTTTCTCTGTCCTGTCTTGAACCGTCAAGCTGCCCAGAGTCCTCCATTGTCATTATTGAACTGAGTGGCCTCCCGAAATTCCATGGGGCATCAGGGCTCCTCAGTGTTGTTTCAATCACTTGTTTATTTATCCCTTTGGCAAGTGGCTGGCACCTGTTCTGTTTCCCCGCACCGGCCAGTGCTGGTTATGTGGCTGTTCTTTAACACTGTTTGAAATTTTGTTTCCAGAGGGTGAGCATCCATGCTAGGTGGGCTGGAGATACAGGAGGTAGAGATGTGTCACCTGCAGTTGGACCATTCATCTTCTGTAGTGAAGATTAAGAATTTGCTAGCATGGTAACTGGGAAATAAACTAGTTTTTTGTTTTTTGTTTTGTTTTTTCTTGCTTGAAACGAAATCACCACAGACACGTTCTCTTAGGGTTTCTGTAGATCAGGAGCCACTGGGCCAAAAGTTAAGTCTGCAATTCTCACTGGGACTGCAGGTCTTGACCCAGTGCATTGAGTGGAGAAGGAATTCATTTCCACCTGGCTGTCTTTTCCCTGCCTGCTGTTGGTTAAGACCACGTTCAGCACTGCTGTGAGGGAAGCAGCATTTCCTCCATTTTGTAAGTGGGAAAGCAGGATCATTGGTATAAACTTGCCCCACACATGGATAGGTTGTTGTCAAAGCAATCTGACACCAAAGCGCTACCTCTCTGTATTAGTCAGTATTCTGACAAAACAAAACGCCAAAGAGCCCAGTCAAAGAAATGTCATAGAAGAGAGCTTAAATAAGTGCTATGTCCGTGGGTGTAGTGAGTAGGTTTCAGAGTAAGGAGGGTTAAGGTAATTCTCATAAGGAGAGTTATTTGGGAGCCAGGCATAGCAGATCTGAAAGATCACAGAAGGGGACAGAGACTAGAGTGCACAGGAAAGAATGCGGCCAGGAAATAACCCAGATGTGGGCAAGATCTGGCCCTTCATGGAGAGAGGCTAAGATAAGTAAGCTAACCTAACCCAGATGTGGGCAAGATCTGGCCCTTCATGGAGAGAGGCTAAGATAAGTAAGCTAACTATCTCTTTAACTTCCAATCTCCCACTCACTTGGAAGTCAGAGGGTCTATGGTCAGCCTCCAAGCACTGAGGGATGGAGAGTGGGAAGGAGAAATAACCAAGTTCTAAACTATGGGTTCTTTTGCAGAGGCATCCCTTAGCAAGCTCCTTTTTAAATGTTTTTCCTTTGGGATTCATTTATTCTACTGTGTATGAGTGTTTCCCCTGCATGTATGTATGTCCATGTCTGCCTGGGATCCATAGAGGTCAAAAAAAAGTGTTAAAAGAAGAATGTTGGAGCCCCTGGAAATGGAATTACAGGTAGTTAGGAGCTGCCGTGTAGGTTCTGGGATCTGAACTTGGGCCCTCTGCAAGAACAACAGATGCTTTTAACTGCTGGGCTGTTTCTTCAGTCCCACATAGATTCTTGAAGCCACAACCTATCCTGTATAGTCTGGCTTAGTATAATAGAGATAACTACCTCATACTTGGTTTATCTGTAGTTACTTGCCATCATGATGATTGTATTAGGGAGCTGCTATAAGAAGATAGTACTGCAGACAGGATGACTTCTAGAACTGAAACCTGTTCACAGTTGCAGGCTACAAATCTATGATCAAATGTTGGCAGGTGTTTTTCTTCTTGCCTTAGTGATGGCTGCCTACTTCCTGTGTCTCACAAGGTCTTAGCCTGTGCATGGTCATCCCCGGTGGCTCTGTGTCCACATTTTCACTTGTACCAGCCGTGGTGGATTAAGGTCCACTCCAGTGGTGTTAATGCCTTAGCTTCACAGACAGTTTTATTCTGAGGTGTTAGTGCTGGCAACACATGAAATTGGGGTGAGGCTTAAAACCCATTCCATAACTGCAACCTTGGCCTAAGAAAATAGTTCTAAAGCTAAATAGAATGGGTAAGTTATAATTAGAGGAAGAAGAGGGAAGAACTAGTGCTTTCCCACTTCTAACATATACATTGATTGGACTGACTCTCCTTGCCTGTGGCCAGTCTTCAAGCGCTGGTGGGTTAGGAGAGGGGCATGATGAAGAAGGACTCTGACAGGTATGGGATACTTATTTTATTCACCTAGTGGTGTACTCTGTGATCCCTACCACTAGATATGGAAGAAAGGGAATCAGATGTTGTAAAACAGGAACCCTTTCTCACATAGAATAGGCCCAGAAACCATTAAATCCCAGTGGTTTCTGCCTGTCATAATGTAAACAGAATAGTGGTTCTCACACTCTATGCATCGACTGTGCTATAGAACCCAAGAAAAATTAGACCGAGAGACTTGGGCATCATGCCTAGGGAGGTTTAGAAAGTCCAGAGAAAGTTAGGGATGGGGTCTTTTGAAGTGCCATAGATGATCCTAGTACCCAGCAACAAAGGAAACTCACCATTCAGTCTTCATGGGGGAGTTAAAACAAAATTTACAGTAGTGAATTGAATTCCAAGAACACATGGAAATCACAATTAAGAAAAGCAGGTATTTTGCTGTGCTCTGCCACCGATCTTCAAGTGTGTCTATGACAAGTGAGAGGCTACTGTTTAAGGCACACGTTTGTACAGCCTGACTCCTGTCAAGCTGATGAGTTCACCTAGTACTCAACCAAAGAAACAGCAGAGCTTTTCCCAATAATGGGAGAGACTTAATGGGAGAGACTGACCATGATGGGCTTATCCTGAAACCAATATGTTGTATCTTAGAAACATTCAAGGCTGATTTTTTTTCCTGTATGAGATTTTCTCCTTCAAAGCTGACTTCAGACACTAATCTCCATGTAAGGCAGGATACCACTATAGTAATTTCAAATACCAGACAAACAGGGAAATCCCTGTATTGGTTTAACGTGAATGTTTTGAACCGTTGGTATTGTATCTGTGCTTTATTTAAAAAGTGCCTACGGTGTAAAAGGACCACATAGGCAATGCTCAGAACTCCTGACCATCAACAGGCTGTATGCTAGCTGTGGAGACGGAGGTACTAGGTAAATATTTTGCACTAGAGGTGAGAAGTGTTATGGGTCTCAGGAAGGAGACCAGCATTAAAAAGTAGACCTGAAGCTATGAAGAGATAGGTAAAGAGGCTGGTGACTGGAGTTCAATCCCTGGGACCCACACAGTAACAAGAGAGAACTGATTCCTGTAAGTTGTCGTCTGACTTCCACATGTTCATCATAGCAGGTATACCCACACACACTAAATGTAATTTTTTAAAAAAAGTGGACCTGAAAATGATGTAGCGGCAGAAGAGAATGAGAAGCCCATCCTCCTGAAAGCTAGGGTGACCAAAATTTCATGGGTGAAAGAATGATTGTATTAGCAGCTGGGATTGCTGGCCATTTGGTTGGCAGTATGAGAGTCATAATGAACCTGGCAATGGCATCTCTTGAAGGTGCAGTTGGAATGAGGGCATCTGACTGAGGGGTGAGAGTGAAGAAACTGAGGATAGATGGTTCTTGGTATGAAAAATGCAATTTTGTGGGCATTGGGGGTGCAGACAGGTGTCTAGTTTCATGCATGCTAAACAAATGCTCTATCACTGAGCTGTAGCTTCAGTTTAAAGATTTGCACATTTCCAATCTCAGTTCAAGGCTAGGCAATCACTCATCCATTCAATGATGCTAGAAGAGTAGAGAGGAGCACAGATTGCAGCTTCAAAGGCAGGGCTGGGTCTCGGCCAAGTAAGTCTGACAGTTGTTCCATCTAACCAACATCTCCAATATGGTTCCTCTCCCAAGTCAACTCACTTCCTTTCAGAGGACAGGAGAGTTATTTATATTGTGACTATCATTTCAAAATGTGGTGAGGGAGACATTGTGTCTTTAATGGTGTTCCCTATTTGTAGGTTGGAGGATAGCTTTCTTGGGTCCAATTGCCTTCCCAGGGAATACTCCAATCTAGTGGCTCCCTGTGGGTCCCAGATAAAGACTGAACTGTTAAAGTAACTGCTTCTAAAAAGAAAAACCAAAATGGACCCAATTGGAGAGGAAAGCTCTCAATGGTTTCTTGCTTTAGCAATGAAGAAATGATGGCCCCCAACACACACACACACACACACACACACACACACACACTATGCTCCTTGAAGAATTGTGTTCTTTAGGGCCTCAAAGAATGTCCCAGTTTACACAACTTGCTTCTACAGCAGTAAGCCTGAATGGCATTTGGTGGCAGATAAAGTCTCTGTATGTCACACAACGGAGGGCTGTGCTGCAGATCTTGTTGAGAATTACATTTAAAACCTGGAAATCAAACGATGTGTCCAGATAACTTCTGTGGTAAGCCCCAAGCTGGTTAAACAGCAGGGTTAGCCTCTGCATCTCTAAGCCCCAAGCCAGTTAAACGTCAGGTTCAGCGTCTGCATCTCTAAGCACTGTGCCTTCACTCCACCTAGACCAATGCTCAGATCTTCCTGACAGTGATATCAAATAGGTAGAAGCACAATATGCCCTCCTTGTATACATTAAAGAATCAGCACCCAAAGGAAACAGTACCTGTCCACTGACATCTCCATAACTGACATGTCTCCTCAATTGATCAACTTGATCAACTCATCAAGTTGATGCTTTCCCTCCTGGCTTACTGAGTTATTCTTCTAACAGTTAAAATTTGACAAACAAACAAATGAAAAGCAAACAAATAAAACACATCAAGTGCTCTTTAAAAGAAAATAACTCTGAGTTGATTTTCTAAATTTCATTTAGATCCATTTCCCTTAAGTAGATCTATGTTAGTCACTGAGTGGTATTTTCTTATTATGTCTTATGTCTCAAAAATATCCAAGAATGTCAGTACATTAAGAAAGAGGATGACCTCTTTGTGCCTCTTTCAGACAAGAAAATAGCCCAGTCTTAGGAATAAAGATAGAAAATGTTATTTGATCTTCATTTGATTGGGGAGGAAGCAAGGGCTTATTCGATGATGCAACATCTTAAGCAAGCTTGGAGGGCATCACTGAAGAGTTGATGGAAACTTTGCCAATAGTTTTTTTCTGGAAGTTGTTCTGGGCTCTCCTTCTATCTCCCAGAAAGAATCTGTTCCACCAGGTATATGTGCTCAGGGCCACATAGGGCCTATAAGCATCAACCTGAATTTCCTTCGTGCAGTGAGTGGGTCAGGGATCAGCTTCTATGTAAGATCAGAGGTCAGAAACGAGTCTCTGTGATTTTCTGCTGCAGATTTCTCCATGCAGTGTCTGAAAAAAGAGAAAGAGAGAGCGATAAACTGAGACAGGGACATCTCCCAATCTATGGGGTTAGGAATATACTATTTGTAAAAATACACTAGGCACCATTTTATAATTGTAGAAGTACGGTAAGGACTTTTTTTTCCTACAAAAAATGTTGAGTAGACCCTCTTGCTAAAAGAGTCGTTTAAATATTACTGGTCACGTCACACTGTAGTTGTTTGGAAATAATTATATCCATATCACAGACAGTAAATAATAGATGTGCGTCCACTAACGTTTTATTCATGTTCTGTTTTAATATGGCAAACTTAGAAGTAATTTAATCTTCCAGTAAATTGAAGTGGTAGGGGGTTCTTCACACAGAAGACTGCAAGTTATTAATTCTGGGCAGTCTTCATCTCGTACAATTAGTCACTGTTTGCAGCTGGAAATGTTTTATTAATTTCCCATAGCAGTTGATTTTTCCAGTTTTCTCAGTTTAAATTAAGCAGTAAGAGCTGCTGTTTCTTCTTAAATAAATTTTCTTTCCACAAAAAATACATGCCTCTGGCTATGTCAATTTTCCCATTTGATTAAAGTGCCAGCAGGCAATTAATAACTTAATGCATTTTAAAGTACTTTTGTAAAAAGTAATTTGAATGGCTAAACTTGTGTTTTTGAATTGATTGTTGCAGAAGATTTATCAGGCATTGGAAAATCCTAGAACCTTGGAAAGGACAAATGAGGCTCAGCCACCATGTCTGGAGTCATGATGTGGCCCCATGTAAGGCCCATAACTGACACTTGAGTAGAGAGTGGTGGACACTAGCAACAAGGCTAAAAGATGAAAAGGCAAAAGTTCAAATGACCGTCCAAGGGTATGGAAGACCGCAGTGTGAAGTCTAAGTGGCAAAGCAGTCTAGGAGAAGGAAGACATGCGTGGTGGAGACATGGTCTAAATGCTAACTGCAATGAGCAGACATCACATGATTTTGCCCAAATGGCATGCCTGCAGTAAACACATTCATAGTGACGGAAAAGTACAATGGGGTTTCAGAAGTTGAGAGCAAATGAAAAAGACCAGCTATTGCTTAATGAACCCAACTTTAAGTTTGGGAAGATGAAAGAGCCTGAGGGGTGGGCAAAGGGAGGATAGTCCCAAAACAAAATGAGCACATTTAATGCCTCCAAACTATGTACTCACAAAGGGTTAAAATGGGAAACATGTAGTATATATTTTACTCTTTTTTTCATGGATTACTTAAAATTTCATACATAGCATACAATGTATTTTGGTCACTCATCTCCATAATACATCCTGGTTCCATTCCCAATCCTTCATCCAACTTCATATCTTGAAAAAAAAAAGACACAAAACAAAATCCAATAATCCATGGAATCCAATTAATGCTGTTCATTTTTGCATGAGAGTGGGGCCATCAACCTATCACCCTAAAACTGATTAGGTGGATATGAACAAGACCTAGTGGTCACGTGTACAAAATTGCCAATGAATAAACTTTAAAATATTATAATTTAAAATAACAACAATAGTCAAAGAAAATAGTGTAGAGAAAACACAAAAACAAAACAAAACAAAGAAAGAAAGAAACGAGAACTGGCCTTCCCTTCCTTTGCAGCCTTCAGTAAGGGCTCCTCAGTAAGGGCTGGGTTCTCAGATCTCAGGTTCTAGATCCCCCATATCTTCCTGTAAGAGCTATGCACCTGTCCTACTGTGAGAGCGAGGGTTCTGTCTGATAGCTCACTCGGCCTGCTGAAGCATGGGCGGTTGTGAACACTAGAAAAACAACCTAGAGTGCATATAAAAGGCACATCCAGCAATGCCAGTGCAGCCTGGAAACTCATCCCAGAGAAGTGCAGTGTGCTCTTCTAATTTGAAGATGACTCAGAGGTCACAGAAATCAACAATAAAGCGATGTTTTTGTTTTTTGTTGTTTTGATTGTTATTATTACTATTATTTTGAGATTGAGTTTCTCTGTGTAGCCTTGGTTGTCCAGGAACTCACTCTATAGACCAGGCTGGCCTCAAACTCACGGAGATCCGTCTGCCTCTGTCTCCCTAGTGCTGGAATCAAAGGTGTGAGTTACCGAGCCTAGCTAATGATAAAGCAATATTAAACAATAAAGGCAAGATGCTCTGCAGTGCCAGGGATAACCACACAGGTGTGTGTGGACATGCCGCCCATGCAATGCTGAAGGTATAATGCCATTCTCAAGCATTGAAAAACAAATGAAACCCCACCCTGAAAAGTATTTCCTAAACACTAACCACTCAGTGTGAGGCTGTTCCATAGCATTCTCCTTGGAACTGACACATTTCCTGCAGGAAAGTGGTTCTTTAGTCTCAGGCTGTAAATGAAAGATTGTGTGCCTCATAGAGAAGAATCCTGAAAGATTCTTGAGGGCTCCTCCCCATCAGTATAAGGAGCCAACAGTTGTTAGGGATGGAGACTGTGGGCAGCTAAACTGCAGAGAGAGAGACAGACTGCGCAGGGTGCAGTGTCCTGTGGTCTCCATCTGTGCTGGGGTGAGCAAGAGAAACTTATTGCCCACCCCAGCACAGACATTGGAGCTCCCCGTCCTGGTAGTAACCCCAAGAAAACTTCTTGTGTCATGAAGTTGCACTTCGGTGCAAGTTACTTCAGTCTGTTGTGAATTCCTTTTCTGAGGTGAGGAGACGTGTTTGTGCTTTGTCTATATCCCCAGGAAAAGTCTGGCACAACAGAAACCGGTTGTCATCAATGCACTCTGGCCAGAAGATGGCGCAGTGAGTAGAAGTGCTTGCCGGGCAACTGACTCTGACCCCCAGAACCTGAAAGGCATACAAAAACTTGAATGCAGTGACTGCAGTCTGAAATCCCAGCTCCAGCAATCTCATCTTGAGATTTGGAGATTAGGAGGTAGACACAGGAGAATCCTGCCAGGAGCTCACACGCCACAGTACAAAGGCAAACCTCACCAGAGACCCTTTGTTTTAGCTACTGTGATAACACCACCAGGATTAAACTACCACACAATTTACGGGATTGCCTTACACTTACCGGGGACAGTCCACAATGATAAGGGAAGTGGAGCTCACTTTTGGGTTTGAAAACCTACAAAAGCCTACCAATCCCTGAACCCCCAAACCCACCTGTCCCTGAGCTCGAAATCCTACCAGTCCCTGGGCGTGCCCCAATCTCAGGACTTGAAAATCCCACCAATCTCAACTCTGAAAAACTCCACCCTAAGGAGTTAAGGCCTGGCCCCAGGGACAGACTTCCTCCAGCAAGGCCACAACACCTTTCTGAACAGCACCAACTAGGGAGCAAATGCTCAATTACCTAAGTCTATGGAGAACATTTCTTTTTTGAAAATATTTTTTCATACAATATATTTGAATCATGATTTTCCCCTTTCCCAATTCCCAGGTCTTTCCTACCTCCCTACCCACCCAACTTTAGTCTCTCTCTCTCTTAAAAAATACACAAACCAACCAACCAACAAAACCCCAAAGAAATGCACACATACTTCACAAAAATGAAAATCAAAATAAACAAGCAAAAGACAAGAAAGACAGAGAGAAACAAAGTGTCTACAAAATACATTCAATTCATTTGCATTGGTCAGCTATACATGCATATACATGTCCTGAAGTGTGGTTGATATACCCAGTGAGACCCGTTGGAGAAAACGGATTTTACCTTTGCCAGAAGCAATCAGTTGGAAACAGCTCCTTGGTTAAATGGCAACCAGTGTCCACTCCCCTGCTCCGTGATGGGATTTCATCTGGCTCAAACCTGTGTGGGCCTTGCATGTGTTGCCACCATCTCTCTGAATCATACGTACATCAGTGTTGTTGCGTCTGGAGGACACTGTTTCTTTGAGTCACCCAGCACCTCGGTTCATAGGTCATTCTTCCTCCTCTTTTGTACAGATCCCTGAACCTTGAGAAGAGGGCTCCATAAAGACATCAGGCAAAGGCTCTCAGCTACTACTCTAGCACCGTGCCTGCCTGCCTGCTGCCAGGCTTCCTTCTATGATGGTCATTGATGTCACTGCACTCTGGAACTTTGAGCCCTAGATGTAATGCTTTCTTTTATAAGTTGTGTTGGTCACGGTATCTCTTCATAATAATAGAAAAGTAGCTAAGGTAAGGACTGACTATTCTAATTTCTCACTCTGTGCACTTTGGTCAGTTGTGGGTTTCTGTTTTAGTTCTCATTTACTGGAAGAAAAC
>CM053766.1:91371298-91402456 GCA_028658305.1 Pachyuromys duprasi
GTTGTAGTTCTCGGGGCTTAGAGCTGGAGATCCTGGTGATTATCTTTGACCCCCAGTAGTATGTAGACTACCTTCCAGCACCTTGAACATGAGTCAGTAGGCATGAAGCTTCTAGTCAAGCATCAGTTTTTATTTCTCCATGCTTGATGACATACGTGAGTATTGTCTTCAGCAGTAGGGCCTTATCATCAGGTTATGCACGGTAATACCCAATATCCCTGGAAATAGCTTGTGACTTTTTTTTTTATTCACACCATCATGTCTTGCTTCAAAAACACAGTGGAAGGAAAGAAAGTTGTCCTCTAACCTCTAGATGGATGCCAGGACACATGCAAGTAAATAAGCAAAATAAATACAATTTTTCCTTGAAAAGAAAAAGAAACATGTACTTACTCTAGAGGCCATTGTGTTAAGTGAAGTAAGTCAGGCATAGAACAACAAATACTGTATGTTCTCACTTATGGGAAATATAGAAAAGCTGATCTCTGAGATATAGAAAACTATGGTGACTACTGCTTGGGGAGCATGGAGGGGGAACAGCTGATGGGCAAGTGCCGGTGAACAGAGCAATGCCTTCTGCTTCTCTGTATCACGGTAGGATAGTGATTGTTGGCAAATAAAAGGGTTGTTGAACTCCCCTCGCTCCAGATAAGTGAGAAATGTCTGAAAAAACGGACGTGACAGTTCTTGATGTGACCATAGCACAGTATATAAGTTCTGAAATATTAATTGTGCCTCATAAACATGCACAGTTATTGTGTGTGTATGCATGTGTACACATATAAAGTGTGTTCATATAAATAAATAAGGAAACATGACATAGTGTTGCCTACATTGTGAATCCCCTTTGGCTTAAAATAACCCGCGTCCAGGCCACACTCTCTTCCAGCTGTAGAAGTTTTTGCCCAAGGGTACAGGGCTGATAAGAGCTCAGCATCAGGGCCTGTGCCCTGTACTCACTCCCGCTGCCTCTTGAGTGAGTCCAGTCTGTTAAGCAGTATCCAGGCCTCTTTATGGCATGCTGTTTTAATTGTTACGTAAGTTGTGAAATGTGAGCTCACAAATACAGTGGTTGTTCCTAGAAAAATCTAGTCAGATACCTTAATCAGGTTTGATAAATGTCATCCTTAAACAAATGGTATAGAGGTCCTAGACACAAGGGCCAGAGCTGGGGTTAGGGGAGAAACAGAGCTTGGGGGTGGGAAGAGGATCAGGAAAATAAAAATGCTGAGCTTAGAGAACTTTAGAGACATACATAGGTTTTTATTCCACCCCAAAGAAATTAAGCTAGAAATTATGGACAGGGTGCTATCTTGGGTTGAGATGACTAAAGTTTCTGGAATGTCATATGTAATGGAGGTTTTGGTTAATGTAAAAAACTCAGTTATGTTATGTAAATGTGTTTTTGTTTTAATTCCAAGTGTGAGATTTTTAGCTGGGCTATAGTTTGTCCACAGCTGTGAGTTGTCTCATGCGGGATGTGGCTTTTGCAGCTGGTAACAGCCTACTTTCTGCCTCATGCAGCATGGAGAGGGGTGTGGTCTTAGACTCTGAGGATATAAATTTGAGAGCCCAGAAAGAAAAGATGTGGTGTTTGGTGCTGCCATGTGGTGTGTAGCAGTTTGGAGAGACCAGAGATGGACAGTGTGGCTGTTGAGAGCAGACAGAAAAAAAAAAAAAACCACTTCAGAGTGAAGCCGCTTGGAGGAGGCTTCTAGCTGCGTTTGCTGTTGAGGGAGATTGGTACATCCCCTAAAGACCACCAACCCTAAACAGCTGGGAGCAGTAAAGGGGTCTGTGCCCCCTCTCCCCACTAACCTCTCTCCTGTAGGGAAAGGAGGTAGTGGCCTAAACACCCCTGTTGGTATAATGTTCTTGTGGAATGTATACAATTTAGCCTTGTTCATTCAAATGCTGATTTCTCTACATCACTATCTGGTTTCAATACGGGCATTACATTGTAATGTTTATTCTAAGCATCACCTGTCTCAAGTTTGTGTAAACATGCCAGCATTTATTCTCTGTGTTTTCAATAAAACAACCAGCCAGTGCTGTGCAATGGAGAGAGTAGGGTGGGACATGCTGGTCCAGAGGGGAGGAGAAGGAAGCGAGTGGGAGGAGGAGGGCAGAGATCGGCAGGAGAGGACTTGGAACCATGAGGAGAGATGAACCGGACCTAAGATAGGACTAAAAGCAAGTATAATATGTAAAAATGAATGGAAGGAAACTATGCGGGCTTGGAGGTTTAGGATGGAGTAATCATTGCCCAGCACTGTGCTCTAGGTTAACTAAATACATCCTAGTCTCTGTGTGGTGATTTGGGTATGTAGCTGGTTTAGGAATAACTACTGTTTAACTAAAAGATAAACCAATAATAAATATTAATAATCAACAATACACCCTAAATAAAGTAGAGTTAAAAAAAAAAAAAACAAGCTCTACAGTCATACTCAGCTGTAAGGCCCTGACTCACTGCCTAGTTGTTCTGGGTATAATAACCTTCATCAAGCTTTCAAGCACCCAAGAGGAATAACTGGTCATAATCTTTCTGGCAGAGTTGGCCTATCAGAGGGGCTACTGCTCTGGGTGAACTGGAATCAAGAACCAGTGACGTTTCCCAGAGCCCCACATACCCATCATGACTAAGCCAGAAAAAGTCATACACATTATAACCCAAACATTTCAACCCTGCCAAATCTAAACCTTTCATTTTCACAGTATCTCCCGTGTTCTGGCCCTAAACTGGAAAGCCATGCATGCCCTTTGCCCAGTGGAGGGCTAGGCCAACTCCGTGGTTCCTCCAACTTACTGTAGGAATCTCCACTGAAGAAAATACCCAAGCCCTGAATCATCTTTCTGAAGAAATATCAGTCACGGATAGTTTTGTTGGATTCCTTTTGAGGAACCCATGCTTGGAGACTAGCCAGCTCCCATTCTCCCCCTGCCTGAAGAAAAGGCCAAGTGCTTTCAGACACTAATCACTGACTGATACTTTATCACTGAAAGTGCAGATAGTGATGGGATACTTCCTCAGTACTGAGCTAGCACATCACCCTGAAAGCCCCTAATGAGGACACTGCATTATGTTCCAGGCCCAGGAGAAACAGAGGTGGGCACTTTTGTTCTAAGTATGTCTTTCTCATGTACATAACCAGCTGAAGGCTGCTAGTCACTCACTATAAAAAAAAAACAATACCAGATGGGTTGTAGAAGAAGGAAAAGGAAAAGGAGAAGGAGAAGACAGAAGAAGAAGGAAAAAAGAGGAGAGGGGGAGAAGAAAAAAGAGGAGGAAGAAACAATAAAGCAATAGGATTAATACCAACACCATTCTTTCAGAGCCAGAAGGTTAGATCAGCATTTGGCATGTTTTCTAACAAGTTGTTAGATAAGGAACCGATGATCTCCCATCTGCCAATACCAAGAAAGAAAATAGTATAAATCTCTCTGCATTTAGAAAATTTCAAAATCATAAAGTGTAGACTATAAGAGAGTTGCCATTTCTTTCAAGTGCTTGATTTTTTACGAGCTGACTCATTTTCCTTTTCTTTCTCCCTCCATGCCTTCGTTTTCTTTCCATCTTTTCTTCTCTAAACCAACAAAATTTGAATGAGTCAGAGTTGAATGCGTGACTCCTGAGAGAGGCAAATCTCTAGGTCCTGGCCCTTGGGGTGCTGGCACAGCAGATAAGCTCTGGGTTTCAGGAAGCCACTGTCTGCTGAGGCCTCTGATACTAGACCTCACATCCTGGCCATGGCCATGACCTCTGTTTCTGCTGTACTCTCAGTCGAGTCTACTTTGAGGTTTCTGTTGTGTTGCACCTGTCACCCTCCCCTAAGCAACTCGGCATTGATTCCTGAAGAAACCATCAATATCCAAGTCTTTTATTTGTTGTTGTTGTTATTATTATTATTATTATCATTATTATTCTACTGCTTGAAAATGTTCAGCATAGAATAATTTCACTGAAAAGTTAAATGGAAAAGGTGAGTTAACAGGCTCTTGGATGTATAATGGCTTTTACTCTTGGCTGAAGGAAAGAGCATTCTAAGCAGTAATTTTAAATCCTTTTCTACGAGCCCCTCCAAGCAATGTAAGAGGTAGGCAAAAACTGAGCTCGGTGGAGAGCATTAAGCAATTATCATTGAAAATTATTTCAGCTTAAGTAGGAAGAATAATTTATTTTATAAAATCATATGAGGGAAGATTCTGCATAGTCAGTTTTCTTTCCTGTGGCACAGTTGAAGACGTAAGCAAAATGATGAATTCCACACATTTCTACTCACTGACTAGAGTTGACCGAAGTGTGGACTACCTGAAGACGGGGACAAGTCATCTCTCCATATAGATTGGCAATGGGATTAAATAATTTTAATGACCCTAAAACCTAATGAAATGAAAACATCAAATATTACATGAACAATGACACACACATACATATACATGTTAATGCACATGCCATACAGTGAGCACTATCCAATATTTGTAGCAGTTGCTTAGAGCACGGAGGCTAGGAACTTGAATCCTGGAGTCAGACTTCCCCAGGGTGAATTACTGCTGTGCTGCTTTCAGTTGCGTGTCCTTGGGAGCCTCAAGCCTTGTGCCTTGTTTCTGTGCCTTGTTTCTTCATCTGCAACAGAGGACAGTATGTGGGTTACCATTTTGAGTGCTCCAAATGGGTGGCCCCCGCACATGGGAAACACAGGACACAGCTGTTTGTTTGCTCTGGCTGCCTTCTTTTTTTGATGCTTGGCTGTGCCTTTGAGAGGTGAAATCTGGAGGAACTACATTCATCAGCTTCTCCAGGTGCAGCTGTCCCTGCAATGGGATGCTTCCTGAGGGACATTCTATATTTATGCTGGGGGAGGCACTTTGGGCTCACCTCACCTATCCTGCTTGCTAGGTTCCTGCCTGTTGGTGGACAGGGTCTGTGGCTGCCTCAGGAATCCAGAAGTGCCATGACAAGGCACTTAATCTTAAAATGTCAGACTTGGCCTGCTCCAGGAACCATTTGAAACAATGTGCGACAAGCAGATAGGGATAGCCATGGAATGGAAGCAAGCTCAAGGGATGGGGAAGAAAAGTCAGGAGGCGTTATCCAGAGGATGACACATTTCACTGAACAATGAAGAGATGGTATAGTTCAATACATAGACAAGAAGATGAGGCAGAAATGACAAGGACATGTACAGTGTGCCACTAGTTTGAGAAGAGCAAGTCATGGTCTGTGGCTCTCACTTTGGTTTGGAAGTAGCTATGGCTGCTCCTTACAATTCCTCTATACTTAAAATGACAGAGTATGAGCCTGAGGAGTGGTGCCCAGACTGGGCCAGCTCTGCTGACAACCAGGCTGGGCACAACGTGACTCAGCTCTGCACTCTGGCTCCACAGCATCTTGTTACGTGCATGGTCAAGGCATGAGCAAAGACTCTGCATGATCTTTCTTTCTTTTCTCTCTGGGGCAGTGTCTCAAGTTAAGATTCCCAGACCACCCATATCAGAATCGTGTGGAAGGGTATACTCATCCACATAGCTCCACTAACTCCAGTGTTAGGCTGTTCCCACCAGCCCGCTTCTAGGTGGCCTAGCAGCCTCTGACATCATCACCTGCCACCGCTAGGTGCACGGATGTAGCCCACCTGCAACCCACAGAACACCCACTTTCTTTGAATCTTTCCCCTCTTTCTGCCTCTGTCTTTCTGGGGCGCCCCTCTTCCCTTTCCACAATAAACTGTCTTTCCCATACCATATATGTTGCAGCGGATTTTTATTATTATTACATTGGTCCCATTAGGGACTCTTCTGTGGGTGTCTGGTCATGCCCAAATCCCTTCTGCCATGCCTCCTACAGCAACAGATTTGCCTTCTGTTCCACCAATTGGTATGTGCAACTAATTGACTGGGAGGTTTTCCCTTCCTGCTCAGTAGGTAGCAATGGCCAACTATTTCCACTGACCTCAGTTCGTCTCTCTCCCCTGAGTAAATAATCTCTTTTCTACCAGCACAGTTTCTGGTTTCCTTTTCTTGATAGTTGGAAATCCTAGGACTGGGTGAAACCATGTCACCCAAGCGTCTTCATAAGGCCTCTGGCAAAGCTTGTGATGACCTGCTCTGCCAGCCTGTGTCATTTCGTCTCTTGGTTCGCCCTGTACTATTCACCCATGGGAACCAAGTCTTCCCCTATATCTCCAGGATCTTTTCTGGAATGATCTTTTTCAGAGAATTTCAAACCTCTACACTAGCATCTAAACTTATCACTTACTACCCTAGCGATCAGGGGAACACAGCACATTTTCCTTTCTCTAGCCCTTCATTTTCGGGCGGAGGCAGCCAGTGTCGATGACAGGCATGTGGCTCTGAACTTGTCCTGCCGGTTAGTTCGCAACATAGTAGGATCACCAGCACCCCAGGCTCCCCTCCGAGCTGGGAAGCATCACCCTAAGTTTGCTCTGGAGCAGCCACCGTGTCCGGCCCACCTTCCTCCAAATCCCGCCTCCCATGCTATGTGACTTACAGCAGTCAGAGCCCTCACGCCTGCCCTCCACACTGGCTGCCTCAGACAGCAAATTCGACCACCGATGAGGTATCCCTTACCTCGCCACCTTCGCAGCTGGTCTGCAGGAGTTCCAAGCAAATATGAGCTCCCTCTTATCGCAAATATTATCTGATTTCTGTACACTCTGCTTTCAAAGTTAAAAAAAATCTTACGACTATACTTTTCTAAGAATTTATATAATTTGCTGACCACCTGGCTTACAAGCTGCCAAGTGACTCCACCATCTAAAGATGACCATGTGGTATGATGCAACGTTTATAAAACTTCTAAATCATAATTAACTCTGTTCATTATTTCATCTCCTTTTCAGCCTGAGAAAGCAACAAGTCTCATTTTTATAAAAGTTCAAATTTATGCTTTTACAATATACTGTAAGTTGTATCCTGGTTCAAAATGTTCTTTATATGATGGTGGACTTTTAAGGTTATAAAAGTCTATTCATATTAACAAGCTAGATTAAAATATATGTGTAACTAGTTATATCTTTGCTTCATGAGTGAACAAATGCTGTTTCTCACGCATCCAGATGCTTGTGTTCTGAGTTCAACTCCAGGTTTTCTGACCAATAAATTTGGTATAATAAAAATTCAAATGTAACTTTAAAATTGTTTTATACTGTTATACTGTGTTGCTGACTCTATGAATGGGTTATTGTTCACCCTTTCTCAGACCCAGCCATGCTTTAAAGGTCCAGGATCAATAGGTAAAAGCTTGTACTTAAATAATCTTAAACCATGTGAAATAATTCCAAAGATAAATTTAGCACTACTTTTAATTTTAGAACTTGGTTACTATGCTTTATCTTCACTTTCAAAAGGTTAAAAATCATTGCCTTAGAAATATGCTTAGCCTTGTTTTCTGAACATGGTAATGTCATTAACCTATTAATATAGCCTTAGACTTTTATAAGCTATATAGATTTTTTATAAACTAAATCATACTCAAAACTGTTAATCCTCTATAGTGGTGTACCTTAAAAAGGTCAAAAGGTCTCCAATCTCTTTATGGACTATGTTTATGATTTTTAAGTCTCTAACTTAACAGGAAGAAGCAGCAACACCTGATGGCTATGTTATTAAGTTGCCTGCTTCAGCCTTTATTGGGATAAACAGGGCGGAGCCATCACTTCACCGTCATCTTGACTAAGGGCAGTCACATGACTGGCAGCCAAACAGTAACTAAAACAAGCAAAGTTTGTCTATCTAAAGCTACTTGAGATAGGCATGGTTCTCAAACACCTACAGAATATGACAATCACAAATCATAGCATTCTGTTTTATGTTTGCAAGGTGTAGTTTTAGAGGCAGATAACTAAACACAGAGACTGTTTAACTCAAATATGCTAGCCTTCAAACCTGTCAGAGACCTGCTGAATATGGCACTTTAACATGTTTGAGCTTATTGTGACAGAAACTCGCAAATCCTAACAGTAACTCCCAAGGTGATCTTCAAGAAGACTTGGGCAGAGCGACAGATGACTTCATCTCTGGATTGTTGTATGTTAACCACTGGGCAAGACTGTTCCCATGCCTCACCCGCTGCTAGGGCCCAGCCTGAACTGTGGACAAACTGGATACCCAGAGAGTTACTGTTTCACATTGCTGAAAATAAGGTGAGGTCAATCTCTCCCATGTTCTTCCTCCACAGAAAAAGCTTCTTACCTTCTGTGCCTGATGACCAATACTGTTTCTGCCTGTGTTGCCATAGAGACTGGGACAACTGTCTAGGTAGTGGACTATGGACTGGCTAGTCATCTCTGCCAGTTTGATAGATACATAGATTCATTTAGATTACAATTTATCCTTCTCAGGTCTCTGATTATGTTGGTGGCAATTGTGATGCATATCCCAACAGTAGACTCACTGGCATATTATAGGTGCTTGATAAAATTTAATGAATAAAAGAGTGCATGTGTGCCTTTGTGGGGAGTGTGACACAAACATGTAGAGAGAATCTCTGTGTCTATATTGACACCTGTCAATAAAAACCTAATGCCCTATAGCTGAAGCAGGAAATAGGAGGTGGGACATCCAGCAGGCAGAACGGACTCTGGGATAGTGCCAGGTGCAGGAAATTCATCCAGCAAGATGTGAGGAGGGCAGACACATGGTACCTGAGCAGAGGTAACCAGCCATGAGGTAAAATGTAGATTAGAATAACAGGTTATTTTAAGTTATGAGCTAGTCAGAGAAGAACCTAGCTATGTGGCCTAGGTATTTGTAATTCTATTTTGAGTCTCATTAGTTATTATTCCAGGAGCTTGGGGCCAGGAAAAAAACCAAAAAACAAAACAAGCAAACAAACAAAAAAACCAAAACCAACCAAACAAACAAAAAAACCCAACACAACACAGACATGATAGAACATAGAAAAAGAGATGTCTTGAGGCAAACCACCCGGCACCTATGGCTATGGAAGAAAAACAAATGTCTTAAGGCAAGAAGGTGACTGGTGGGGTGATGGGACCATTCTGAGTCACCTGTTTCCTAGGACAGGCCTCTGGTAGGATCCATGGCTCAGTCCTCTTCTATCTGTTTACCCCAATTTCCTTCTCTGTCTTTACCTACTATATAGCAGCTTTTCTCTGATTGCTTCTATGGGGCAAAGCCAGTCACACATTCATCTTTGTCAACCTAATGAGCAAATAGCAAATCTGAGTTTCAACATAGTTAGCTACATTCTAATTGCTGATGCTCCTCCCAACTTCTTTAATAAAAAAAGAAAAAGAAAAAAAATCTCTTTCTTCAGATCCCTGAAGATCAGCTGGTAAAGGAGCCATAATGTTCTCTTTTGTTGTTGCTGGGGTTTGTTTTGCTTTTTTGAGATAGGGTCTCTGTGTAGCATTGGCTGCCCTGGACACTCTTTATAGACCAGACTGGCCTGAAACTCACGGAGATCCACAAGCCTCTGTCTTCTGAATGCTGGGTTTAAAGGCATGTGCCATCACTGCCTAGCTTGTTCTTTTATTTTTTTTAATTGACAAATAGTAAATGTATGGAGTGTCGTGTAGTGGTCTGACACAGGTATATATGACGGTATGATCAAAACATACTTGTCATTTCAGATATTTAGCATTTCTTATTATGATGCACTTACAATCTTTTTAAAGAAACATTTTTGAAATAATTTAACCATAATTCTGGTAGACATTAGTATGAACATACTATAGACTCTAGGTAGCCATCTTATAAGCAAGCAAAACCCTTTGAAAGCCATGGATTTCCACCTTAGCTATGTGCTATTGCCAGTAGAGACAGGGAAGGGGGTTCAGGACTGCCCTGGCTTTGCTTTCCTTCCCACAGGGCAACATACTGGTCTGGGGGCACATCCTGGCCATGGAACATTTTGAAAAGCTAAAGTGGTTCTGATATGCCATCAGTCTGGGGAAGACTGTTTTAGGGAGACCAATATCTGAGAAATCCTGATGATGATCTTCTCAGAGCCCGAAAAATGAGTGCATGGGAGACTGGTTACACGTATCAAAGCGTACCACCCCAGCCCTGAATGTAATTTAAATGTGGCTCAACAAAATAACGGTGAAGGGCCTATTAAATCACTTCCAGAAATGTCAGGAGACCATTAAAGCTACTGTCAACCAACCCATTAGGTCATCTCCAGTAATGTGAGAAAATGGAGGAAGCTTTTCTTGTTAGAGCAGCTTTTCGCTCACAGGGGTCACTTAAAACCATCTATATATCAGATATTTACATTGTGATTCACAGCAGTAGCAAAATTACAGTTGTGTAGTAGCAATGGAAATATTTTTATGATTGGGGGTCACAACAATATGAGGAACTGTATTAAAGAATCACAGCATTGGAAAGGTTGAGCATTTTTTCAGAAATAGAAACACAACCAGTTGGGTCCCTATATAGTTGAGCATGACTTTGATGACTATCATCACCTATATTAGGGATAAAAGTCAGAGGTCATCTCAGCCATTTGTGCTCCTTAGCCTAGTTGGGGTTCTGGAGCACACACCCTTTTTACAAAAAGAAGTCACCTTGCCAAGTTACTTTGCTTTGTTTGTGTATTCTTTTGTGGGACAATGATATTCTTTCTTTCTAACATCTTTAAAAAGCCCATTTCCAGTTACTCAACTCTGCCAACAAAGTCCCAAAGCCTCTCCCAAACAGTGCCACCAGCTGGGGACAGTAATTCAGATATGTTAGCACTGGATCAGGGCATTTCATATTCAAACCATAGCATTCCTTTAAGAACTTACAACCTAAGGGGGAGAAAAAGTACATTTCCCCATATAAAACCATTGTTTGACATGCTTTAGCTCAACACAGCATAAAACATGTACCCATATTTTAATGTAGCCCTCTTGCAAAGCATGATAATACCCACAAGGTTGCAGTGTTAAACCTGAACATTCTGAAGAGAGAGAGGAGACCAAATCCATGATTGTCCAGGAAAAGCAAGCTTTATTTAACACTGGCCAGGAAGATGAACACTGACCAGGTTCATAGTCTGGATTCCCTGAGAAGGGGAGAATGGGGCTGAATTAGGTCAGTCGGTGGCTATGAAGGCCAAACCACAATGCTAGGTACTTTCTGTCTTTGTCCGATTGGGATCAAGCATATATCCCAATGTAGCTCATGTGTGATCAGGCACATCCAGCATTCTAGGAAGTTATCTGCCTTTGGGCAAGTGGGCCTTACAGGTTAGCTTTAGCTCTTACAGTAACTAAGTATATAAGTATATATTATTGAAATGTACCAGAGTATTTAGTAACAGATAATGAAATATTCTTCTTTTTCATCTATTAATTTAGCACATCCAATACCAGACTGGTGAGTTCCTTCCATGGTCAGCGTAAATGTTCCCCTTTGTCTGAGAGACTGACTGGTATCTCTCCATTTCACTGGGGAACAGAGGTTCCCTCCAAACACAGCCTTCAAGGCTACGGTTGGCCCTTCTAGCCAACCCTCACACAGATGCCTTCCCTTGGGTGAATAATCTTTTTCTTTTTACCAACATGGACTCTCAGCTTTTCCTTTCCTCTCCCATCAGAAAATCCTAGTACTAGGTGAGAATGTGTCCCTTGGGAGTCTTCTCTGGAACTTTTCGTGATGACCTGCTTTGCTAGCTTGTGTTCCTGTACATTGTGGGGACATCCCAAAGTCTGGCAGAACTGATTTGCTTTTCTCTGTTTACCCATGGGAATCACATCTTCTACTATGCCTCCAGGCTCTCCTCTGGTATGTCTTCTGGAGAATTTCAGATTTCTACACCTAGTGCCCACTTTAAGGGCCTCTAAGATTACAAGCCTCTGCAACCAAACTTGGCTTCAATTTTGCTTAGATGACAAATCCAAAATAATTACTGCCAGCAACTGGGTAAATGGAGTTCCCCTATGTTCAAGCTTCTCTTCTTCAATCCAAACCTCTCTCTCTCTCCATCTCCATCCAGTAACGCTTTCATATAATATATGTTGTTGAGAGACCAAAGAATTGAAAATTTGGGGGGGTACTAGTTTGGGGTTTAGAGCATAGGCCTGAATGAAGGCCAGCCAGGTGGAAACATGTCCAGCCACTTGGGGAAAGAAATTAGCTTTACTGGATTCTTTTCCTGCCACTAGAGATACAGTTGCTAGGAAAACAGCTCAGAAGGCCAGGCCAGAACCGTTTGTGGTCTTGGTGCCTAAAGTAAACCAATCATTTCAAAAGTGAATTTTCCTTACCCAATCATGTAATGCCAAGGCATGTAATTCTCTGCTTGCGTTTTTTCCCTTTAAAAACCTTGATCCCCCTAGACCGTGGGGCCGCATTCCTCTCCTGCTTCCACAGGAAGTTTTGCAACCTGGGCTTGAGCTTGTACTAAGAGATCCTAATGTATTTGCAGCGGAGTCGATTCCTGGTGGTCTTTGGGGGGGGGGGGTGTCTCACAAACTGGGCATAACATTGTGTGCAACATTTTTAAATAATAAAAATTATAGGACCATTGAATGTTTTGTTTTTGTTTTGTGCAAGTGTATGTATGCATTTGTATGGATGCTAGGTTCCTGTATAGGTCCAGGGACAGCCTCATTCACTGTGAGTCCTCAGGTACTTTGCACCTCTTGTTTGAGACAGGGTCTTCCATTGGCCTGGGATGTCACCATGTAGGTAGGCCGGCTAGATGGCCTGCAAACTTCCAAGTATCTGCTTGCCTCACCTCCCATCTCACCACTGCTGGGATGACAGATACACCCACCATGCCCAGCTTTTTATGTGGGTTCTGGGAATCCAAACTCAGGTATTCGTGTTTGCAAGACAAGCATTTTATTAACCCAGCCATCTCCTATGCCCACGTGGGTTTGTTGTTGTTGTTGTTATTGAGACAGTGTTTCACTGTATAGGCCAGGCTAGCCTCAGACTCAGACGTCTTCCCTTGCCTCTACAGATGTGGACCACAAGCCTTGCTGCAGCTTCATCATTGTTAAAGAAACAGGGACTCAGCCAAATGACTTGCCTAGAGGCACAGCTAGTAAAGGGCAGGGCTAATTACAAGAAGCAACTGTATTTCTCCTCAGACTTCTCAGAAAGTAATCACTGAGACCCTTCGTATTCCATGTCGCCCTCTAAAATGAGGGCCCCAATGGCCTGAGGTCATTTGAACGGCAAACACAGTGCTCCGCCCCCACCCCACCCCCAGACACCTAGGTTTAAAGCTCCATTCATCTGTTTCCAGTGGGGGAAGCTGCTAATGGCTCTGTCTTTTCCAGTTGAAGCAGAGGAGGAAAACATTTTCTGAGGAGTCCCTCCCACTGTTTGTAGATCAAACACAAACAGAAACTGTGGGAGGCTGGGCCATCTCTCACTGAGAGAATCAATATCCATGAAACAGACAAAATCCCAAAATCTCAAAATAACAAAAACAAAGATATCCAAGTCATAAAATCTGCTAGAATCACAAAGACAGCACAACTCCGATCTCAGCTGGCTCAAAGAAAGTGTCCATTAACAAGGGATTAACACAAGGGAAATACACAACCAGTCAATAGGAAATGAAAACATCTCACACAGCCTGGTCCATTTGAGCTCACCCTAGGAATATACATGGGGGTGTGTTGAGATGATGGGGTTCTGACTACAGAAAGGGGTCTCAAAAACCACCAGCCATATTTCACCTTAAAGGGACACATTGTGAGACTGAAAATTTGGAAACTTCAGCCAAGCAGATGAGAGAAAGTACTGACTAATAGCTCCTTTTAATCCTATCCTTGTATTCTTTCAGAAGGCCCTTACAGGAAAACCACACAAGCTCACTACACTAGCTTTTTAAATGTGGGGTTTAGTTCAAGTCCTTGCATGCCACAGTTTTGGGGATAAAGGGAGGGTAACAAATCCCACCAGAATAAATTGAAAATGAAGTGCTAGAATGCAGTTATCCTAGGCTATCACAAAATATATAAAATCACATTTTCCATGCTCTGTAAGATGACTGGAGAAATGGCTCAATAGTTATGAGTGTGTTCTTTTCCAGATTTGTGCCCAGATTTGGTTCCTAGCATCCATATTGGAAAGCTCAGAATAGCCCAGAATTCCAGCTGCAGGAATCTAACACACTACACACACATGTATGTTGGGGGTTGGTCATGCGCACTGTGTATTCAGATGCTGATTTCTATGCCCCAAGATCTGGCTGAAGTCCAAACGTGGATATTGTCATTTCTATGAAGAATCTATCTTAATGTTATATAAAAATCATTCTCTATCATCTCTGATTGGTTAATAAAGAAGCTAATCAACCTATAGCTGGGCAAGAGAACAGAGGAGAGAGGACTTCCATTCCCAGTCAGGAGGTCTCAGGTAGAGACCAGAAGAAGAGAGGAAGAGAAAGAAAAGAAAGAGAAGAGAGAGAGAGAAGGCACCATGAGGAGTTCACCATGAGGACAGATAGATGGAACCAGCCAGGAAGAGACTTAAGATAGCAAGTAGCTTGGGAGGTAGCTAGAAGAGCATACTTGGGTTAGAATAGTTGAATATCTGCCCAGTTATAGAGCTTAAAGCTTGTGGAATAAATCTAATAGGTCTCTGTGTCAATTATTTGGGAGCTAGGGCAGGTATTAGATAAGGCCCCTACTAATACCATAATTTAACATATGTACATACTTACATACACACACACACACATACATGCAACTTAAAACATTTTTTAAAAAAGAAGGCATTGATGATGCAATGATCAAATGATGCAATGATTCAAATACTATATCTTCTCAACAACAACAAGAACAGTATTAAGAGATGGAGCCTTTCGAAAAGTGAATAAACCATGGGGGTTTTTCTCTGGTAAATTAGATTACTGCTCATACAAAGACACTTTGGGACTGGCGAGATGGCTCAGCAGGTAAAGGCACTTGCTGCAAGCCTGCCAACCTGTGACCCCTGGGTCCTATATGGTAGAAGCAGAGAACCAGCTCATATAAAGTTGTCCTCTGACCTCTGCACATGCCCCATAGCATGTAGGGATCCCCCTCTCAATAAGTTGATAGCTAGATAGATAAATGTAAAGTGTGCTTAAAACACTTTGGAGAGCTGCCTCCACTTCCCATGTCTTCTGCAATGTGTAGATAGTCACCATCTTGGAGACAGAGTTTGAGTCCTAACCATACCTCTAACATCAGCCTCTAGAACAGTATAAAATACATTTCTTCTTTTTTTTCTTTCTTTCTTCCTTCCTTTCTGCCTTCCTTCCTTTCTTTCTTTCTTCCTTCCTTTTTCTTTCTTTCTTCTTCCTTCCTTCCTTTCTTTCTTTCTTTTTTTTTGAGGCAGGTTTTTGCTGTGTAGTCTTGGCTGTCCTGGAACTCACTCTGCAGACCTGGCCTCACCCTTCAGAACATTCCTGCCTCTGCCTTCCAGGCACTGGGATTAAGGGTGTGCATCAACACTACCCATAAAGAAATATATTTCTATGACTTAAGTGTGATCTGGCCTAAGGCATCTTAAAATAGCCTCAGGAACAGATGGAAGCAATGGGCATTTTTCATTTTAAAACTATCTGCTTATACCAAAATAAATATACCAAATACCAAAATAAATATAGCAGCCCTGTGGACAGAAAGTGCTATAATAATTATATATTTTTTATAATGCCTGTGTTTTTCTTAGTAGCCAAGTAACCTCTACAATTATATATATGCTATATCTTGGTAAAATTCAAATATGACTGTGTTAACATTTATAAAAATTAAAATCCTGTTTTTTAAAAAACTTTGTATTGCACAAAGTTGTAACTATATGCATTTGATGAATATATATTTAATCAGATGAAATGATTGCAAATGAAATGGTGTACTTGTTGATAACTGTGAACCCCAAGAAGGTTTTGGGTTTTATATTATTATTTCTGTTGTTTTTGAGATAGAGTTTCTCTGTGTAGCGCTGGCTGTCCTGGAACTCACTCTGTAGACCAGGCTGCCCTCAAACACACAGATCTGCCCGTCTCTGCCTCCCCAGTGCTGTAGGAATGCTCTTAACCTCTGAGCCATCATCTCTCCAGCCCCAGTTTTGGATTTTAAAACTGTCCCCATGAGCATAGCAACCTAGGGGTCTGGACTGTGCCTGGCAGCCGGAGTCTCTCCCAGACACACATTACAAAGAACAGAAAAGACAGAATTAACTTGCATTGAATCCAAAAACCGTTTAGACCCTTGGAATAAAAAAAAACAATTGGCAGTGGCTCTCAGCTTTAGGAGCATATTTTGTATATCATACAGAGGAAAGGTCATCAAATATCTCATATGGCTTTGGGGCAGAACATTAAAAACTGGGACTATCCTACAGTAGTTCCCCACAACACGGTTCCTGTCACCATCCTGGGAGAGAGCCATGACCACCCAAGGTGTACCCCATCAGCTGTTGGCTTCAGAACTTCTTGTACCCACAGTCTCCATGACAGCACAGGTACATATTCAGGCTTGCTTACTTGCAGGCTCTATCTAGTTCCTGACTACCAAAATCTTCCTGAGTTCATGAACTACTAACATCTCATGTTCTATAGGGAAAACACGTGATCTTAACACAGATGCAAAGCTCATAAGTTTGCACTACAGGCAGAGGATTTGACAGATCAGGGGGTATAAAACACGTGAGTCAAAGCTAATGCAAAGAGAGAGAGAGAGCCAAAGATAATCCAGAGACAGTTCCCTGTATCCAGCTTGGAAGAAGTCTTTTCTTGCAGTCTTCAAGCCTTTCAAAATCACCACTTAGCAAATTTGTAATAAGGTTCAGTGTCTCTGAGCAGACACTCGCCCCCTGCATGTTGTAAGGTAGTTGTTCTCACAGGAGGCTATCTGAGCTGCTCAGTCAGGTGGGATTTCAACACAGTGCCGAGAATTAACAAATCTCCCTTGGCAGCCATGTGACAGCCACCAGAATATGTGTATGCTAAGGTCCTCAGGAGCTACAAGTCATTTATGACCTGAACAAGAGTTTTGGGATCAGAACCCCTAGAATCCAGTCTCGATGTAGTAGATCTGCCCCAGCTACTGTGTTCACAGTAAAAATATGGATTTGTGCCCTTTCCTGAAGACAGGAAGTCATGAGATGTATCCCAGCCAATGAGATGCCAAATTGAATTCTAGGAAATTTTGGGTTACAGCTGGCAGCAGAAGCTGGAAAATCCTTTGCCCCACTGTCCTTCACTTCTTTTTGAGCTGTGACAACCCACAGAAAGGATGAATCTGAAGACAAAAACCCCCACATCACAAAAGCAGAGTAGGGTTCCTAAGGTCTTTGATCCAATACAGCAAAATCAGGTACCTCTTCCAGATCTTGTGGACTGAGCCAAGTAAGACCAACTTGCTCATGTCATCAGTGGTCAAGCGCTGTAGTTTTTACTGCCAAATGCATTTTTTGAATGAGAAACCAGCGATGGGTGTGAGCTTCATTCCTCTCCTCCACAAAACAGGCATCTAATCTCTACCAGTTCTCAGGCTTTGCTACTAAAGACCAGTTGGTGGAGACATAGGTCCTAGTCCAACATCTGGCTCTTGGTAACAGCTGGAACAATTTTTGTCAAGACTCACCAAGTATCTTTTACTATGGGAGAACTTGAAGGAACAGAGCTTTCCCTGAGGAGAGCATTGTCCTCTGAAAAGTTCCACTTTATGAAGACCCTTACCTGTGTCCCTCTATCTTCCTGCAGAAAATTCCCTGCTTCCACTAACCTGTACTGGTTATTTCTAACTTGGAGCGAACAATTGCTGTTTTTGTGAAACCAAATACCTTGCCTACATTTCATTGTGAGCATCAACCATGTCAACCTCTAATAAAGCATGTCAATTAATTAAGAGAAACAGTCTTTGGATACTCAAGCTTTGTCCCCAGACCATGGATCTGTCAGGGTCCAAGGAACAAAAACAACCCAAGCACAAAAGTCCAGCAAAGCAAGATCTTTCCTTGAATTAGGCAGCAAAAACTGGCCAATGAGGGACAATAGCACAAACTCAGGAGCTGAACTGCTACCCCAAAGAGAAAATGTACAACATGTTTAAAGAATGGAACCTCACAGAGAGGGGGAGAGGGGTGGGGTGTAGCATTGTCCAATCATATTTTGACACAGGGGTTGAGCAAGGAAGTAAATGTTGGTGGCTGGGCCTTATATGAGTCACCTGGTTTCAGGATCATTGATTTAGCTTTTGCAGTCAGGTTCCCTCCTGGACTTCTGGCCCAGAATTCAGAATGATAGGGAACAAATGAGCAGGCAAGCTGCAAGTAGTCAATTAAGTTGTGACAGACAATACATTTACGACTTGTGTGCCTTAGTTTAGATAATCAACAACTTCTTAATTTGCACCCTTTACTGGTTAACACACTAGCATGAAACACCTGAAAAAGCAGGATAAGAGTTAGTTCTGGGGTCTAAGATCATGAACGAAGTTTTGACCCGGCCAGCAAGATGGAGGTTGTTCTTAAGATGGCTGGACTCAGGCAACTATCTCCTAATAGGACCTATCATTTATGTTTTCATTCCTGATTATTTTTTTCTGAATACACAGAAGAGTCATAATCCTGATTAATTTTATATAATGTGCAATTGCCCTTTGACTCTGTTGACAACACATTCAGTTCATTTAAAAAAAAAAACTATAATTAGCTTTAGGTGAAGTGTCCATATTTTGGTCAAGGGAAAGTAACATATATGGACTGAAAACTCTATTCTGTGTAATGATTTAGAGCTTCTGCTGCCATGAACAGTATAATACCTTGGACGGCAGGTCAACAAGGAAAATGTGGCCTTTGCACACAATGGTATTGTAGTCAGCCATGAATGAATGGAATTCTAGCTGCTGCTGGTGGCACAAACTTGTAATCTCAGCACTTGGGATAGGAAATCTGGAGGGTCCAAGGTCATCTCCAGCTACATGGTAGATTGGAGGCTACCCTGGGCTCCTTGAGACCCTGCCCAAAACAAAACAAAACAAAGAAAACTATCATTTACAGCATCCTAGGTGAAAGTAGAAGGTGTTGAACTAAGTGAAAAAGCCAGGAATAAAAAGATAAATGTTCTCATTCACATCTAATGACTAAATCCTAAAGACAGAGTAATGCTTATCAGAGCCTAGTAAGGGAGGGAACAGAGAAGCTGTCTAATGTTTAGAAAATTGCCATTACATGGGAGAAATAAGCCCCAGTGTCTTGAAGCACCATGGAGTTAGTGATTTATTATATATTTAAAATAACTAAATGAGGGACTAGAGAGATGGCTCAGAAGTTAAGAACTCTTGCTGCGTTTGCAGAAAACTCGAGTTATGTTCCCAAGCATCCATGTGACAACTCACAGCTATCTATAACTCCAGTTCTCAGGGATCCAACACTCTTGATTTGTGCTGGTACCAGACACACACATTGAACACATATGTGTTTGCAGGCAGACACATGCATAGCATAAGCAAGCAAATCTTAAAACAAAAAAGTGGAAGAAATTGAATGTTCTTGACACAAACGTTGCTAAGTATGCTAATTAACTTGGTTCCCTCATTATGGGTGCATGCATTGCCACCCACGCTCATGCACAGTTTTTACCAACTGGAAAAGAAATGTAATCTAGGACAGCTCTAAGGCCGCTAAATAACAGTGAAGCTTTCTTCTCTGAACAACTATGAAGCAAATTTACCAGTCAATGAGGTCTGTGCTTCAGTCGGGGGCAGCAGGATCGAGGAGAGGCAGTGGGCGTGGGGGCTGCTGGGACCCATCTCTCCAGCTCCTCTAGGTTTTTTTTAAACAGATAGTAAATCACTAACTGCGCTGTTCTATAGCACACTAGGGCTTATTCAGCTCATCTAGCCATATTGGATAAGGGTGCTTGCCACTAAGCCTGACAATGTATGTTCATTTTTGAGACTCGCATGGTGAAAGCAAAAGAGAACCTGTTTTCTGACCCCTACGTGTGAATTGTGTGTGTGTGTTTGTGTGTGTGTACAATAAGTAAATAATTTAAAAAGAACACACTTGTTTGTCAGGGGCTCATGGAATTAGAATAAATAGCTAAAATGTAGCTCTTGATCCAAGCACATGCTTTTTGTCTTTGGATTCACGCTACAAAGATTTTGATCAACTCTTCCTGGGTATTTTGTAACTCTCAATTTTCTATAGGAAGGCCTATGTCAGTATTATCCAGCAGAAACAGTAAATAAACCACAAATATGAATCTTACATATTACTTTAAATTTTCTTGTAATAATTTTAATAATAATTTTTTTTTCTTGACAGGGTCTTGTGTACCCAGGCTGGCCTCAGAGTCACTATGTAGGTAAGGGTAAGTTTGAACTTCTGACCCGCCTGCCTTTATATTTCAGGTTCTGGAATTACTGTGGTGTGCTACCAGATCCAGTTATGCAGTGTTAGGGGCTGGATCCAGTCAGTGTTTTATGTACAGTAGGCAGGCACTCTAAGCACTGAGATATATCCCCAGAAGTTAGTAGGTGTTCTTAAATACAAATACACATAGGTGAAATTCATTCAGTAAGATATTTTGCTTATCCCCAAAATTTATCCAAAATATTAACATTCCAAACTATAATCAACTTAAAAACTAATGAAATACTTTTCCATTCTATTTTTATACTAAGTCTGTATCTCTGGCTTGTATTTAGTGTTTACAACTTATCTTGGTTCTGTATTAGCTACATTTCATGTCTTCCATGACCACATGTAGTCAGGGGCTGATATAGGACACAACTTTATTTGTAAGGCCTAGCATGAAATTTTACAGTCAGCCTTGGCACCTGTGATGGTTCAAAGTGATGCATTTGGGTGTCAAGCTGACAAGGGATAGACTTGTAATGTTTAATCTTCATTGTCAACTTGACTGGATGTGTGAAGATGTTTTCAGAAAAGCTTAAGCAGAAGGCTATCCCGAAGAAAGCTGGTACCATCTCCTGGGCTTGGGCCTTAGACCGAATAAAGAGGGGGAGGAGCACAGAAAGTGAGCTGAGTCCAGCATGCATCTCTCTCTGCTTCCTGACTGCAGAGACAACGTGGCCAGCCACTTCAAAATCCCTTCCTCTGTGCCCTTTTCGCCCTTATGGCCTGTTCCAAAGAACCATGAGCCAAACAAGACTCTGAACTCCTTGAGCTGAATCTGTCCGGTATTTTGTCAGAGCAGTGGAAAAACATGTAGTTAATTAAGCATCTCTAGATCTCATGAGGGCTCCAAAGCCTGCATGAGGGCTTCTCCTGTGCCCAGCCTATCGGGCAAGCCTCACCATCCAGCAAGCGCCCCTGCTGCCAGACCCTTGGTCCTCACCTAATGCATCACTTTCCTGCCAGTCTGTGGGGTGACTAAGCTAAACCAACCACTCCCTACAGTGAGAAACAGAAGCCCTTTCACTCTTTCACTCCTACAAAGTCACTTTGCCCAAGTGTCACTGCTATGGAGTTCTGTGTGACGTGTGATGTCCCTCCTCCTCAGTGTTTGTCTACGAGTCCACTGTCAATCTCATCTCCCTAATACCCTGTGTGCATATATATTCAGTCTTCCCCAGATGCCTAGCATGGAATTCTTAAGGTAAAAAGACAAACAAGATCCCAGTGAGGAATATATTTAATTTTGAGTTTCAAAATCAAAGTTTCCAAAAGCTCTGGAAGAGTGTGGACTCGCCTCATCACTGTACCTGCATGGACACTGTCTGGGAAGAGTATGGACTCGCCTCCTCACTGTCCCTGCATGGACACTGTCTGGGAAGAGTGTGGACTCGTCTCGTCGCTGTATAACCGGATCTGGTAGCATACCACAGTAATTCCAGTACCTGAAATATAAAGGCAGGCGGGTCAGAAGTTCAAACTTACCCTTACCTACATAGTGACTCTGAGGCCAGCCTGGGTACACAAGACCCTGTCAAGAAAAAAAATTATTATTAAAATTATTACAAGAAAATTTAAAGTAATATGCATGGACACTGTCTGGGAAGAGTGTGGACTCGCCTCATTGCTGTCCCTGCATGGACACTGTCTGAGCGTTCAGCTGTAACCCCATCAGCAGTTCATTTTCTCTTTTTGGTTGACATTTTTTAGTCTTTTGTGGTGTTCATTTTTTTTTCAGTTCAGCTTTGTAGATGATCTTCTCTTCACTCTGTGTTCTTGTTCATTTTTGATATTTTTGAAAGCAGTGACTGTTGGGAGGGCCAGAGACCTCTGTCCCCCTTGCCAAGTCCTGCCAAGCGTCCCCAAAGACTGTTGCAGAACTTGCCTTTGTCTCCAGAGAGGTGGCCAGTCATGGTCCCTTGAGATATGAACAACCCAGACAAGACAGATTTGTTTTCACTCATCCAAGATACAGCCTCACAAATCCATTAACAGGATTAAAAACATGCCTCCTGAGAAAACATGTTACACAGTTCTTTACAGAATTTGTCTTAATCAATAATAAATTGATTGGTTTTCTTTTAAAGGTAGAGAAGTTAGACTATCAACTAGTTAAGTTGGGTGATTACTTAATTAAAAACAGTAAAGCAAAATTCTGCTTCCAAAGTACTATTCTGTGTATATACTTCAGATATGAGGCCTTCCTTTGGGGAAGCTCTTAGGCAATATAAACAGTGGAACACATGAGGGAGCCCCCCCCCACCGAGTTCACCCACTGGCCGTGTACTCAGTCCTTTAAGTCAGCCACACTAGCAGCCACAAGTCTATACAAGCCAGAGAAAGCCCTGACTCAACTGCCGCCCCCAACAGATGGATTTGTTTCATCTGCTTAATGATGCCAGACAATAAATACAAGGAAAAGTTTACAGAAACTCTGTGAAACGCAAACTGTTCTGAGGGTGTCGAAAGGTATGAGGGAAATCCTGTTTGTTAATGTGAGAACTAGAATAAATGGTTGTAATGAGCCTCTTGATTTGTTCCCATAAAAATATTTAAAACATTGGCTATAACTTGATATAAAACATTAGCTTTGCCAGGTGTGTTGGTGAACACCTTTAATCCCACCACTCTGAAAGAAGAAGCAGGCAGAGTCTATGTGAGTTAGAAGCCAGCCTAGTCTACATGGTGAGTTCCAGGCCAGTCAAGACCACATAATGAGACCTATCTTAAAAATCAGCAAACTATATCTTTACAGTTTATATGAAATAACTGTAGCTATTAGCTACTAAATACTAAGCATTGGACAGGTATCTTGCTAGTTTGTTGGGTATATATATTTTGGCCATGTTTTTTTCAAGATAAGGTTATAAGTGTGCAAAGGGCCATCTCCGCCTCACAGAGGAGAATACAGCGGCTTAGTAAGGCTAAAATAATTTGGTGGAGATCAGCTGACTATTTGTTCTCACTCCATCTGGAGCTAGACACAAAAGCCACATGACTCTGTGTTATTTGAATGGCGGATGAAAAAATCTACATGGGAGATATCACTGCTTTCTCTTTACCTTCCTATGCCCAGCTCTAGTTGGACCCAGCGCTCATAGAAAGCTCTCAGCAAATGTTTTTAGTGCCTAACAGTGGTGAACGGCCACAGGAAGGTAGGGAGAAAGTATTAATGTACTGCAAACTGAGCAGGAGAGGGAAGCAGAAAAGAGAACGTGGATAGCCTTCATAATTCACAGCGATGCCACGTGCCACTCTGCACTATTCTTGATGGCTACATTTAATGATACCCATATGTGATTTATGTGGTCAGAAATAAAGTCAGCAGCAGCAGCCATCATTTTGTGAGCCTGGCTGGGCTCTTCATACCTGCTGATTTCCATTAAATGCTGCTTAGAAAAATAATTGTATGACTGGACCCTGTTGGCATTAAACATCAATCATTGGTCTGGCTGATAAAATATATCGTTCAAGGTGTGCAGAGAGACAAGCAGCCTTTCCTTTCTTCTTCATCTTTTTTTTTTCCTTTCCTTCCAAGATATTCTGACGGTAGACGGGAAAAGCTGATGGGTCCCCACCAGAATTGGCCACCTGTGTGCAATTGCTCTGTGGGTGGTGTCAAGCCATCCACGCCACGGAGTCATCAGTCATGCATTCTGGCTGCAAGGGGTGTCCCAGTTTAATCTCATTTTTGAATGAATTAATATTATTAGTTTTGACGAATTAATGGTATTAAGCATTTGAGGTTAGTATGAATTATTCCCACACCTATTACTAAATGTGCCTCATTTGTGGGCAAGAAAGCCTGATGAATCGGCCCTGGGAAAGCCACTGGATCTTCAGTTTTCTAAACTGTTTCTTAAACAACTTACAAAGTTGGGCTGATGTACTTGTGAACAAGTAACTTTTTATATATAAATCTAGATTGAGGTATACACTGAAAATGACTGTAATTGAGGGGTCAGACAGAGGAAAGCCTAACTTTGTGGTAGTTTTAAACTGTAATCACAGTACAATGTATCCAATAATCTTTCTTTGGAAAGCCTGGAGTCCTCCCACTCTTCTTTCTTCTTCCCAATACCTATGAGAAAAAGGGAGAGAGAGAATCCTACACTTTGATGTATTTTTTCAATTGGAAGCCCTCCTTGTCTAACTTAAGTCTTAATGAAGTGCCTATTATTAGAATCATATGACAAAATTTATGTCTGCTGTTCAAGTTTTAGAAGCCATGATGATCAACTGTGAATGGGTAAAAGAATTTTTTTTCTGAATAATACTTTAATTGTTTATTTAAAGCCAGGAGCATATATAACAAATATATCTCGTTCATATAGTTATTAGCTTTGTGCTAATGCTGGGTAAAGGGCCAAAATTTCATTATTCTCCTTGTATTTCACTGACTGAAATTTGGTCCTTGATAATAGCGAAGGATAATTAAGTTATCTCACAAACCTGGGAGTAAGGGTCTACGTTTCTTAAAATTAGGGAATCTCATATTTACTTATGCTTGAACAAAATCTAAGTTGTTTAAGTAGGTCACAAGGGTACAGCAATAATTGAATGTCACCGTGTCTAAAATCAAAATCCATTTTTACTGCTACAACAAAGTACCCGAGGCTGGACACTTTATAATGGAAAGAGGTTCACTCAGCTCACAGGTTTGAAAGTTGATCATCTAAATAGCATGGCATTGTCTCTGGTGAGGACCTCCTGAAGAATGGCTTCATGGAGGGAACAGAAGAGGGGAAATTATGGTGAGACAGGAAGCCAGACTATCTGAGGAAGGACCAGACTTACTTCTTGGAGGGTTTGAAGTGGCTCAGGAGAATGTCTTCTAAGGATAGAGTCCTCAATGATCTAATTACCTCCATCCAGGACCCACTTCTTAAAAGTTCTACCACTTTTTACTGGGGAATAAGATTCCACAGACACACTCTTGACAGACACACTCAAACTACATACAAACCAGAGCCATGTCTAGTGTAATTTCATTTCAGAACATCATCAGTATTTAGAGGTTGTGTTATTTGACGTTATCATTATTAACTCTGTCTTAGTATGTGTTTTGTGCTTACACGTTATTTCAATCTGAATGGCCTTTACTAACCAGTCTCACTAACTTCTTCCCACTATTATGTCTCATCTTAGGTGATTCAATTCATATCACACTATTTCAAGGTGTTTGCCTTTTTCTGCCTACAGAATTCCCCTCAGTTAGTTTTCTGTTTGTAAAGGAGTCATTGTTTGGTGTCTGTTGCAAAAGGAAGGGAGTGTTTGCTGCCTTTGAGCTATCTGTGAAGGGCCACGGTCAGAACCACCATGGGTCCTTTTCTCTTGCACTGTGTCTTCCTTCTATACACCTCTTTTATGGCTGTTGTTAGCTCCCTGCATGCAGGGGATGGCTAAGGAGACAGCCCAGCTTCAGCTTACAGAAGGGATTTCAACTGTGTACTCATGATAACCAGGGTTTTTCTATCACAGAGGTTTGGTTTGGAAGGGACTTCAGAAGGTGTGATGCTTGATTCTATGTGTCAACTTCACAGGGTCACTGGATCCCCAGATACTTGGTCAAACATTATTCTGAGTGCTTCTGTGAGGGAGGTTTTAGATAGGATTAACATTTAAATAAGGAGACTGAGTGAAGAGCAGATTCCCCTCCAGAAGGCAGACGCTACTCTTCTAAAAGCCTGAAAAGAACAGAAGTGCTTACTGTCCTGCAAGGGAGAGAGAATTCTTACTTCCTGGGATGGTTATTTTAGACTGTCAACCTGACACAGTCTGCAATCATCTGGGGAGAACTCTTGATGAGAAACTGGCTAGATCAAATTGCCAATGGGTATATCTGGGAGAGATTATCTTGACTGATAGGAGAAAACCTGACCACTCTAGGAGGCACCATCCTCTGGGCTTGTGGATCCAGATGGAATGAGTGTAGCCAAGAGCTGAGCACTAGTAAGCGTGCGTGCATTCAGCCTCTCTCTGCTATTGACAGTGGATGTGACCAGCTGCTTCAAGTTCCTGCTGCTCTGACAAGTCATAATCTGGAATTATGTGCTAAAATTAACTCCTTTTCCCCTGTAAGGTGTTTTTGTCCAGGTATTTTCTCACAGCAACAGGATGCAGTGGGAATAATAATAAACCAATATCCCCCCTAAAAGCCTTTGAACTGAGACATGGTTTTTCCTACCTTTGGATTTGAGTGGAAACATCAACTCTTCCTGACTTTGGAGCCCTCTGGCCTTCAGGCTGCAGTCACAGCATCAGCTTTCTATGTCTCAACTTGCCAGTGCGCCTGTGGATGTGGGACTTGCCAGCGCCAATAACTGCATGCCCTGATCCCAATCTATCTACACATATCTGTGCACATACATGACAGGTAGATATGTAGGTAGATAGATGGATAGATAGATAGATAAATGGATGATGGATGGGTGGATAGGTGATAGATTACAGATGATAATAAATGATAGATGATAAATAAATAGATGATAGATAAATGATAGGTAGATAGATGGTGATAGATAATAGATAGATAGGCAGATAGATAGATAGGCATATAGATAGATAGATAGATAGATGGCTAGATGGATGATAAGTAGATCAGCAGACATCTAGATAGGCAGCTGGAGTAGGGTTGTAGATAATTGTGAATGCAGCTGTAGCTGGGGTTTTGACTCAATAGCAAACTCGGACAAATATAGTATTAGTTTTCAGGTTACAGCAAGCAGAAAAGAAGCAACTCAAGGCAGAAGAGATTATTTTGGATTACATTTTTGAAGAGACTCAATGCATCCCGAGTAGGGACATCTGGGGCAGGAGCAGATACTGGTGCTACTGCATCTGCAGTCCAGAAGCAAAGAAGGGTGAGTGCCTATGTTCAGCACTTTCTCTTTGTTATGCAGCCTAGAACCCAGGCCATAGAATGATACCAATACACTAGGGTGGGCTTCCCGCCTCAGTTAGCCTAATTTGGAAACTCCCTCATAGCCATGTCCAGAGATTTGTCTCCTAAGTGACTTTAGATACCATCAAGTGGACAAGATGAACCACCACAGAGATGGTCTTCCAACTGTCTTAGTGTCTCTCAGCATGCACAGGACACTGTTTAGAGGAAAGTCCACCCTCCTGTTCCCATGGATACCCAAGCCCCGTCCATATGGTGTTATAAAATTTGCATATGACCTATGTAATCATTCCATACATTTTAATACTCAATATAATGTAAATGTTATGTAAATGATTGTTATGCTATATAGTTTGGGAAATAACAAGAACAAAAATCCATGTATGTTTTAGTAAAGATGCAGTTTGGGTTTTTTTGTTGTTTTAATGTTTGATCTGTTTTTTGAATGTATGGAACCCTTGAATATGGAGAGCCACCTAAATTCCTGGAAGTGACAAGAACATGGCATATATAACGCTTTGATTAGTGAGCCGCGGATGTCATAATTTGCTTTAGCAATTGCCCAGTAAATACTGTTTGTCACAATAGATCTGAGACAGTAATTTCAGATTCAGCTCTAGCGCTAGCAACACCTGCAGTCTGATCTGCTTTCTCAGAAGGCAAGAGATGCTGTTTAGACTCTTTCATTTTCTTACCAGTATAGTGAGGATGCTGTGGGCGGGGTCTCCTAGGCTCTGTTCCAGGGGCAACAGCCCAAGTGTGGACTGCTGGAAGCAATTGCATGAGAAGGGAGGCCTCACTCTCAGCTTCTTTCACATTTCCGTGGGATATATTAGGAAAGGTGGGCATTTCTGGGCTGGGGATGTAGTTCAGAATATGTGCCTGGCATGTGCAAAGCCCTACTTTTGATCCTACCTGTAACACAACAACAACAACAACAGAAGTTGAATAACAGTATTCAGAAAATAATAATAATCAGAAAAGGCAAAGGGCCTGACTCCTCGCTGCTTCCTCAGCACAAGAGCCAGAAGCCGATGCCTCGGGAGTAATGCAGGGCACTGAGGACAGGGGAACGCTCTGCCAGTGTGAATGTTTCGCTCAGCACAGGCCAGTCGTGCATGTTTTCCGTTAATCCTGAATCCCCAGCAGAGCTGCCATCACCTCTGCATTTTTATTCATTTGGTCCTTTGAGCTTTTCTCAGACCTATTCCCCAGTTCCATCTAACCCAGCCTGCCCCTTTCAGTATAATCAACTCTGGGTGTATCTTCTGAAGCCTGCCCCTTTCAGTATAATCAACTCTGGGTGTACCTTCTGAAGCCTGCCCCTTTCAGTATAACCAACTCTGGGTGTGCCTTCTGAAGCCTGCCCCTTTCAGTATAACCAACTCTGGGTGTGCCTTCTGAAGCCACTGGGCTCCAGCCTGGTTCTCCACTCTCTTGACCCGGGGCCTTGGGTGAAGCAGCTCAGACATCCCTGGGATTGAGCATTTCTCGATAATGCTGCCCAATTCCTTGATGTATTCCTGCATCTTTTCTGCTTGGAAATGGAACTTTTCCAGGTAGATAAACAAAACAAAACAAAACAAAACACAGCACAACACAACAAAGCAAAACACAGATTCCACAGTAAATACAGGCAGATGATCCCTCTCATTTCTGTGTGTGTGTGTGTTCTCTCTCTCTCTCTCTCTCTCTCTCTCTCTGTCTGTCTCTCTCTGTACATGTTCCAAAGCTTCTTTTCTCCAACACTATGATTCTTTTAAAAAATTGCTTTTTTTACTTTTATTTATGTGGATGTGTGTGAATCCATGCACAAGTGCTTGCTGAGGTTCGAGACTGTGTTGGATCTCCTGGAGCTGGAGTTACAGGTTGTGAGCCGCCTGGTATGGGTGATAGGAACCGAACTCTGGTCCTCTGGAAGAGCACTCTTAACTGCTGAGCCATCTCTCCAGCTCTCCAGTGATGCAATTCTTAAACATTTTTTCCCTGTCCTTTCCCAAAGATCCTGTACTCTTTTTTTTAACCAGTATATTTTGTACCACTCCTACCAACTGCCAAGTAGTCTCTAATCTCCCTCAGCAATTAGCCCTAACCAATATTTAAGTGCTTAATTTTTTTTCAAGTTCTGTTTGTTTTGCCCATGACACTAATTTATGGTTAGGTTATAGTGACAGCAACCACCATCATTTAAATTTCTAAGAAATGCATAAGCTTCTAACGACCTTATTTTGGGGAGGGGGAAAACCTTAAGGTATTGTTTATTTTATTATTATTATTACTTTAAAATGATCCCAGGATTCGTCTTTCCAGGCTTAACTTCATTCTAGGGTCTTTAGGAATAATCAGCAGTGAGCCTGTGTGCGTAAAACTGCCCTGAGCTATTCTTTAAGTTAATTATCACTTCTTTTGGTGCTGTGAATGGCTGTTCAGTGACACTGTCAGCAAGTGGAAGGAACCAAATTACTTTAATTATGGAGTAATTGCACAGAGTGATGGTAATTAAATCTTGATCAGTTTAAGTGAGTGAATTAATTGCTCTAACTTGGAATGCACACCACCACAAGAGGAGTTGTTTTCTCATTTAATTAACACCATCCACTAAAGTCTTATCATATCGGAAATGTAGACAATTAATGACTCTGATATTACTGTCGCCTTCACAGGATCTAGAGCTGAATGTGCTGACAAAGGTGGTGAGCTCAGTATTCCTGTCACTTGTGTAGACAAACTGTTTGCAATCTCCACTTTGCCTCCTGTGCAGATAGAAATATTTCCATATATTAGCCTCTGGCCCCATTTCATTTCAATATTCCCTGATATATGTAACAATATACACCTAAATTTTTTAATTTTTTTATATTAATTACAGTTTATTCACATTGTATCCCAGTTGTAGTTCTCTCCCTTATTCCCTCCTAATTCCACCCTCCCTCCCTCAACTCCTCCTATGCCCCTCTCCTAGCCCATTGATAGGGGAGGTTCTCCTCCCCTTCCATCTGACCCTAGCCTATCAGGTCTCATTGGGACTGGCTGCATTGTTTTCCTCTGTGGCTTGGTAAGGCTGCTCCTCCCTCAGAAAGAGGTGATGAAAGAGCTAGCCACTGAGTTCATGTCAGAGACAGTCCCTGTTCCCCTGCTTAGGGTTCCCACTTGGACACTGAGCTGCCATGGGCTACATCTGAGCAGGGGTTCTAGGTTATCTCCATGCATGGTCCTTGTTTGAAGTATCCGTCTCAGAAAAGACCCCTGTGCCCAGGTTTCTTGGTTCTGTTGCTCCCCTTGTGGAGCTCCTGTCCCCTCCAGGTCTTTTTATCTCCCCCTTCTCTCATAAGGTTCCCTGCACTCTGCCCAAAGTTTGGTTATGAATCTCAGGATCTGCTTTGATACCCTGCTGGGTAGAGTCTTCAGAGGCCCTCTGTGGCAGGCTCCTATCCTGTGTCCTGTTTGCTCCCTCTTCTGATGTCTGTCCTGTTTGCCTTTCTAAGTGCAACAATTTTTTTAATGATTTAATTTCACTGTGAATCTGAACATCATTTGCTTCCTTTGAGGAAGTTTGGTGCTTGTACAGACAGACTTAGCATCTTCACAAAATATCAACACTTATCAGTCATTATTTGTTGAAAAAGCATTTCCATGTCTGTCTATTGTCCATTTTAGTGTTGGGAAATACTTTCTGTTTTTAAAGCAAGTAAAAATCCTTCCTGGATAGGAAGGTCATGCTGAAATCTACACACCTAGGGAAGATATACAAGAAGGAGGACCCAGGTTGGTATGATCAATGCTCATTTAGATGAACTAATAGGATGGACATTGAATGGAGGAGAAAACAAGCAACAGGACAGGAGCATACCAAAGAGGACCTATGAAAGAATCAGTATAGCAAAGTATCAAAGCAGATATTA
>CM053766.1:91402556-91418570 GCA_028658305.1 Pachyuromys duprasi
ACGGGAAGTAATAATAGAAATAAGGGAAGTTAGTAAGACTGGGGGAGAACAAGAGCTCCACAAAGATCAAACTGAGCCGGGCAAAGGGGTCTTATATGAAACAGTTTCTCCAACCAAGGACCATATATGGATATGGCCTAGAACCCCTGCTCAGATGTGGCCCATGATAGCTCATTGTCGAACTGAAGACCCTAGTAAGGGGAACAGGGACTGTTTCAGTCTTGAACTTGATGGCTGACTCTTTGACCCTCCCCCATACATGCCAGGGAGTAACAGCCTGGCTAGATCCCAGGGGAGGGCATTGCAGCCAGCCCTGAGGAGACAAGATGATCTGGGGTCAGATGGAAGGGGAGGAGATCCTCCCCCTTTGGTGGAGTTGGAGGGGGCGGGGAGGAGTTGAGGGAGGGTTGGGGAGGGTGGGAGGGAATGAGGGTGGGGGCTACGCATGGGATGCAAAAAACCTAACCTGTGATTGATATAAAAATAAATAAATTTAAAAAAATCCTTCCTGGACCTAGACCACCATTTTTTTTTCCTTTAGTATGAAAACTTGAAAATTACTAGTACCCAAGTCCCTGTACTGAGTTTAGGGGGGTGAGAAACAAGCATAAATGTGTTTGTAAACTCCTCGGGTGATTGATTCTCCTGCACAGCACAGGCTGAAAACAACTCATCTAGAAAGTTCCAGTAACGAAGAGTTGAACTCTCCTGAGCTGCACACAGGACTGTTAATGTGTGTGCAGCGGGGTTCATGAGTATACCCTGAAGCATCAGTGAGGAGTGATGATTGGCATAATTTTTGGAGGAACTGGCATTTGCTGGTTCAGCCTGATGTGAGCAATAAGCGAGCTTCTTGAGGTCAGGCATTGCCAAAGCCAGAACTAGAACTTAATCTCAGATGTCCAGCCACAGATGCTGAGCTCCCTGCACAGGCTCCAGCCAGAGCTAATACAAGGCACAAAAGACAAACCAAGACAACATGGACTCTCCTAGAAGTCTTTCCATATGACTTGACATGAGAGTTGAGTTTGGGATCATATGGGAGGAGGCATTTCCACAAACCTGTGATATTGCATATAGCCTTGCTATGTATGACCAGGACATGCATTGTAAATGGTAGACACCCATTGAAGTGAATGGGCTGACACCATTGATAACTACTCCTAAGCTCGACAAAGAAATGTATTTGGCCTACTGCTGGACAAGCCACTAAAAAGCAGATCTACAAAAGAGTTCAGTGGGAGGGCACAGGACCAGAGCTATTGCAGGGTCATCCTAGGGAGGTTTAAATAAGCACCAGTTCCTCCTGGATTAAGTGCAATCAAGAATGGGATTGATTTTACAATTGACTATTCAGTGATTGTTTTGAGGAGCTGAGAGGATAAAAGGTAGGCCCAGTTTGTTTTGTTTTGTTTTAATTCTATTTGGAGAAGGTGGTTCGCCTAGTTTTCTCTGTCTGCATAGCCTCTTTGTCTTTGTTTGTTTCTAATCTGATCAAGGAGGGAAGTTTACCTGTCCCTATTCTGTGATTGAGGGTCATGGTCAGGAAGGAATAACTCAAGTTAGCTGCCCACCACACTCTGCTTTTTCAGGGAACAAGGCTCTTGATTACTGTGTTGAAGAAGCAGGACTTCACTATTAAAGACTTTGAAGAAGTGAAATAATATAATGATGTTTTGATTGAAAGACTCCTTAGGTGCCTGTGTGGAGGATGGTCTTGATTATGGCAAAAAATGAATACAGATGATTTAATGGGAATGGAGGAAAGCTCCTGGCAATGAGAATGGAGGGCAAGAAATGAAAAGGATGGGACAAGAGGGTGTGGCAGTGAAAAGGACAGGAAGAGGAGAATGGACAAAGATGGCAGATGGAGGGGAAGGGCTAGAGAGGGAAGGGTAGAGAGGGTGGAATAGAGAGAATGGGAGACATAGGATGTGGGGGGAAGATTAGGACAAAGAGCATGAGAGAGTGGGTGGGAAGTACAGGGTGGGAAAAATTACGAGGCATATAGTGGATCTCCATTGTTTAACTTGAGATACAATTTGACATTATAAACTTCCTGGTTCCCCCCACCCCCGGGAAAGGAAAATCTAATGTTTAAAGTTCCTTCCTGGACAAACATAACTGACTTAGGGCAACTGAAGTGTAAGGCTCTTTTGTTCTAGCTCTGGGAACACCCTCTAGTAGCCTTAAATCGCTGCAGATGGGAATAGCTCGGAGTGTCCACAGTTGTGATTCAGAGTGGCCATGCTGGGACAGACACGGCTGGCTTTTGATTGTCTTGGGAGAGGGACTGTCTGTTGTCCCTGGGCTGTGTGAGAGGCACAGATAGCAAGGATGGATGGTGGAAGGATACAGTTCGCCCTTCTCCAGGTCAGGTCAGTCTCAGAGGAAGGCTAAGTGGTAATGCTGCTGGCATTTGAAACTACCAGAGAGCAAAGAAACCCTGGAAATTAGGAGGGAAATAAGCAACTTCCTTTGGTGTCAGGTAGGAGGACACAGCAACTGAACACAAAAGGCAGCTGATCGTGGTACTTTTTTAAACACTAAAGTGATAATTATGTTCCTCTCTGGACTTCAGTGTGGAGGTGTGGGCGAGGGTCTGTGTGTGCAGGGGCCACGGGAGGAAGTCTGGTGTCCTCTGTCCCTTGAAGCACATGACTTGGATAGTGTCTCTCACCCCACCTTGGGTTTCTCAGTGATGCCCACTGGCCAGCAAGCCTCAGAGATTCTCCTGCCTCTCCTAATTGGCCTCCCAAGGGCCCTCCGGGAGTTACAGGCACTTGCTACCGTACTTGATTTGTCTATGGATGCTGGATCTCAACTCAGTAAGGCTTAGCAAATGCTATTTCCCTCTAAGCTATCTCTTTAGACTCCTGGACTTTTTTTTTTTAATCCATGAGATGGTGATTCAGTGGTATGAGAAAACAGATGCATAACCTAAACTCAGCTGATAGAAGGGAAAGTAAACTAAACCGTGAAATAGTAACAGAAAGTCATGGAGAATTGCAACTACTAATGATGATGAGGTAGACATTGGAATCTTCTAGGGTGGGGAAAAGATCTAAGTCTCTTTCCTTTCAGTCTCTTTTGGGGCTGGGGATTGCCTCGAATAGCTTAATTTTAATCTGTGGCAGCACAGTTACGTAAGGGGCTTGGAGCAGAGAGCTTTCTTACCATTTGCCTCTGTTCCGTTTCACACAGATGCTTTGAGGAGCGGACTCACTGGTTTGATGCATTTCATAAGATTTCAGACGACTTGTTTACCCAGCATTTCTCTAGGTCTACTCTGCAGATTACTGAAACCCTCGGAAAATGAGGAATCTATTAGTTCACGACCTTGTGTTTTAGTGGCGGGGAAAGTGGCTTTGAAACCCATAAAATGTGTTAATGTGGGGATAGAGATCTTTATCCTCCCACGTGCTCTCAGTCCAATCAACAGGAAGGATTAGGTCCCAAATAATCTGACATTAGTATTAAAACAAACATTTACAAACATGTGTACCCATTACCGGCTATTATGCATGGAGCTTTAGTTCTTTATCCCCCAACCTTTCACTAGAAGGCGTCACTAGATGTGACAGTAGGTCGGGAATGCTAATTAAGACTTAGGTCACCTTTTCATCTTGTAGCAGAGGAAAAAAAATATGATGACCATTTGAGAAAGGATAAGAGGAGAGTGTGCCACACAGGAGGGCCCTGAGGCTAGCCTTGCTTCACACTCTCTGCTTGGGACATGCTGAGGTGGTGAGGGGCCTCTGCCGAGAGCACACTATGCATCCGTGTACCGGGTTCACAGCTGAGCAACACTGGAGTCGGTTCCCAGGTAGTGGAGAGTGCCAGTGTGATCAGCTGTGTGTGCCCTTGTGTACCATTTACTTCTCTTGCAGCTGCAATCAGGCACTGACAGACACAACTGTAAGGGTTTTATTTTTGAAAGTAAAATTTTACTTATTAAGAATAGCTCTCATTTTCCATTCAGTTAAATACAGCCTTTCTTCGAAGCATCTGGTACTAACTCATTTCTTGAGCCTTTACGTTAGTATCTGAGATTATTTTCATTCTAACAAAAACCGGAACTACGTAGCAGTATAGCTCCTGCGTCTGCTTTCACGAAGCTTGCGGGCTGCAGGACTCCTCACAGGTTAAGCGGTGGTAGGTTAAGAGCAATGGGACACTAAATCAGTGTTTTAAGTGTGCTGTGTTGCCCAGGTGTCAAAGAAATGGAATCAATTGCATGAGTGTTTCTGGCAGGCAGAAAATCATCCCTAGATGGATGTGGTCTGTTGAAAAGAACACAGGCTTTATGTTGGTTTTTTAAAGATGAGTATGGCCAATGATATTCTGGTAAAACACAGCTGTTGGGATGGAAAAGCTTGATGATCAAAAAGCCTTGTTGGTTTCCACATAGACCCCAACTACGGCTGACTTAAAATAAGCAAGCTAACATCAGCAGGAGAATTGCTCACAACTGATCTCCTCAGCCAGTGCATAGTCCCCCAGATAGGTGAACAGGAGACTGGCAAGCACAGAGGACTCATCTGCTTCAACAGGAAAGGGTGGTGTGATGTTAAGTTCTCCCAAGAAGTAAAGTTTCACTTGCCTGTGTCTTAGGGCTTTATTGCTGGAGGGGGGAAAAATGCCATGAGCATGGCAACTCTTATACAGCAAAACATGTATTTGGGGCTGGATTACAGTTCAGAGGTTTAGTCCATCATCATCATGGTGGGTAGCATGGCGATGTGCAGGCAGACAGAGCTGTGGAGGTAGCTGAGAGTTCTACGTTCAGATCCAAAGGCATCAGGGAGAGAGAGACAGGCACTGGCCTAGCTTGAGCATCTGAGGCCTGAAAGCGAATTCCCTACCCCAGTGACAAACTCCAACGAGGCGACAGCTAATAGTGCCACTCCCTATGGGCCTAGGGGCCATTTTCAAACCACCACAGCCTTTTAGCCCTGCCCAGCTCCTAACTGGAGCATGTGTCCAAATACCAACCGAATACCTTTGAACACTGAGAGCTTTTCCTGCTAACGGTGACAGTGGAGGCCTGATGGTGCCAAGAATGCTTTGATATGCTGCCCCCAGGGCCAGGAGAGGTTGGGGGAGGAATGGCCTTACCCCAGATTATTTTTCCCGTATTTCTCAGCATCTTTTATGAGCACATGTTTTTAGGAGGTTGGACTCTCGGTTGGATGTACTGGCTAGAGCCCCAGAACAAATCATAGTTCATAGAAGGAGAGTTAGATTTGGTAGAATTTGTCTGTTTTGCTTTCTCGGCGATGTGTTTCAAAGCGCTTGGTAGGGACACCAGTTCTGAATCCCCTTGCTAAGGAAATCGTAAAATGCCTCTGGTGAGTCTGACTTTAATTCCATGACTGCCAAAACAGCAGCTTTGGAATCAAAGCAGAAGTGAATCTCAGCTGTGAATTTGAGCACATTTGTGTCTAATGAAATTAGCCTGACTGGGCTGTTTCTAGCAACTGTCCAGGTGCAAATCCATGGCTGTGGAGGGAGAAGGCAGGTTGCTCACCGACTCATTCAACTTTTAAAGAATTAAAATAGGTCTTGGTTGTTCTAACTTCAGCTTTTGTATATCTTTCCCTCTTCTCTCTCCCATGCCCCTTCTCTGTTCCTCCCCATGAACCTTCATTAGCAAACAGCCCCCAAGCTTATAGAAGCAGACCCTGAAAGAACAGTTGTGCTATACCCAAACACATCATGTGTGTCCATAATCTTCTTTACAATTTGCCATATTCATTCTAAATTGGAACAATGATTCAACTCTTCTGAAGCATCATGCTTTTCCAGAATGGACTCCGAGAAAGCACAAGACTTTCTGTGTTATGACATGAATATGGAGTGTTCCACTTGATCACCAAAGGTCATGCATGAAATCCATGTCCCCCGTCAGTGGTGGCATTTGAGGAGGGGGCTGAGATCTCTGGAAAGACGGGCCAGGCAAGAAGGAGTAGGTTCTTGCAGGTGTCTAGCTCCTGACTGTTCCCGTGTGTATCTATGCTTCCTGTCTGCCATGAAGTGGAGAAGCCTCTGCCACAAGCTCCGGCCACCATGATACCCTGTCACACATGAGCTCATCATTCAGGGAGCCAAGGATTATGGCTGAAGCCTTTGAAACCATGATCCAAAAGCAAACACTTTCTCCCTTCAGTTTTTTGTGTAAAGTAGTTTGTCACAGTGATTTAAAAAAAAAAAGAGTAAAGTAACACTAAAGCATGGTCTAAAATGGGAAGTAGTAGCTACCAATCCTAATTTTCTTGCCCAAAGCATTGGGAGTTTAAACACTTAAGACAAAAAAGTGATGGCTAACTTCTCCATGTGATTATGAGAGGAGCCTCCATGCTTACTTATTGTTGCTGGCGGTTACTACGACATTAGTAGATCACACTGCTAATAGGATAGTTTTGTAAGTTCTAGAACTGTGCACGTTGAGAATATAACGTGCACAGCTGTCTACTGGGTCTCCTCGCTCTTCAACGCATCTCATGGAATCTCTACCCTGTTTCTCCCATTTAGGACATTAGTGCCTTTCTCGCAGAGATTTTCTGAGATCTGTTATGTGTAATGTCTTCTTTGGCTTTTTTTTTCCAAGACAGGGTATATACTCCTGGCTTTCCTGAATCTCGCTCTGTAGACCAGGCTGCCCTCAAATTCAAGAGGTCCTCCTGCCTCTGCCTCCCAAGTGCTGGCCACCATGCCTGTCTTCAAGTACTTTCTTATACAGCCTTTCATTGCCATTTTACTCTGTGGTTCTGAATTAGCCCTTATTTAAATGCCAAGGTGAATATATTTCTCATCTACCAAGTGACAGTGATTATTCATCATTGGTAGTGAAAGACTGTATCTGTACGGAGCCCTGGCCCTTAGAGGCCTGGCTTCCTTGTGGTTGACAAGCATGCCAGTTCCCCATCTAGGACCCAAATTGTATTCCTTGAAGAGCCATCTGTGTCTAGCAGTGTCTGATGATGCTGTGCAGCTGGCTCCTCTGAGCCCTTCTGGGAAGAAAAGGGATAGTGAGCCAGGGGACATAGTCTGGGAGCAGCATGTTAGGAATAAGATGCAGAATGGTTTTAGTATAAGGTGGGACTTATTCCTGGGTCAGTGGGAGAAAAGGAAAAGAGGGGAAGCTAAGTGAGATGCTGTAGCCCCCAAAAGCGCTATCTGGGATCCCCAGGCCTTAGTAGATATCTCTGTGCAGCTCCTACCACGTAGAAGAATGAAGTGAGCAATAATAGGCAGTCTGGTAGGGAGCCCAACCTGTCAGCCAGGCACCCGAGAGCCTAGCCAAGGACTCTGGTCAGTGTGACTACATACTGCAAGGGCCACCTACCAATTGGAAAGCCTGGACCCTGATCAAACATACCTGGTGAGGTGCACACAGTTAATGTACCTTATGTTCAGTGTCGAGTTCACAATCCTCCCATCTCAGCCATTCAAAGGCAAGGTTTTCAGGCATGGGCTCACTTCTCTATTTATTCCCCGCCCAGCTCAGCTAGCTTTCTTGCACATTCTTGACCAAATCTAGTGAGCAGCTCTCCTTGATCTATCACATTGCATCTGTTAAGTCAAAGTCTACTGTGCCTTTGAATGGCTGCGATGGGAGGATTGTGAGCTCAAGGCCAGCCTGGGTTACAGCGCATGGCGCTACAGCTTGAAATACAGAGAGGGAAAGAAATAGAGAGAGAACGTAACATCCTTGGAAGTTTTATATTTAAAATACTTAGAGTGAACTATTTAGCACTTAACATTTGTAAGGTTTTCTATAGTTTTTTTCTCATTGTGATTATTTTATTCATGAAATAAATTTAATTTCCATTTAATTTCCCAGATTGGTTTAAAAAATCTGAAAAATGTGGATAAATATAATCAAAAAACCCTACTGGGTTACAGAAAGTGTGAATAAACATGAATCACAAATAAAACAAGAATCACACTCAAATACCAGGAAATATGTGACTGTGGTCTAGGGAGGAAGGCTGGCCAGCACCAGCTGCTGCAGACTGCTGTCCCCTGCAGGATGAGGTGAGAGAAGGCAAGTCTTGGGGAAACTGAGGACATGCCTCTTACCATCTTCCAGTACCCATACTGCCCCTGTCTAATTAGCTGCCAGTGTAGATGCCTACTGATGAAAAAAAATCACTGTGACTGTTCACTGTTTCATTACAGTTGGACTCTGCTTTCTCAACCTGAGCTGCAGGCACGGGCTGTATAAATGATGCTCTTGACTTGTCTCGCTCAGACATCATTAATTAGTAAAGGGTATGCCCTGGAGAAAACAGGCTTTCTGAAAGTGCCCCGGGTCATTCTAATGCACAACTAACTGCTAAGGTGAAAGACCCAGGCTTAAAGCCTGCCCATTGGATAGTCAGCACCCATAACTCGCTGATCAGCTACCATGCTCTACCCAGGCATGTCCTTCCTTCTGTGGTACCAAGCAGGGGCTTGAACACAGGGCCTTGCATATGCTCTGCCCCTGGACTGTATCCAGCCCTTTTTTTTTTTTTAATTTCAGGATGGAGCCTCACTAATTTTCCCAGCCTGCCTTGAACTCACTCCATAGCCCAGGCAAGACAGCACCTTGAAACATCTCTTACCTCAGCTCTGGATTGGCTGGAATTACAACCTTTTATCACCAGGCTTTCTAATCCTTCAGCTCCACTCCCAGATAGGAATGCTCATTTTTAAGGCTAAATTAAGGTCACAGAGAGTCCTCCCACTACAAATCTGGTCCTTTCCTGCCATGCCTGCTGCCTCCCCTGGGAGATGGCTGAGACAACACAGAGGGATACTGAGGCAGGAGGAGAACGGGCATTGTATTCTCAAAATGAAACTGACCAAAGGACATGAACGAAGTTCTAGGCCACATTTTCTGTGCAAACTGAATCCCTGCCCTGGAACCCAAGTCTCCCCTGGGGCACTTATGCTGCCAACATGCTCTGTAAAGAGTTTACTGTTAGCATGTTACTGTTAGCATGTTCATCTTTCCCCTTGCTAGCTGTGCTATGCTAGGAGCTAAGGGAGGCACCAAGGGAACAGACTGTACAATGACTGTCTCCAAGAAAATCCTTACTGAGTTGAGGAGCAGGTGTGTAACCATGACAGGAGCGCATTGACAGAAGACTGCACCCACACCACATGGGAGCTTGTTAGAAATGCAGAATCCCAGGCCCCATCTACTGAACTGGAATCTGCATCTTAAACGAGCTCCTTGGGGATGTATTTGTACACTTGGCTGGGAAGCTGTAGAAATGAGCAGTAGCAGCAATACTCAAGTCCCCTTTTGTAGCTTTAGGAACATCTGTTTTACCCTGTCTTTTCCATAAGAATTCCTGCCATGCACACCATTTTTGCTGTGTACAGAGCATGGTTGCAATCTTCTCTGCATTTCTTAAAGCACAGGAAACTAAGAGAAGCAGAGAGCTGGGGTCCTGTTTATCACTGTGTCTTTTGTAAGGCTCTTTCTATGGCCCCAGGTGCCCTGGCACAGCTGCTGGTATTTAGTTACGTTCTGCACCAGCAGCTCGAGCATTTGGGAAGTGAAATTCATTTTTTTTTTCCTCTCTGGATTATGAAAGCCCGGGGCAAGGGAGGTGAGGAAAGCAGCAGTCAGAGGAAATCAGTATTGGAAGCGTCAGGTGTAGCAAGGAGGTCAGAACTGTTTTTGTTTTCGGTATGGCATTTCATTTCAGCCTTGGCGATCTTTCCCTTGAATGGAGATGGCAGAGCTGCTTTCATAAAGACAGGAACAAAGGCTTATAGTTCTAGAGAGCTCAACATTTGACTTGCAGGTCCTTATATTGAGTTACACTCTGAACAGAGGTTTCCTTTCTGCTCAGAATAATTGCTTTCGGAAACAGTCAATGAAGTCCTCTTGCCCATGATCTTCAGACGTGTGTGATATTAATTTAATCACACCGTTTAATAAGGGAACCACAGTCCCATTTAACTTTACAACAGTGTGCGTTTTTTTTATTATATTAATAAACCCAAGCACTTTCTCAGAGTCTAGATCTCCTTTGTAACAAGCCTGTTCGGTGCCTCATTTGAGCATTGGTAATAAAGACCCACCTCTGCCACTGAACATAGTCCAAGAGAAAAGCAACTCAAAAAGAGGGAGAAATTGCAAATAGTGGGGAACTCTTCAGAGTTTCAAGGATGTGGGTGACCTTAGAGCAAACTGTGTTGCAAAATTATGCTATATAATGTTTGCATTTGGAGAAATTATGATCACAAGTCATAGGTTAGAAATACAATTAAACTGATTAGTGTCATAGGACAAAAATAAAAAGGACCGTGGCAGCTTTCCGAGTCTCTCACACCCAGAAAGACTCTTAAGAGAACATTTAAAACATAAGCTTTTGTTCCTTCAAGCTATGGAGCTCAGGTCAGATGGACCCTGCAGTGTGGCTGAAAAATTTCAAAGAGTCGCTCACGAATGTGTCATTTAACCTGCTGTTCTTCCAAAGAGGTATGAAATATGTGTTTCTTGCTGAGATAACTTGAAATCAAATAAACATAATCTCTTTAGTTCATTCTAAATAGTTCTATATTTTAAGTCTAAACACAACTGTACACAAAGCATCTGGCTTACGAGTTTATTTTCTTTTCTTAGGTATGTAATGGAGGTGGTGAATTTCCTTCTTCGAGTTTACATGTTTAATTTTTAAGAGTAGAATTTACATTTAAAACGAAGAGAACAGTCAGTTTGGAGACACACACACACACACACACACACGACAGTGTTGTTACCTGGTTAGATGTCTGCATATGTTTCCTAGCGGTGCTATCACTAAGCAAAAGCAAACATTCTTATTTATAATTAACTATCACTCCACAGACCAGAGGAGGCTTCAACAAAGCTGGCAACAAATTGAACAATATCTCCTTATGTAAAATTGGTTCTGGTCCATTGTTTTTATTTATCTAAAATAATGGTACTCACTCAAGTCTGTAATAACAGTCATGGCTGAAGGGAGTTTGCTTTGCGTATTACATCTCCTATTTGCTCCCTTCTTTAAAGAGATTCCAAGGAGAAAATCTGAATGTGGCTTGGATTTAAGAAGAGAAGGTTTTTCTGAAACCTTACTATGTAGGATGGATGTCGTTTTAGACTGTTGGGAGATGTTTAATAATTCTTGTTTGTTTGCTGTTGGTATTGAGCAAAGGGTAGGAGTGAATTTGCCTTATTCGTGGCAAATAAGGACTGTGAGATTTGGGGATTCCTTATTCTCAGGTGGGGAGTTGTCTTTAAGCAGTCTGTTAGTTTCCTCTGCTCTTTTTGGAAACAAGCCCACACAACCTTTCCTTCTTAGGACTCCCTAGCAGTGTAGAGGCTGTGCAGTTTGGGGGATACTGCTTTTCTTTGCCACCACTAGAGTATGCTCTAGTGCCACAAGATCACAGTGGGCAAGGTGAGTGGGCGGCATGCTTAGAAAAGAGTCCCCCCTTCTAATTACAGACATGTCTTTTAGTGGTCCTGGGTGGACTGAGCTATGCACCTCAAAAGATTACAGCAGAATTGAAAGGTTTTAGCCTCGGCAGTCACACATGATACTATCAGCAGCTTCATTTTTCGGTCATATTAGTTTCACTTAACTTGAAAAGAGGAATTCTTTTCCTCCTACAAACTATATTTTCAGGCACCAAATCCTTTACTTTATGTTTTTACATTCACAATAGTCCCAGCATGTGGATATAGAGTTACTTGGACAGAATTAACTGCTTTTGGGGGGGGGGGGATTATGCAAGCAAGGCTGCAGCTACCTTTTTTGTTTGTGTTGTTTTTCTGTTTGTTTTTGAGACTTGGTTTCTCTGTGTATCCCTGGCTGTCCTGGAACTCTGTAGACCAGGTTGGCCTTGAACTCACAGAGAACTGCCTGCCTCTGCCTCCTGAGTGCTGAGATTAAAGACATGCACCACCATCACATGGCATAGCTACCATTTATATGTGTGTGTGTGTGTGTGTGTATACCTTTTCTTCCTTTTAATCTCAAACATTTCTTCCTAGCCTTCTGCTCCATCTCAAACACTATCTGAGAAGCCAAGGTTTTCCAATGTCAATACATTGCCTGGAAGGAAAAGGTTTGGTTTGAGTGTATGCTGTCCTTGTCCCCAGTTCCTGGAAGAAAACCTTCACTCCATCTTCAGTGTTCTGGGTATGGTAACAGTATAGTCCTAGCATGCTTTGTGTGCATATTAGGGCAGCATTATGCTAATCTCTGTGATTCATCTTCCCCTGTACCCTCTTTCAAGATCATGGTGTCAGTTTTCATCTTTCTCCTCCCAGAATCGAACAGGTCAAGAAGGCTCCCCAAGCTCTAATATCTCCAGGGATGTGTCGTCTTTTCAATTCCAGACCTTTAAACAGCTTCACACCACCACCAACTTTCTCCTCCAGACTATCAGTCATACTTGCTCCTATAGTATATTCTGGAATGTGGTTCTTGCATCTGGGATCACTTGTCTCTGTGGATGTCCAAGTCTTTCCTCTCGGGCTTGATTGGTCAATGCCTCTGAGGCTCACGTTCTCTAGCTCACCAGAAGGCTGCCTGAGTCCACTTTCACAAAAGCATGTCTCTGGCTCAGCCTGGACAGTGGATGTCTAGTTCAGAATCTAGCTTTACAAGTCATTCTGAAACTCCACATTGGCTCTGGAGATCTTACAGTAGACACCCTGCTGAAGCGGCCAAGTGGGCGTGGCTTCTTTTGACATTGCTGGCCTGGATCCTCAAGGTGTTATACCAGGTGTGTTAGACTTAATACGCCCCTGTTCCCAGAAGCCTTGTGAAGTTAATAGACTTGGTGACAGCTGTGGGGAACACCTAGGATCACAGCAACTGGTAGATAGGCAGAGGTGGAAGGACTCTGGCTTTGAGGCCAGCCTGGGATACATGGTGATCACAGACAGAACCCCCTCAACCCCCTGCCCCGTTCAGCTCTAGGGGATAGTGGCCAATGCTTTTCCACTGAAGGTTTCTCTTGGGTAATGGAGACATAGAGAGCTAGCTTAGGAAATCTGAACCCCTCCAATAATCTCTACTAGCCCTTTCAAAAGAACACTGAGTAAAAGCAAAACGTAAAGAAAAGAAGTACATTTGTTAAGTAGGTAGAGCTAGAACCCAAACCATGAAGTGAGTTCAGAGACACAAGGGTACAGCATACGGAGGCAATAGTATAGCATGATATATAAAAAAGACATAAGGACAGAGATCACATGGCCATTTCAATAAATTGAGGAAGGGCCTTCACCAAACTTCAACATCTTATCATAGTAAAAACCCTGAAAAAACCTAAGAATAGAAAGAACACTCCCCAACATTATAAAGCTATACACAAAGAGCCTAGAATCAACATTATACTAATTGGAGAAAACAGAGTATTTCTCCTAAAATCTGAAATAAGTGAAGGGTCTTATCCTTACCACTATTGTCTAATATAGTGCTTGAAGTCTTAGCTAGACCAATAAAATGAAAAAAATTTAAAAAGAAATCAAATTTTCTCTATTTGCAGACAACATGATCCTAAAGTTTCTACTTTAGGATCTAAACTCTAAACTCTTAAACTCTTATCAAAACTCTTTCATCAAAGTTGGAAGTGCATAAACCAATAGATTTTCTCACTTTGAGAGAATCCAAGGAAGTAAAATCCCACTCACCCATGGTAACTTCTCCAAAAACAAACAAAACCTTAGGCATAAATCCAACAAAGAGGTAAAAACTGATACAATGGAAACTTTAAATACTGAAGAAAGAAACTCCAGAAGACACTAGAATATGCAAAGATCTCTGATTCTCAGAATTAATATTATGAAAATGACATTTACAGAAAATTATCTACAAATTCAATGCAGTCACATTCTCCATAGAACTAGAAAAACATCCTAAGATTCATGCAAACACAAAAAAGACCCTGAATAACAAAAGCAACTTCATTAAGAAAGAACAAGCTGGAGCTACCACAATACCTTAGCTCAAATTATATTACTGAGCTGTGATGAGAAAACATTATGGTGACAGCATAAAATCAATGGGATAGAAGAAAGAACTGAGAAATAAGCCCAGCAGTCTTAGTCACCCAATTTTTGACAAGGAAGTTAAAAACACTGGAGAAAGGGCAGCCTATTTAACAATTACTGAGAAAACTAGATTTCTACCTGCAGAAACATGAAATGTAGTTCATAGCTCTCTCATCCTTGACACAGACACACACAGACACACAGACACATTCAAAGTAGGTCAAAGAAAGACCTTGATGTAAGCCCTGAAAGGTAGAAAATGGTAGAAGCTTCTAGAGGAAAACACAGGTTAAAAAAAAAAAACAAACCCCAAACCTTCAACATATGGCATAAACAAAGACTTTCTGAAAAGACTCCAAAAGCACAAGAACTAATCCCAAGAATTGACAAATGAGACTACAAAACAAGAAGTTCTCCTACAGGGCAAAGGAAACAATTGCCAGGATGAAGAGACAGCTCAAAGAATAAGGGGGGAAAACTCTGCCAATTACACATCAAATAGGGATTCATATATAAGACATATAAAGAACTGCGAAATGTAAACACCAAGGAACAAAATAACCCAGTCAATAAAAGGGTTAATGAACTCAAGAGAGGTTCAGGTTGTGGATAGATAGAGAGAAGGGTCTAACATCCACAGCCAGCAGGGAAACACAAATTACTGCTCTGAGGTCTTGTCACACCTCAGTGAGAACCAAAAGACAGATGTTGGCAAGGATGTGGAGAAGAGAAACCCGTATTCACTGCTGCTGCGAGGATAAACTTGTGTAGTCACTGTGGAAGTCAGTGTGGGCTGCCTCAGAAATGATAGAACTACCATGTTTTCAGCCATACCACTCCGGGATATGTATACAAAGGACTAGAGTCAATAAAGCAGAGAAACACTGACTCAGATGTGTGAGTGCCTGCTTGTTTGTGTTCACTATTATATACTGGCACATCCATGCTTTTTGCTGCAGCACTCATGTATGCATGGATATGCATTCTCTCTCCTCCATCCCCCCCCTTGTGTGTGTGTGTGTGTGTGTGTGTGTGTAGGCCATGATTCTAGGAGAGGAGGACATTTTAATGAAGGGCAGGAAAAGGGGAGAGTAAGGTGATGCATGTGACATGAAAATTGAAGGAAACTATTATGGAGGAGTAAGAAAAATCTAGCCAGGGATAGCAGGGGTCTTGAAAGAGTACAGTGAAAAAGGGAAAATATAGGATTCAGATACTTTCCCAACAAAAATTATAAGAAAAAAAAAGCAATGAATCATAGTAAGACCACCAACTCCACAATAAAAAGAACTAACAGACATTGGTCACTATTATCTATCAACATCAATGGACTCAACTCTCCAATAAAAAGACACAGACTAACAGAATGGTTGTGGAAATAGGATCCAACATTCTGCTGCATTCAAGAAACACACCTATGCAACAAAGATAAACACTACCTAAGTAAAGGGCTGGAAAAATGTTTTTCAAGCAAATGGACCTAGAAAACAAGCTGGGGTAGCAATCCTAGTATCTAATAAAATAGACTTTCAACCAAAATTAATCAAAAAAGATGAGGAGGGGCTCTTCATTCTCATCAAAGTAAAATTCCAACAGGAGGATATCACAATTTTGAACATCTATACCCCAAATACAAGACCACCTACATTTGTAAATGAAACATTATTAAAGCTGAAATCACACATTGATCCCAACACCTTAATAGTGGGAGACTTCAACACCCCACTCTCACCAAGGGACAGATCATCTGGTCAGAAGCGAAACAGGGAAACAAGGGCACTTACAGAGGCCCTAAATCAAATGGACCTAATAGATGTCTACAGAACTTTTCATCCAAGATCAAAAGAGTATACCTTCTTTTCAGCACCTCATGGAACCTTCTCCAAAACAGACCATATAGTTGGTCACAAAGCAAGCCTCAGCAGATACAAGAAGATTGAAATAATCCCTTGTATCCTATCGGACCATCATGGTCTGAAGCT
>CM053766.1:91419070-91464385 GCA_028658305.1 Pachyuromys duprasi
ATGTCCTTAGCCATCAGTGAGATGCAAATCAAAACGACCCTGAGATTTCACCTTACACCTGTCAGAATGGCTAAGATAAAAAACTCAAGTGACAACACATGCTGGAGAGGTTGTGGAGAAAGGGGAACCCTTCTCCATTGCTGTTGGGAATGCAATGTACAACCACTCTGGAAATCAATTTGGCACTTTCTTAGAAAATTAAGAATAGTGATTCCTCAAGATCCAGCTATTCCACTCCTAGGCATATATCCAAAAGATGCTCAAGTACACAACAAGGACATTTGCTCAACCATGTTCGTGGCTGCTTTATTCGTAATAGCCAGAACCTGGAAACAACCCAGATGTCCCTCAGTTGAGGAATGGATACAGAAATTGTGGTATTTTTACACAATGGAATACTACTCAGCAATTAAAAAGGAGGAAATCATGAAATTTGCAGGCAAATGGTGGGACCTGGAAAAGATTATCGTAAGTGAGGTATCCCAAAAGCAGAAAGACACACATGGTATATACTCACTTATATAGACCTATAAGATAGGATAAGCATACTGAAGTCAATACACCCAAAGAAGATAAACAAGAAAGGGGACCTGGAGTAAGAGTATTATTCCTCACTTAGAAAGACAAATGGGATGGACATTGGATGTTGGAGAAAACAAGCAGCAGGTCAAGAGCCTACCACAGAGGGCCTCAGAAAGACTCTACCTAGCAGTGTATCAAAGCAAATATTAAGACACATAACCAACCCTTTGGCAGAGTGCAGGGAATCATATGAAAGAAGGGATAGATAGTATGACCTGGAGAGGACAGGAGCTCCCCAAGGACCAAATATATCAGGGCACAGGGGTCTTTTATGCGACTGTTTCTCCAACCAAGGATCATGTATGGCTATAACCTAGAACCCCTGCAGGAATTAGCAGATGGTAACTCAATACCCAAGTGGGTACCCTAGTAAGGGGAACAGGGACTATTTCAGACATGAACACAATGGCTGGCTCTTCGACCCCCTCGCCCATGAGGGAGGAGCAGCCTTGCTAGGCCACAGAAGAGGACATTGCAGCCAATCCTGAAGAGACCTGATAAGCTAGAGTTAGAAGGAAGGGGAGGAGGACCTCCCCTACCAGCTGACTTGGAAAGGGGCAGGGAAGAGATGAGGGAGGGATGGAAGGGATAAAGAGGGAATGCGGGAGGGGGCTACGGCTGGGACACAAAGTACATAACCTGTGATTAATATAAAATAAAAATGTAAAAAAAAAGTGACTCATGCTCTTTTCTTCGTGTTCATTTTTCTTTCTTTTCCTTAGCTTTCGGTGATCCTTTCCTGTCTTCCACTGTTCTTAGTTTGTCAGCCCCTAAACGGATCTGTAGGTTGGCATTAGACCACAGCTTGTCTTCTCACACCATTCCTTTGTCAAATTAAATCATTCATACCATTCTTATGTGGGCAAATTTCACATTTGTAGTTTTAACACATGCAAACATGGGTGGATAGTTATTGCCTTTGGAAACAACATATCATTGTATAAAAGCAAAAAGATGACGGGGTAAAGGAGAATGAAGTATGAGCTTGGTTTGAAGTATTCATTGATATGCTTTCTCAGAGAAGAAATAGAAGCCTTTATGAAGCTCAAAGCGCCAGTATTCACTACCTTCTAACTTCCATTGGACAGCAACCAGGTCCTGGGCTCCAAGAACCTGGAGCTGCAATGCTAACATAGGGGAAGTATCCTCTTTCTAGCCCCTTCACACGGAATTACCTGGGTTTAGTTCCTTGAGATTTAACAGACTAAAAGTTTCGCACTGGCTTCAGGCCGGAGTCACTCTCATCTTTTCACCACACAGACCTTTCTGTTGAGCAACTAACAAGGAAGTGATTGTCTTTGTTGGAAGGCACAAAAAGGTGAAAAGAGGTGGAGTGAGAGCAGGCTGAAAATGCTTTGGTTTGGTTTGGTTTTTGTTTTTTGAGACAGGGTTTCTGTGTGTAACCCTAGCTGTCCTGGAACTCACTCTGTAGACCAGGCTGGCCTGGAACTCAGAGCTCTGCCTGACTCTTGCTGTGATTAAAGGTGAGAGCCACCATGACCAATTGAAAATACAGTCTTAAACAATCTAATCTCAAAAAGGGATGGGCATTGCTTTCTGTTACTCTGCTGACAGGGATCTTACAGTGCAGCCCTGTACATGCACAGGGGCGAAGGCCACAGAAGCAGTGTACGTCATGTGATGGGTTAGATGTGATGCCTCCCTCATCTCATCGTTTAAGTACTCAGTCTCCAGATAGTGGAACTGTTAGAGGAGGTTTAGAAAAGGAAGCCTTGGAGGAGGTATGTCACTGTATCGGAGTCTGGAGAATTCAAAGACTCACACCATTCTGAGTTTTCTATGTTTCCTGCTTGGACTTAAAACTTAAGTTGCCAAACACTGTACATATATGCCCAGGCAATGAATCAAGATATGAGCCCTCCAATTCTTCCTCTTACCTCCACGTCTCTTCTGCTTGCTACCATGACAAACTCTTATCCCTCTTGAACTGTCATTCCAAAGAAATTGTTTCCTCTCTAAGTTTCCTTGGCCATAGTGTCTTCACACAGAAATAGGAGAGTACACCACACAAGCCTGGTGTCTCAGGAGCTCAGATGTTAAAGCATTTTATAAACACCAGGGAAGACTGAGCTAGGTGGGCACAGTTACTGCAATCAGCTCTACAGTTGGGGCACCTTGCTCCTGTCAGGCTGCAGGTGGCACATTTGAGAAGGCCACTCACTTTTCTGTGTGCTCTGACATAAATCGCTATAATGACGCAAACTGTAAGCTTAAAAGGTTTACTAACGGCTGGGAAGATAGCTCAGAGGCAGTGTCTGCCTCGCATGTGTGAAGCCCTAGATTCAACTCCCAGCAATGTGCTATGTAGTTGTCCTGTAACTAACCATCTCTTTTGGATCTCATTTGCATTATTTATGTGGCATCTCCATTTCATTTCTCGCCTTTAGAGCAAGTCTCCAAAAACATTCCTCCTCATTTAAGCAGGAGACGCTTTTATCATGAAAAGTCATTTTTGTTAGTGTCAGAACTCAAGTATTCCAGCTTACCTACTGAATTCCGCTGTTATTTTTTTTAAAAAGACAAAACTAGAACATTATAAGGTTAGTGTATTAATAGGTAGCACATGGATTTGCATGAATTTAACGAGGCAAATCTCAAATCGTTGTAAATACATAGCCCCGTCAATGCGTGCACTGAAAAACGTAACTGCTTACTTTGCCAGGTACCCCTTGTGGAGGGTTCCTAGGAGGCTCTTATGTGCAGTTCCACTCCGAGCCATAGGGGGCAGAGCAGCGCTTTCCGGCTCGTCGTTATCGACGCCGCGTCTTTCCCTGTAGGAACCGACCAAGTCGGTGCGGAAAGGGGGAGGAGATGGTGCATTGGGCCAGGAGGCCTGGCCCAGGCTTGCTGTCGTAGGGAATTATGCTCCCTTTTGATTCATTACTTCAAAGTCCAGTGATCCAGGAAAACTACCACGCGTGGTGTATCCCGGAAGACTCCTAGGCAGCTCCGGGGCGCGCTCACCACCTCCTCCTCCCCCGTCGGGCGGGCAAAAGGTGTGCTCCGCTCCGCTCTGCCAGACCGGAAGCCGGCGCGGGCTGCACGCGCCGCTCGGCCGGGGAGGTCCGCGCCGCGGCGAGGGTCCGCTGTCCGCGAGCCGAGCGCGTTCGGGCCCATGGGTCTCCATGGCGACGGCGGGGCCCTCGCGGCCCGAGGCGGGCCGTGGCGTTCCGGGGGCCTCTGCGGCAGCTTGGCCGTGTTCGCCGCCGTGGCTGCCGTGTTCACCCTCACGCTGCCCTGCTCGCTGCCCGGGGGAGACTCGGGTAAAGTACTCGCAGGCCGCCCTCTTCCCCTTCTTCCCAGCTCCGGGGTGCCGCCCGCCGCCTCCGTGTTCGGTCCTGTTACCGGAGCCCAGCGCAGGGTTCTGAGTGTCAGAACCAGTATCTCTTCCGGTGTCTGGATCGCTGGCCTCTGTGTTCTCGAGCTGATGGAAATTTAACCACCTGTCTGCCTAAGCCGGATCATTTTTACTTTCCGTTCCTTTCTAGTCCATAAATATCACGTGTCGAGCCCCTGCAGTGTTACAGACAAAAAGATTGACAGTAGTGAACAAATAGCACGGGACGTTCTTGGTAGAGACGACAGCGAGTTACTAAATTACATTTCTAGTGATCATAAGTTACGGAGGGACTAAGAAAAAATGTGGTCGAGAGTGGCAGTGAGTAGTAGGTCCTTCAGAAGGTAAGCAAAGGCTTCTTAGGAGGTGATAGTAGTTAGAACCTGAATATTAAGGAAAGAGCCATACAGAAAACTCAGAAACTATAAAAGGGAATGCCAGGTGCAACTTAAAGTACCCCTCTCTGAAAAGGAAAAGCGTGTTTCACGCAGATTAAGTCAGGGGCATAATTGTTCCCATATTTGAGGCTAGAAACATGTTTCTTGTTTTACAGCCGGATCAAGTGACCAATAATAAATCTCGTAATTGTTTTCAGAATGGTGCTGTAACTTAACAATTAAACTGTTTCTTGAAGGACTCATGAGCTATTTGTCATTTCACTACCTGACAAGTTCTTCAGATTTGGTTGCCGAAGTAGGGAATGTGTATCATCTCCTAGCCTGGGTCAGTAGCTCTCGGTGCAGTTTAGCTGGGTTCGCTAACATGGGACAAGGTGTGGGCTGGGAGTTGCAGATCTCTCCCAGCCTCATTTGGGGAGCATCTACTTCCAAACTCAAGTCTAGTCCTTTGCTGTGTGGCTTTTCATAAGATGGCTGATTCCTGTCAAAAGGAAGAGATAGAGCATTCTGTCTGACACCGCTGTCATTTTGAAACCTAATCCTGGAAGTGATATGCCACTGCCCTGTTTTATTTGAGGGAGTCAGTAAATCTAGACCAGTTCAAAGGGGAGAGGATTACACGGCGAGAAAGCCAGGAGATGGGGATTACCAGGACTGTCTTCAAGATAGCTTGCCACGGGAAGAATCCTTGATGCTCCATTTTCAGGTCATCTGTTTTGAGCACTCGATGGGGTGGTGGTTCATTAGCATGGCTGGGAATGGAGTTACCAGCGTTCCAAGATTAATATTAAATAATGAAGTAGTTAAAGGATGTCAAGAGGTTTGATATTGGAGAGTGTTTATTTAGAGGCTAGAAAGCTCTGTACCCAAAGTCACAGTGAGCAAGGGTTTTCTGAAAAGAACCTAAGCAGAGTGATTTTAGAACATTCTTCTTAATGTCTACTCAAAAGAATTTTGGGACATTGTTAAATTCTCCATCACACATAGTGATAATAAATTTGTAATTGTTGCCTTTTATAATTCTCTATTTCATGTGTTACAAAAGAATAAAGTTTTTTATTCATCTGAATTACGAAACTTCTTGCATGTTATGATTTGTTTTCCTGGATGCTAAATAGTGGTTGCTTCTGATATTTTATGGTCATTTTGGGGAACCATGATTGAGCTATTTTTCAACTGTGTGCCAATGTGGAAATATTGTTTAAGCTTACTTTTGATCATATTGTTTCTGTATTGGATGTACTTGAATGTTTATGAAATATATATTCTGTCAATAAACAGAACACATCTCAAAATGAAATAAAGCATGAGCTCTTTCTAATAAATCTTAAGTTTTACTCTCTAAATCTACCACATTGTGGGCATTGCCAAAAAAAATTTTTTTTTGCTACTGGCTATTCATTCATGGACAGTTCTCATAATCCTTGAGAAAAATAATTAATTTATAGATGGATTTATATATGTTAAATATAGTGATTTTAATGGATGACATAGCTATATCAAACATATGTACTCTTGAAGCATCTATAGACAGCTCTGGGATTGCTGCTAGTTTGCATCTGGGATAACAAAGTTGTGTGTTTCAAACCTGAATACACTTCAGAATTGCCCAGCAAGTCTGAGTGGTAATGTCGGAAGACCTTCAGGAAATTTTTGTTCCAATTTTAGTGACCCCACTGCCAAGGGCTAGGAGAAAGCAAGAACTTAAGAGGCGATGAGTTTATTTTAGTATTTACTCTTGCCTTCCCCTTTTATCATGTTCAGTTTAAGAGTATTTCCTTTGATCATGAATACATTATAGATTTTGAGCAGCGGCATATTTTTGTTTAGATTGAGCATCGCCAAGAATTGATTGAACTTTGTCAATGTCCAGTTTTATCTTTACAACAACAGAAGTTCAGGGATAAAAACACACGTGTTTGTGTGTGTGTGAAAAAGCAGTTAGAAGAAATGGTAATATTACAGTGTAGTTTGAATACATTCTGAATAGAAGAGAATGATAACCTTGAAAGCTGGAACTTAACGCAATACTTTGTCTCACTGGTAAGAGCAAAAATAGATCCAAATTGAGCGAAGACTTGGAGAACAATTCTAAGGTGGCTGCCTTTGAGTAGTTACACAGGGAACAGTTACAAGCATTTTTAGACTGGTTTCTATGTAATGAGATTTTCAGGACATGCAAAGTACTTCAGTTTCTGGGGTGCCAGTATCAGTGATTGACCTAAGTAAGCAGCATGCATGTGTTTGCCCTTCAGGGGTTTCTGTGAAGCTGTCACTCATTTACGAAAATGAGGCTTCTGAGTAGCGAGGAGGACAATGTGCTGTGTCTTTCCCACCCTCTATGTGCAGAGGATTTGTGGTAGGTTCTTTGTGGGTGGTCAGAGAGGAGGCAGGTGGTGGTGTCTTGGTGAGATCCTGAAATGGATATGATGATGTTTTTAAACTTAGTGAGAGAGAAGTGAAAACAACCAGCTAGAATATAATCCTATATTGGAAAGTGCTAAATAGTCCAGTAGGTTCCTGGGGAGAGGAACCTGGGGCTGGAGCTGTGTAAGGAAAGGTGTTATTCGGAAGTGGCAGGGTGAACCCAGCCTTGACAGATCTAGGGAAGAAAGACAGAGAAATATTCCAGGGTGAGAGGAGGAGTGATGGGGCTGTGGAAACAAGGCTGCCAAAGGGAACTTAAAGCCATTAGGCCAGACTGGAGAAGCCCTTATTCTTGATAAGATATGTGGACTTCATTAAGTAACAGCAGCCACTGAGAAATTATAGACTAGGGATAGGATCCAGCTTCTTGGTTTTGTATAATTTGGAGGAAGGGTGTTGAAGTCAATAATAGTCTTGGAACAAAGATACATTAGATAAAGCCAGGTAAGGTGAAGGTCCACTTTCATAACTAGGACAGTGGAAAGGAAAGCCAGAGTGTTATCTGTCAAGGAATAGAAAATGTATATTAGTACCTTTCCTAATGAGCAATAGTAACCACAAGTTACTATTAGGGACTGATGTCTCACTGTGCTCCTGTGTAGGGATGAGTCAAAGGTAGTGTAGTTACTTCCAGTAGCAGACACTGGATTACTTAGTAGTGTGCTGTAAGCTTAGAAAGGACCACTAGCACTGAGGAGCACCATGTAAAGAATAGAATGGCTTATTAGTTTAAAGCAAAATATTCTGGGAGTGCTTACCAAGACAATGCAGATTGTTTAGAAATACACACCTTAATGTAGACAGCTATCTAACAAGCCTCAGACCTCTGCACATATTTTATGTCAGACAGCTATATCTTTTCTTTGCTGTAGGAGAGGCAGTCTCACCAGGTTGCCCAGGCTGGCTTTGGACTTACGGTCATCCTCCTGCCTCTACTACCAAGCACTAAGATAGTGGGCTGAAGTATCACCACGCTGCTTTGCGATTGCATGTGTGCTGAGTTCTTGAGAGAAGTAAACACATCACAGTCATGCTCTGTAAATATGTTTTGTACATTTGCAAGTGAATACAACTTTCAGGAAGGAAAAGGATTTTTTTAAAAATGAGAATTCACCTGTATTTCCACTGACCAGTTACTTAAAGTTATGGAAGATAGTCAGTTAATAAGACCTATGGGAAAAAGTACTCTTAGACTGTTTCATGCTGTTAAATCTCTCCAGATTTACAGTTTTATCCAGTCAAATTAATGCAAAACCCCAGTGCAAGCATCCGGATTTTGAAAACTTTGGAGGAGTGTCATTCTGTAATAGTAATTATTGGTTTTACATTATTTTTTCACAGGGGAACTGATCACAGCCGCACATGAGCTTGGAGTAAGTATTAGTTTTATTGTTTAATCAATGCTCTCATTAACAGTTTTAGGAATTAAGAAAGTTTAATTAAGCATGGAATAAAGTAGATTAATTTATTTTCAAGCCCCAGTTTTTAGTAACTTATAAGTACAGTACGTGACAATTTACTTTAAGTTTTAAATCCAATTAACTGAAATTATAAAGCAAAGCCTTTACTATATATACAGTAGCTGGCTTATTATCACCCCAAATTTTGTATAAGCTGTGGAGAATAAATCGGGTTAACAATTTTAATAAGTTTATTATTTAATAAACTTTATTATGGTGTATGATCCCTTTAGTCAAGACCTTATGACTGTCAGGATGGTGGTAATCCGATAGCAGTGTGGTCTTTCAACTCTCTCACCAAGATGATGTTTCAGGACCTGCCTGTTTTCAGAAACTTTTTAAACGACCCAAATGTACTGTGAACCTAGAGCACAAACTGCATAAGGACTGACAGTGGAATATGTCACCTTTTCTTTAGGTGATGTACCAGATGACAGACCAATAAAGAAAATGACTCTATTGACACAGATTACATTTCGAAGCCACTGTTCAGACATTCAGTCCTCACCTTGCCTGAGGAAAGGGCTCCTTTTCAGTTAAAGCCTGTGTGACACATCTTCTTAGGTGAGGACATCTAACTGTTGCTTATTTTTTTCCGTAGGTTGCCCACCCTCCCGGCTACCCTTTGTTCACGCTGGCGGCCAGCCTAGCAATCACTCTCTTTCCCTTTGGTTCCATCGCCTACCGGGTCAATCTTCTCTCTGCTCTATTTGGAGCGGTAGCAGCTTCATTCCTTTTTTTCACTGCTTTCAGGTAAAGTAGTTGCTTAGTTAATTTTGAGTAATTAGAGTTGTGGATTCCTCACAGCCATCTCCGTTCATTAATCAGTAAACTCTTTTGTTGCTTACATGGCTTCCCTAAGTCACACGATTTCACTTCCTTACCCTGCATTGTACAGTGCTTTGTACAATGGGGAGAGGGTGTCTGTCACCTGTTCATTGTCCGAGTTCTCTGGTTAGGCAGAACTAATGAGGTTTGTCACTTTACCAAGGTGAGGGTGGGCTTACATAACTCAGCAACACAAAGCTTGTCATATAAATGGTATAAGTTTACCTAATTACTCACCATGCTGCTGATGGACAGCTGCCTCTCAGGCTGGGCCTGCTAGCCAATTATATTATAAATAGGAACATACTGTATGCTTTGGAAATGAGGCTGTTAGCCAAGGAAATCACATTTGGGGTACAATTTTCGTGAAGTTTCATGCTGTCCCACCGTAGCCCTAAGGAAGGGGCACAGAATAGATCTTGCCGACTTCATCGCTGGAGACATGCTTAGTTGACAGCTACTCTGTGTTTAATAGATTGGCTACTGGTTTAGGATATTGGTAAACTTGTTTGCCTTTGATGTTTCTGTCTCCATTTGTAACTTAGTCTAAACTTGTTTTCTAAGAGGATGATACCAAAAATACAAATTGTAATTTGTGGAAAATGGGGGTAAAAAATCCTGCTTCTGTAAGCTTTTCTTAAAATAATGTAAATATAGTCTAATTTGAATAGATTAGTTTACCAATGTTAATTTTGGCAACTAGGATTTTTAATATAATAGTCATAATATTACCCTTTAAATTTTTTCTAAATTTTGAATTATTTGTAGAAAAGGAAATTTAGCATCATAATTCTAAAATTTACCTTTCAGCATATTTGTAGAATCAACTATTATAGCTCTGATAATTTTAGCTGTATCGCTTGATCTGTTTGGATTTAACCTTACATATTTTCATTGATACTCAGTCCTGTAATAGGCAGTGTTTAAAATAAGGTCTCGGCCTGAGTTGCTTAGTACTATAAATATTTTTTCTAAAAAGTTGGAATAATTTTGATTAAACCTATTTCTTCTGAACCTTCTATGACTAAGTACATACCAGTTTTTTCACTGAGAAAAAAAAAACCGATCTTTATTATTTTTAAATATTTGGGTTGAAATTTGGAATTTAACCTGTTCAATATTGAATACATGAGTTATTAATTTTCACAAGAAACTTTAAGATAGACACTTTAGTACTATGAATGTGTGTGTGTGCATGCACACGTGTATATGCTCTGAGGCAAGTAAGGTAATGGTGCTCTAAAAGTTTTCATATGTTGTTGATGTCATTCTATAAGGAGCTACCATTTTTTAAAAACACATATAAAAACCTCTTCCAAATTCAGATTACTTTGAATAATAATTTCCCTGTAGTTGCCCAGTTTAGAAATAGCTTTTATTACTTACTATGCTTGATTATGTGTTTGAGATGAGCACATCAGCATGTGACTCTTTGACTTTAATACCAACATCCTTGATGAATCATTACACTTGCTGTCACTTTAAATCCCAACTCTAATACGCTAAACTGGCTCTTTGAGTGGTTTACTAATATAGGACTTCAGGAAAGTTCTTTTCTTCCTGAAAAAGAATCTAACAACATTATTGTGCACATGCACTTTAATAGGAAAATACTTCATTATTTTGAATACAAATAACTGACAAGGTACACGTCCTTTGGGAACAACCCAGTTCAAGTGGCAAATCTGTTTTGTCAAACAATAGACACCCTTCAGAGAGGAGAAGCCATCTCTATGGTAATAGGACTAACAGTAGCCTATTGATTGAGTGGAAGAAGACATTATACAGTGTCAGCTGGCTTGTTACAATTTCATTTGTTGTATGACCTGAACTTAACCTCTGAAACCTTCTTCTATGAATATAAACCCAGCAGCCAGGAGAGGTCTTGTGCAGCCTTTGCAGTGGCGGCTTCTCCCCAGTCCTGACGTACAGTAAATACATCCCTTTGCAGGTCTCCTCCCTCCTCAGACTCGTTAGGAGACATTTCACTACTTTACTCATTTGCAGACAGAGTCATCTTTCTGTGTTGTTGTTGCCTATTGAAGGGTTTGGTTCAGAAGGCGGTTGGGTTCTTTCTGCCCCCTACGCTTAAGAGAGCATTTCTGTACATGTGGGTTAGTGCTGACTGGTGTGCAGGAAATTAATTCTTTTAACAAGTTAAGTTTGTTTTCTTTTTCCAGGTAATTGTTCACGTAGCAGTCACTATATTTAGTTCTTGGGGTGGACATAAAGACCTTCTGTACCTTTTAAACAAAGATTGTGTTTCAAAGGCAAATCTCTGTTTAAATGTGTTGATGTAAAAAGCTCGTGTTTTCTTTTTCAGTAAACATGACTTAGATTGAAAGAACAATTTATTCCTTGTTTCCATTTACTATGCAATTTTTGCTTTTCTTGTATCCTTCTCTTGCTTTTAAAAGCCCTAAGATATCATTAACACTGCATTTTTTGCCAGTCTTTCCAAATGGTTGGCAGGAACTCATTTGTGTTTGATTTGCTCTAATGTAGAAGCATATGAGTAAAATAGCACACTGAAAACAGTGTCATTGTAGTTTATTGAATTAAAAATAGTAAGAATGTGGCAATATAGTATTGTTCCCTTTGGGATATTTTAAAGCATGCACTTTGTTAGAAGAACTTAATCTTTCATTTTAATGGAATAATGCTTAATTCATCACTATCTTTATACTAAGGCTATGTAATTAAGTTAGTGTTTTAGAAGAACAGGGATTTTTCTTTTAAAGCCACTAAGGTAAATAATTCTTAAACTTGATATATTGTAATTCATAGATGCTACATATAATTTTTTAAAGTTATAGGTAATTTAAATCATAAATATGAATGCCACCTGACTTTGCTTACTATTTGATTTCAAAGTTAATTTTCCAGGAAACATTGAACTAGATGCTATGTAGTGAGTAAGGAAGAGGGCTAACGTCATACCATCAAGCACGTACTTCAGATATACTTCCCACGTGCTGCTATCACCTAAAGAGAAGAAAGCACGCTGACAGCGTTGTACAAATATGCTGTGCTTCAGGAGGGGTAGCTCTTTACAGTTTCCGATCAGGCACAACTTATATCATTTGTTTGGGGTGGTATAAGGTAAGAAATACATTCTCAGTATCCTTCAAAGTCATTAAGAGAGGAGGAGGATATTCACCTGTTAGTGGCCAGATGGAGCTACAGATAAATTCATGCCACGGTGTTTATTGAGCATCCAATGAGAAATGAAAGTAGAATACTTGTAATTTTTATAACAAAATTCACTTTTAAAGAAAGTGAGATAAGCCATCCATTCAATAAGCATATTTTCAGGCATTCTAAAAGAGCCTGCCCTGGAAATTTATAAAAAAACACTGAGACCATTAGCACTGTAGGTAAGAAATCAGATCTTAGTGTCAAATATGTCATATAGACTATATGCATATTAATAATCAATGGTATGTTGGAATTACAAAGAAATTAACATCAATTGTAGCAGTAATTGACAGGTTATTTTATGTCCATATTTTATGCATGGAATTTTGTCGTTTTTCATATTATGTATTTCTAAACATTAATTCACTGCTAAAAATTAATTTGATTATAGTTTTGGAAAGCACTTTATTCTGAGCAGTATGTCTGCTATTATTGTAGCTTCGATTAAGATTCCATTCAATAAAGAATAGAAAATTAAAATGCCATACCTTGGAGAATGAGGAATCTCCTGCTTAAGGGACATTTGGATTTTCCACCTCAAAGACTGTTTTAGATTATTGCCATAGAGAATAATGTGTGGCGCTTCCTAATTTCAGAAGTAACTATGCATAAGTAACAAATCATCTCCAAGCTTTCATACTTGGAGAAGAATGGGAAGTACCAGAGCATTCATTTCCATTCAGAGGAATATCTGTCTTGATCCCTGGTTAATTGATCATATATTTTTCTCATACTTGTATTAAAATTGCATTGACTTTGGCTGGTTAAGCATATTAAGAGCGCAGTTCATTTGCATTTTCTTATAAGTTGAGGGACATATTAGGCTCAAATAGCAGTGCTTCATTTTGAAGGGAGAAAAGCAGGGCAAAACTCTTATAAGACTGTAGAGTCTTCTCTGACAGCTAGTCAGAGTTAGAATTAGTTCAAGGAGATGTTAATAGTGCACTGGCTGGCCTAATCCCTTTGATATCACCAGGTATCCTCCTGTTCATGGGTTAATTGCTTTAAAAGCGAAGGCAATATTCTGAGCGGTGGGCCGCTTCACCTTTTCACAGCTGTTACCATTGAGTGACAACTAAATCCCATGTGTAAGATGAGGAAGAGCTCAATCTCCAATTGGGAGAAAATTTATGTAAACCGCAATCCCTTCAGAATGTGCGGAAGTCATAGACTTTCTTGATTTACTCTGCTTTTCCCAGAAAGCTCTATTGTTCACTTTCCTAAGTCCCATCAACCCTTTGTAGCAGAATATCACAGCGGCAGCAGATAGCTTGAAATATATAAATGCTATCATAGCTCTGATTAATAGCAGTGCTTATGAGTCAAGTCTGATAACAGCGCAGCTCTCCACTCAATTTCAGATACTGCTAATGGAATCTGTCTTCTCCAATTGTAATATGAGAAGGCCTAATTTGCCATGGAGCTTGGAGCTGTCACCAGTAGGGGATTGTGGGGTCAGATGGGAGCTGCCAGGTTTTTGCCCTGCAGCTTGTATCTCTCACTTTGAATAGAGCAGCCCCCTGCCTGCCAGTTAGCTGATAGGCCGCCGTGGGGCTTATGCCACTATGTACAATAGGGAAGGGCTGCACAGGCTGACTTTATAATTGTGAAGCTAGCTCATATTTCCACAGCTACTGTGCTGCATAATTTCTAATAAGTAGTTTTAACAAATGTCAGATTATGAAAAGTTTCCTCAATTACAAAAACTTATAAAACATTTAAATTGCTAAATCTGTTTCCTGCTGAGATTCTTGCTGCTGGAACCAGTCATCAGTTATTACTGTCTGGCTAAAAATGCACATATTTCTTAAAATTACAAATAAAACAAGAATTACACAGACTTGCAGCTTCTCAAACTCATAAAAGATAGATGATGAACTTAACGAATTGAATATTAAAATACATTTCATAACTTTGGATAATTCAGGTATTTCATGTTCCGTTTCTTGTTTTTCATATTTGTTAGTGTTGGTGATGAAATATCCTCACTCTGTTGATGTTAATTAGTTGGATAGTTTATGTTTACCTCCTATGCTTGTATGGTCTTAACAGTGTGAAAATGAGGCCACATCTTCTAAGTGTTCAGTTACAAGGACTCCGGGTGTTGAGGGAGATGCCTTGGCCTGTGCCTTTGACAGTAATGTGCGGGAATATGCTTGAAGCCGGGTTCAGTTCTGCTGACTGCCAAGTACACCGTCAAGACTGAGCAGCAAGCTCCTCTCCAGGTCTTGCATGTTTGTACATATGGCAGACAAAACCAACCGTGGTCTGTAAGTGCGCCACCGTTTTGAAGTCGGCAGCACCTCAGCAGATACTGCTCTCATTGTGCAAGTGACTGGCCTACAAGAAGCACTGGGGTGCTAAAGACTAGCTCGGTGCTTCCTTCCAGCTAGGTTAGGTATGAGCTGGTGAGGAACGAGAAAATGAATTGTTTTAGACTTCGCTTTATTTAGGTCAATTTTTTTTTCAAAAACCTTATGTGGACGTTGAGGAGGCATGAACATGCCCCAGGACACCTGTGGAGGTCAGAGGACAGCCCGAGGGAGTTGATTCTTTCTCTTCACCATGTAGGTCCTGGCACTTACATGCAGGTCTTCAAGCTTAAATGCAAATCACTTTACCTGCTGAACCATCATGCTGACCTGGAAATCTCAATTCTCATGGAAATTGATTATATTTATTTGTGGAAGCACTTCATAATCTTATTCCTTCCATTTGGTTTTGCTAGGTAGTTTTTCCTTATTGAAGGCTTTAAAATTTCCTCTACTTTTAAGTTATGAATAACACAGGGCAGTTTTCCTTTTAGAGTATCAGTAGTTATTACAGGCAAAAACAGTAGTCTTGATCTGCTCAGGAAGAGAGAGTAACCTTGGTATGATTTTCTTGGAAGTGACAGCACTGAGACGGGAGGATTATTATCCTTAATATTTATTTTAATTATTATATAATGACAGTGATTATTAGTTATTATTAAAGACAGGAGGAGTATAGTTTTTGAGGCCTAGTGGTAGTTGCTGAAGAGATAAAACTCGAATATACTATTACTGATTTTTGTTTATCAGGTCTCAACTTGGAAATGAAAAGGTTTAGCTCCCCTGGCTCTCAGCTGACTGCTGACTGGAACTTGACACATTAGATGCTCACAGAATATTTGCTGCAAGAATGTTGAATAACACCGAAAAAAAAAAAGGAAGTATAACAGTACTTGGGTTTTTATAGCCTAAAAGCCTAGTTTGACCATTCTCCATATAGCCTAGAGAGATGAAAAGGTATGATGTTGATTATGTGAATGAGCCAGAAGGAAACCTTTACATCATTTTCATGAATAAAACCCAGAAAGATAAGAATGTGGAAGGATAAGAATGACACATGCGCCTGGTGGTGCTGGCGCATGCCTTTAAACCCAGCACTTGGGAGGCAGAGGCAGACAGATCTCTGAGTTTGAGACCAGCCTAGTTTACAGAGTGAGTTCCAGGACAACTGGGCTACACAGAGAAACCCTGTCTTGAAAAACCAAAACCAAAAAAAAAAAAGGAAAAAAAAGGAAGAAAAAGATGTGCAGTTGATTGTATTCTGCTTTAACACACTTCCTTCCTCTAATCTATTGTGCCTTTTAGCTATCCGCAGGAAGTGACGCTAATAGTAATTTAGTAGCCACTAATGTTCATATGCTGCTTCATGACCTGCCTGCTTCCAGTTGCACTTACTCGAAGTAAGAGCTCTCCATACAGATGAAAGCACCCGCACCCCCAGTGGGGTTCTTTGTGCGCAAGTATCACTGAAGTCTAATGCATTCATGAATTTTATGAGGCACATCAAATGTGTGTTTGGAGCAAATTTCAGGTTTCTGTTATTTGCCTTCTGATTGAGGGGTAGACAAATATGTGACTATACATGAAAATCAAATACCGTGTACTGGAAAGAAAAATGCACATTATCATCTATAGCAAATCTGTGTCGGTGGTATAAATTGTAACCTCCTGATTTATCCATCATGTCAACAGATGAACACTGTTCTATCAGTGAGGAAACTGCTACACAGTCAGGAGCTTTCTTCGCAGTCCTCTCTGGATCTCATGGATGTTATGGACCAAAAAGAAGGCAGTTATATTTTAGCTAAAGAATTACAATACTCACGCTTACTAGGATGGACTTTCTTAAAACTGCCACAGCTGCTCTACTTTTGGGTAGCATTTCTGCCGGTTGCATTACTCAGTGAAAACAAAGACTTGAGCACCCTTCCCATACTGTCTCGGTCGGTCTGTCTGTGCTGCACTGTGCTCTCCTAAGATGTGAACCACATGATTTTGTTGTTTTCAGTAGATCCCAACCACAGTTTTGCCTCCCTCCACTCCTCCATTTCCCCTCCGAAAAGAGCAGTCTTCCCAACGGTATCAGCTGAACACTGCAAAACAAGATACAATAAGACTAGGCACAAACTCTCATCTCAAGGCTGGATGAGGCAACCTAGTAGGAGGAAAAGGGTCCCAAGAGCAGGCAAAAGAGTCAGAGATACCCTCATTCCCACTGTTAGAAATCCCATAAGAACACCAAGCTAAGAGCCATAACATATGTGCAGAGGCCCTATGTAGCCTCTGTGATTGCTGCTTCAGTGTCTGTTAGCCCCTATCAGCCCTACTTAGTTGATGTCTATGAGCCATGTCCTCCTAGTGTCCTGGACCATTTGACTCCTACAATTATTCCTCCACCTCTTCCACAGGGTTCTCTGAGCTCAAAGGGGAGGGACCTAATGGAGATATCCAATTTTGGATCTCTGCCTAATGTTTGGCTGTGAACCACATGATTTTAGTGATATCCCAAGCAAAAAAACAGTCAAGATTAATTTACTACAAATATATCACAATATATTTACATAGAGAATATTTTTTATAAAAACGAAAACAAAAGCTGGGTCTGACAGTGCAGGCCTATAATCCGAGCTACTCAAGAGAACAGGCCTTGAACTTAAAGTGACCTCATCTCAAAAATAAAGTTACAAAGGCCTAGGATATAGCTCAGTATATGCAGGAACCTTCAGTAAAACACACACACATACAAAGGGGGAGAGAGAGTATAAATTTCTAAGAATACAATTAAAAGAGGGATGGACACACAGCTCAGTGGAAATTCACTTGGCTACTCTGTCCATAACCCTATGTTCAAACCCCAGCACTATAAAAATAAAACCACACATACTTCAGTGACTTGAATTCTATCTGTTAAGTCATCTGTATCTTTGTTTTTCTCTACTGTGTGGCACCTTAGAATTAAGTATGCCTCCTCAGCAGTATGAAAAGTTGGTTATTGATACTGACATGTGGATACCCTTTGTAACATAGTGGCTGTTATTTAAATTATCATAGCAGTGGTGTTCAAAGTGTGTGATTTCCATGTGGCTCATCAGGTTTTACCTTTCTGTAAGTCTGCAAATTTTAGAAATGTGTTGGTTTTTTGAAGCAATACCTTTTTTGACTAAGCATTATAAAAAAACTACATTAACAAAGGGAAACAATGTTTTCCATACTGTACTTAACTCATCACAAAATGTTACATTAAAATGGAAACTACTGTCTTTAGACTGTTTTCAATATTGTAGTTCATTTGAACTCACTGCTCTCCTGTTTGTTATTGGTGTGATGAAGCATGATGCAGTCAGTTTTGTATGTCTTTTAATTTTTACTAAATTTTAATTTCAAGAGTCTACCTTAACAGATTATTAACTATTTGCTTTTTGGAAAGATTACTTATACAGGTTTGTTCAAGAAAATAAAATTTGAGGTAAGGTTCATGAGTTGTCAAATGAAAACACAATGGAGCTTTTGAGTGGTGTGTGTGTGTGTGTGTGTGTGTTTGGGTGGTTTCCTGCACGTATGTCTGTACACCACATGCATGCAGTTCCTTTGGAGGAACTCCATCCCAACAATTGGGCTTTTGGCTAAGTCACTTTTATTATTTTTAATCAACAGACTTAATCTACGGATTGTTAATAATTGTTTATTTAGGGAGATATTTCTAATTTATGTGCCAGGTAGACTTTATGGCTAGTACGTGACAGCTTACTTCATGGGCTTAGATCAGCAATTTTATTTAAGTCACATTTGACTATTAATATCCGATAGACATCTTCCCTCTTTTTTTTTTTTTTTTTTAGTCTCTGCTTTGAGACAATACCTTCTCACTGTGTAGCTAAACTGGCCTTGAACTCAGGCTTCAGCCTCTCAGTACCATCATGCTCAGTTTCCTTCTTATTTATTTTGGAAAGAATGATCCTTAGCAAGAAATTATGTCTGTTAATTCACTGAGTAGTTATTATAGACAGGAACATTTATTAATGATATTTTATTCCACTTACATAACTTAACTGAAAAAAAATGATGTTACAGCTTTGTGGGCAGAGGAGGTACATAGCATGTCTTATTTAAGTCATTTTCTAAAAGAAAGTTCAGCTAACTTATCTGTTCATTCACAAGGCACAGCCAATTGTTAGGAATGACAGTTATGGGGCAGTGAATTTCCTGGAATTCCGTGGACTCCTACGAAAGCCATTTTGCACTTAAAAGCAGATCCCTGTCACTTCTTTTGTAGAACACATTTTAGAGCACACCCACTGTCAGACAGTTTCACTATTAAGAGTTTGGTAGTCTCACCTAGGAAAACCTCCACACTTAACAGTTTTCTGCCTCTAATGTGCTGTGCCTTATTATATGGAGTGTTCACTGACGATTCAGTGAGACGGACAGTGGGAATGTTGTTGAACTTTGTCAAAACATTGGGAAAATGCAAGGAACTTGTTTACACATCTGAATGTGAAAAGACAGTATAACTGTGAACCCTCTGTATTTCTTATTCCCTTGGAAATACTTATTTTGTAAGTAAAGAATAAATCAAGAAATGTGAAAAACAAAGGTATATAAATTTCCATAGTCTTCCCAAAAGAATATTTAAATATTAAAGTACAGAATAATGAAAGGAATGAGTATGCCTTAGTTTTAGAAATTGTATCTATATGTACATCATATTAATTTTTTAAAATTAGTGTAACAAAGAGTGAGTCCTTTAATTTTCTACTCTACTTGTTGCCAAGATACCATTTTCTATAGTTGTAGAGGATGAACCCATGGGGCATGGTTCTTTTTAAGTTTTTAGAACTATTTATTTTATGAGTGTTTTGCCTAAATGTAGGTATGTGTATGACATACATGCCTGGTTCCCACAAAGTTCAGAAGAGGGCATTGGATCCCTGAATTCACAACGGTTATGAACCTCCCTGTGGGAGCTGGGAACTGAACCCAGGTCCTCAGCAAGAGGAACAAATGTGCTTAACTACTGAGCCATCTGTCTAGCCCTCAAGGGTATGGTTCCTAATAGAAACAAAATTTATTCCAAACCTAAAATAGCTTTTATTTTTGCAGTTAAAAAGAAATATTAATTCATTTAAAATTTTTTTCAAATTACCTTTATTTAGTGTGTATGGAGGGGTGGCGTGTGTGTGTGTGTGTGTGTGTGTGCATGCAGAGGGATCCCATGATGTATACACTACATGTGGACATCAGAGGACAGCCCGAGAGAGTCTGTCTCTTTCCCTCATGTGGGTTCCAGGGTCAAAAGTCTTGGCAATAGACTTAACATTTAACCATCTTGTCACACCAAAGCTTTGATTTAAAATTGTTTGATGGGGTGCTGCTCAGTGGTAGAGAACTTGCCTAGCCTGTTCAGGCTCCTGGATTCAATCCCCAGTACCTCAAAGGAAAAAATAAATGAAAGAAAGTTTGCTAGACTGAGGTTCCGTTAATTAGAATCATTGCTGTTTGGAGTCCATTTGAAGTTTAGTATTGTATCTTAAATATAAAATACACAATTGTGAAGGCCAGGCGTGGCAGGGCATGCCTTTAATCCCAGCATTCAGGAGGTGAGGCAGGTGGATCACTGTGAATTTGAAGTCAGCCTGGTCTACAAAGTGAGTTCCAGGACAGCCAGGGCTACACAGAGAAATCGTGTCTCAAAAAACCAAACCAAATCAAATGAACATTTGTGAAAAACATTTATCTTCGAAAAAGTTAAGTAGCTTTTCACCAAACATTTACAAGTCACAGATGGATATGGCGCACTGTTCTGTTGACATGGTTATCCTGTGGTATCAGTAGTCCATAAGTTTTTGGGGGGGGGAGGGGGGAGGGAGTACTTTGCAGTATGTTACTTAGAGGATTTTAATTTATCCAGTTCTGATTTTCTTATCTTTTGATTGTTAACAGTAAAAGGTGTATATTCCTGAAAATCAATTATTTTTAGAAATATAAAAAAATCAATCATCACTTAACACATTTAAATTACTGACCTCTCAGAGGAAAGGTAACTACTCTAGTCTTTAGGGAAAACTTAGTAGAAAACCTGATGCCCTTATTGAGTGGTAGGTGATGGGTGCTCGGTGGTAGGACCTGCTAGGAGGAAGTGGGAATGCCTATGTCTGTCTCTGCCCTTGCCTCTCTGGTCCTGCTGCTGCCTGGCTGCCACGAGGTGAGCAGTTTTCCACTTCCTTGTCTTCAGCTGTGATGTTCTGCTTCAGCTTAGCCCAGAAACAATGGAAAGAGGAGCGGGGATGGGAAGAGAGGAGAAAGGAGGGAGAGATGAAGGAGAACGAAGATGGAAAAGAGGAGGACGGTACATAGAGGTTGACACCAAATCATTACATAGCTTGATTCTGATCGTGGTCTTCTATTATGGTTAGATGCCAGCAGATGTAAGATTGAGTTTGTTTTGACTCCTTCATTCTGGGGTGATGGTAGACATTGGCCTTAGAGTTTATCATGCTTCAGAGTTAGTTTGAGCTCAGGGTGTTTACTCGTAGCTGGAATAAGGCAGTTATGGTATAGATGGAGGGAGATGAGATGAACAGTGATGGAGGCTGTCTGGAGAGATGTCTTGGCAATTAAGAGTGCTTGCTGCTCTTGCAGATGTCCCGGGATTGATTCTCAGCACCTGCATGATAGTGTGCATCTGTCTGTAACTCTAGTTTGAGGACTCTGACAGCCTCTTTGGCCTCCATGGGTACTATATGTACCTGGTACACATATGCATGGCAAACACTCATACACTTAAAATAAAAGTAAATATTTTTAAAAGCACTTAGGAAGTAAAATTGGAGCTCATGGGGAAAATGGAAACATTGAGAGAAAACACAAAAGGAAGATCCAGAGCTATGTAAGGAGGAGCAGAGGAGTGCAGGCCCCTAGCTAACAACCTTCTAGAATGTGCCTAAAGAGTTACTGCAGCAATGAACAACACAGTAGAGGTCCAGAGAGCTGCTGGAAAGAGGAGCGGGGATGGGAAGAGAGGAGAAAGGAGGGATAGGGTGTGAGTGGGAGCCGTTTGCAGTAGTGAACTAAAGGGCAAAAGAACAAGATGTGACAGGATGAGACTGATGCTGAGCACAGCCATGGCCCTGGAATGGCTTCCTGAATACATCCTAAGGCCAGATTGCTTTTAGTTACTATCTGTGTTGCACTGTGGTAAGATGAAACAGTAAGTGCCTAGGAAAGAGGATTTGAGCAGTTTAAGCAGACTGCCTTATGTTTAGCTGGGGATGTAGCTTAGCCACAGGGCACTTGCCTGGCATGTATGAGGCCCTTGGCTCAAGCCCCAGCACTGTGGGTACATTTGGCAGAGGTGAAGGGGTGCAGGGGAGGTCTTGTATGTATCATTCTTGAGTGCTACTGTTTCTCACAGTGAATATGTCAAATTATCCCTTTCTCTTAATGTAGGCTTAGATTTTTCACCAAACCTATTATTTAAGGTTCTTAAACACCTTTACCTCCCTTTTAACCCCTCCCCCAACCTTAGATAGGAGATTAGTAGGGGAAAGGGCTGTAGACCTTTTTATCTACTTCCTGCTGGTTAGAGTCAATGGGTCCTTAGGGAATTACCAAACTCAGTCATCCGGATATCAGCAGTCCAGTCCAAAGGCCAATATCCAGCAGCAACGTGAATCAGTACAAGTCAGGGAAAGCAGCAAGACTCAGTTGGATTGCCCCCAAAAAGCTCCCTGGAACTCTTCTCTCTTCGAAGTCAAATGTCAAGTCACAAAGATCAGCTCAGCTGATCCAAAAAAGTGAAGCCTTATTGTGTGTGGGCCTCTATAGATCTCCTCTCCTCAAAGTCCACATGGATGTTCTCAGCTGACCAAAGTCATGCCCATCGAATGAGAGAGCTCACAGCAAAACATCATGTACCTTCTCACAAGCCAGCATCTAGCAAAACATCACATGACAAAACTGAGTCTTCAAAGAAACCAGAAACTTTTACTTCATCTTAATCCACCATTTCATGCATGTTGCAAAATTACGCAGTTAGTAATGCTGATTCTGAATCTCATCGTAAAAGAATCAATGTTAAAATATGTGCATTAGAGCTGTGCATTTGTGACATTTTTAACCCCAGATCTCAGGAGGCAGGGACAGGCAGATATCTGAGTTTGAGGCATCAAAAAACTGGAAAGGGGGTGGGGCACTTTAGGTGAAATTGAGAGTTTGATTCATAAAATGTTGAAATCAAAGAAATGCGTATAGATTCAGCCTATATAGATAACTAAAAGTAAGAGTCAATGCTAAGTCCTCCAAAATTTAATATTCTACTATTTTATCGTTTGGTTTTTTGAGATATACTCTTGCTTTGCAGCTCAGGCTGTGCTGGACCTAAGTGCAGCCCAGCTGGCCTCGTAAATCATGACTATCCTGCCTCTGCTTCCTGATTCCAGGCCTGTGCCTCTGCTTCCTGATTCCAGGCCTGTGCCATCATGCTTCCTGATTCCAGGCCTGTACCATCATGCCTGGCATATTCTATGTTGGGATATGTGTAGAGATAAGTTGAGAGACCTTAAAAGCCAGGTGTGGTTCCTCACATGATCCCTGCACTTGAGAATCTGAGACAGGAGAATCACAGATTCAAAGGCCAACCTGAGCTATGTGAGAATCTGTCTCGAAAAGAAAAAGAGCCCAAAATTCTATGGTTGTACATAAAACTTCCTGCATGTAGATGTGTACTTCCTTTCTCTGCTTTCCACAGAGTTTTCTCACAGTTGGGCTAAAATAATTGGCAATTATAATAAAGGGGAATAGTGTCTTGTGGGGGTTCTGGTTGCAAGCATTTGACTGGCTGTGTTTAATAGAAAAGAAATGTATTTTTAAAGAGTCCAGGTCAGGCAAGGCGATGTGTGCCTTTAATCTCAGCATTTGGAAGGCAGAGGCAAGTGGATCTCTGTGAGTTCAAGGCCAGCCTGGTCTACTCAAAAAGTTTCAAGTTAGTCAGAGCTACAATAGTGAGACCTTGTCTCACAGCAATAAAAGAAGCTGAGAAGAAGTCTGCAGTTTCATTTAAAAGGGCAAATACCCTGATTTTAAGAATTGTGACAGGCCAATGGGATGGCAGAGAGGACAGAAGTAAATAGACAAACAGGAAAGAGATGAGTGCTGTCTTCAGTCTCAGAGACACACAGACCAAAACCTCAGCAAGACACTGCTCACACCTACTAGATTGGCTTGAATTACAAAATTGGATGAGAAATCTGGGTGTGGTATGTAGAGTTTAATAGAAGCACTAGGGAGGCAGACATAGGCAGATCTCTGAGTTCAAGGCAAGCCTGGTATGCAGAGTGAGTTCCAAGACAGCCATGGGTACACAGAGAAACTCTGACTGGGAAAAACAATAACAAAATTGGATAATAGGTGCTCACTGGAATGGAAATAAACCAGCCCCTCATAACCTGCTGCTGAGAAACAGACTAATTAAAAGGCCCATTGCCCCTCTGTCTCCAGCTTGCTTTAGAACTACAGACCCAGACCCATTAGTTTGAATTTTGAGCAAGCTCCTTGGACGCTAAAGATGAAGATCATAGACCTGATTTCTGTCATTGTTTTTATAGTAAATACTTACTTTTTCACCTATAACTTTATTCTACAATTTCCTATATTATTTCTCTAAGACTGAGAAAAATTTAGTACAAGACTATAGTTTATTGCAGAGCCATCGTGATGTGAGGTTTGGGAGTATACACGTTTTGCTGGCATGAGGTTACTCTTCAGTAAAAGCCATATCTAACCATAGGTGAGCCTACGGTGACTAGACACATTTTCTTAGTGATGCCAATAATTTTACCTTGTTGTGTTAAATATTTCAATCCTATGAAATATTTGAAAGCGCAACCAGCAACAGTGCGTAATTCTAACTGATATAATCAGTTCAAATATGTTGGACATTATACATTAAGGAATCTTTGGCTTTCTTCCTAAGGATTTGTTGATATCAATATCAGTCTCTTTGATTCTATTTAATTATCCATCTGGTGGTTTTAAACTTTGACAAACCCTTTTTTAGAAAAATACTTAAACTTGTCAACAGAGGTTTTAAATATAATTTAATCTTATATAATAGTATGTTGTTTTGATGTAACATGGAAACAAATACAATTCTAATAACTTTCAAAACTTTATTCTAGTTCATTCCTCATTCCAGAAGGTACACATTTAATCAAAATATAATTTGCTATTAATCCAGAATAAATTATTTAACATTAAAGCCCAAATACCTGTCTTTGAATTCACAACATAGCAACTCGAGGTGCTCTGCTACAGTGTGAATCCCGGTCCAGCCATCAGTTACCACAGGAAACTAACCTGGAAAAATAGCCTGACCTATCTGGGCCCCAGTTTATTTATTTTAAAAGGAAAATTTTTAATCTTTAAGCATATGGTACAAAAGGATGTATTTTATAGTGACAATTTCATGCAGGTATAGCATATATTTTGATCTTATTCTCTCCTCCTTATTCTCATCCAGCTTTCAAATAGTTCCCCTTCTAGTTTCAAGTCCTTGTTAAATTAATTAATTAGGTTTTATGAGACAGGGTTTCTCTATGTAACCTTCGCTGTCCTGGGACTTGCTTTGAGACTAGGGTAGCCTTGAACTCAGAGATCTGCCTGCCTCTGCCTCCCAAAGGCTAGGATTAAAGGTGTGTACTATCATGCCCTGCTGTCTTTATTTTTTTTAAGTCTAAAATTCTACATAAAAGAAAATGTGCTATTTCTATTTCTGGGATTGACTTACTTTGTGTAAAATAATGGCCCCGTCCCAATATTGTCTGAAAGAACATGATTCATTCTTCTTTACAGTAGACTAATACTCTGTTGGGTATGTAAGCCATATTCTTTTCATCATTCTTGTAGTGACTCCATCACTTAGGGCTGTGCAGGTGTCTCAGACTTTGACCTCCATGTCAGCCAGTTCTATTATCAGCTTCTGAGGAACTCCTATACCATTTCCCATAGTTACTGCACTAATTGACATTCCTGTGTCAATTATGTCGATGAAGGCAGGGGCTCCTTCCTGCCTCCATCCTCCCTGGTGTGTGTTGTCCTTTATATTACAATCATAATGACTGGGTGAGAGGAAATGTCAGTATAATCTTGATTTGTATTTTATAATGGTAAAAACTGATGAACACTTTTTCATAGTTTATTGGCATTTGTACTTCTTCACATAAGGATCCTTTAATTCATTTGCCCACTTCTTGATTAGTATCTAGAATATACAAAGAACTTTTAAGAAATGACTTTGTTTCATTCATTCTATCCTTACCGTCGAATCTGTCATTTCTCCCAGGGTGCTAATTTATGTCTTCAGTAGAGGAAGGATGCTTGTGTTTTATGACACCTTTCCAAAATTGAATTGCTAGATGAAACTAAATTCCATTTAGATGTTATAAATAAAGCCAGCTGTAGTGACGCACACCTATAGTCCCAGCCGTCAAGAGATGGAGGCAGGAGGATTATGGTGAGTTTGAGATGAGCCTGTGCTACATAATGAGACACTGTTTTTAGAAAACAAAGTCCAGAAATGCTTTTAAGGCGAATCCACTCTTTCCTTGTTTCTTTTGTATGTTTGGAACAAGGTGCTTCAGATGTAAATGAAGACAGAAGATAGAGGTAGTCAGAGATGGACTAGAAACCCAAGAATTAAAGAGAAGTTTTAGAAAAGACTAAGATATGACTATAGAGGAAGGAGAAGGGGGGGGGCATTGTATTTAGGGGTACAATCTGAGCCCTGATGTGTGCTGGAAATCGCATGTCACATTAGGGAGTTTTGAGTCACATAACTAGTCAGTAGAGACCATAATGTTGGTGTTAGCCAAGGGATGGGGCCCAGCTTATAGGAAAATTGACTCATTTTATTTACAACACTCAGACTATGAAGAGTTTTGAAGTTTGGGGGCTAGGTAGTGATGAAGAGTATGATTGTTGTTTGTTTGTTTGTTTTTTGGAGACAGAGTTTCTCTGTGTAGTCCTGGCTGTCCTGGAACTCACTTTGTAGAACAGGCTGGCCTGGAACTCAGAGATCAGGCCTATGCTGCCGCCACCGTCACCGGCTGCAGAGTTTATTTTTTTAAGGAAATGTAATATAATGAATTGCAAAATCGATTTAAAAAGAGATGACAAGCTAGGGAAATATTAAATGATTGGGTATAAAACAGTAGAAATTTTACCCAAAAGTAGTGAATAGATAGGAAAGCCATTGAGAAGGAAGAAGTAACTTTGTGTGTTGAATCATGATCTCTTCGAAAGTGAGCTCTGCTTTTTATAAGAGAAAGATCAGAAATCAATTGCAAATAGAAATTAGAAAACAAGTTTGCTGAGTGACTTTTATTTTTTTATTTTTGGTTCTGTTTGTCAGACCTAGGGCTTTGTGTGTGCTGATAAGCATGTGCTCTGTAGTGAACTAAGTCCCAGCCCCCAAGATACTGAAAAGATGGATGTATTGTTTGTATTTTATATGTAAGTGTTTTGCTTGCATGTATGTTAATACACCATTTGCATGTAGTGCCTGAGGAGGCCAGAAGAGGGCAGTGGATGCCCTGCATGTGAACTGCTCTGTGGGTGCTAGGACCTGAACCTGGGTCCACAAGAAGAGCAGTAAGCACTTCTTTTTTTCTTTTCTTTTTTTTGTTTTTTTGAGACAGGGTTTCTCTCTGTAACTCATCTGTAGACCAGGCTGGCCTCAATTCAGAGACTCAACTGTCTCTGCCTCATGAGTGCTGGGATTAAAGGCATGTGTTACCACTAGTAAGCACTCTTAAACACTGAACTATCATTCCAGTTCCAGTGTTGAAAATTTTATTGAACTTTTTTTATAACAGTGGTTGATTTAAATTACTTCATGATTTTTGTACAAAATTAAGTATCTGAAAACTAATGGCTTAGAGCAGTTAGTATCATAAAATTGTTAGGCCTAGTAGTGGTTACTCAGAAATGGTTATTGGATTTTTAAAACTCCTGAAATTCTCAGTAGTTATTTTAATTTCTATAGTTAATAGCTTTATAGCAAGGTAGGAAAGATCCTGGCTAGATATACTCTAGTGTGCCTGATCGTATTATCAGTCATAAGTCTCATCTCTGAATTAAGGTACAGAGGCCCCCAAGGAGATGCTGCATGGCTCTTGTTGACCCTCAGGGAGTGAGCAGTTTGTTTCTAGGTGTAGCCTTTGATTCTTTACATTTGTTGAAATTTACATTCCCCTATGCCTCTTTAGGAAAATATAATTTATCTTTACTTTGTATAAAGCAAAAATAGAAATTAAGAACATGGCTGTACAAGGTTGTAACATCATCAGATACTTTGACCAAGACTTCCTTGATCTCACACTGGGAGATAAGGGTCCTAGGATTCAACGTTTCATGAGACGTGAAAATTAAATGTTCCTCAAAAGGTCTTTTGCCATTTCATTAAGTCTTACAATTTCAGCTAGGCCATCTTCCGCTGTGGGTGTTCAGGAAAATAGCACAGGGTTATCTGTAGCTGCTATCTCTCTAGGTTTCCTAGCCTGGCTCAAGTCCTAGGGTTTGATCTGAGAACTAAACCTCATTCTGTCCATTGGCTTGTCGATTTGTTGACATGTGGGCTCCCTAACTAAAATCTGTTGGAATTATTATATGAAGAATGTGTTGGTTATAGTGTGATTGGAGAGTGCTGGGCGATTGTCATAATTTCTGCTGGTAGAGTTTCTGAAAGAAAAATCAAGTCAGCGCCTTTTGTTCAGAAAGAGATTTCATGTTATCTATGTTTGCAGGCTTTCTGGCTCACATGCTGGAGGAATCCTTGCTGCGGGGGTGTTTTCATTTTCTCGCCTAACATGGCAGTGGTCCATTGCAGCCGAGGTTTTTAGTTTAAACAATCTGTTTGTAGGGCTGCTCATGGCGCTTACTGTGCGTTTTGAGGAGGCAGCAGCCGCAAAGGAGAGATCAAAGGTAAGCTATTTTGATCAAAGTGAAATCAGGTTTTGTTTCAATTTTTAGACAGAAATGTATTTCTTTTTAACTTTGGTTTAGACCATATTTATCTTTTCTGATTCCTGGGAGGGTAATCTGGACAGGTGGAGAGTCTGTCCTCAGACCCTTTGTTAGGATGGAACCAGGGTAGCTCTCAAGCATGGCACTTTCCCCTCTCAAGAGTTCAGAAGGGTTTGAAGAATGGGAATTCTGAAATGTTTAGTGAGTCCTGAGGGAAGAATGTGTATGTGCGTGTGTGTGTGTGTGTGTGTGTTGTGAAGCTAAGATGGATGAACCATCTTAAGGTATATACTATGGTAGTACTTTGATTCCTCAGTAATCACAAGAAAGATCGCAGTTATAAATTATTTTTAGCCAGAAGAAGAACATCAGATGTAAAAACCCAGGTATCTGAGACGTGATGGCAACCACAGCTCTCTAACAGTCTGAAGGGCCTTGTCTTCTAAGCTCTTCCCCTCACTCCTCGGAAGACTACCTCATCGTCGCTCGGGCTGCCCTTCTGTTAGAGTACAGAAACAAAAGATAGCACGGGTTATTTGTGATTCCCATAAATCTCCAGTGCTATTAGAGCATTTTGTTTTAAACAACCTTCTTTTCTGATTGTGTTTTTAAAAACACGATACATACATACCATGTATTCTTTAAGGGACATAGGCAGGCTTTCTTGGGTTTGGCCATAGGGACCATAGTAGTAGGCTTAACTCCAAACACAAAGAAAAGTAGAAATTTATAGCCAAGGAGCCAACAGGGAATCAGAGAAAGATTACTGACAGGAAACAAGGATAAAGGAGATTTGGGTCAAGCCAAGTTCACAGTATCCTTGGGAGGAGCAGACCCCTGATGAGATGTGGAGCTGGGGAAGGCGGGATGTGGAAGTGGGGGCTCAGGGTCTGTACTGCGGCTGGACAGTGGAGAAGAGTTCAAAGAGGCCTAATTGCGTAGTCAAGGAGAGAATCTTTATCCAGTATGAAACAGCTACATGTTCAGTAACAACTAAAAGCCACCTACACAATAACCAGGGTTCTAAATAAACTTATTTATTTAGCAGAAAAAGGAAAGCAGAATTGTTGAACTTCAATGACAGATTTCAGTTACGATTGATACAACGTACCCTGTTACTGGTATCATTGCCAGGGGCTTCCCTGGAGTCACTTTGAAGAAAGCCTTAAGGTCAAACTGTAGGATTTTATGAGAATGGGGGGGGGGGTACCCAACAACAACAGCTGATAAATATTAGTGACCAGGTTAAGTGGCTGTTGGCATCTCAGGGCTTGGTTCTAACTCATCCTGGCAACCAGAAGCTTCACAAGTATGTGGAAAGCTTTTTACTGTTACATATAGAGGCTTAGGTGAAGTTTTGACTTAGTGTTTCTTTTTCTTTCTCAGATAGCAATCATTGGTGCTTTCTCATGTGGCCTCAGCTTGTGTAATCAGCATACAATAGTACTTTATGTTTTGTGCCTAGTACCCTGGATTCTCTTCCGACTTCTCAAAGAGAAGGTAGGCTTTATATATATATATCTATACTGTTTCATATAGGTTCAGTTCAACATTTGTGTTATCTGAAAACTTAGGCTTCAGTGTTTCTTTAGTTTTATGGAAAGCATAAATGACCTGAGGCTTTAACGATATTGACTTTAAAAAGAGGATTTACAGAATTATGCAGTATTGATTATGCTGGCATCTGGCCAACTTCATAATTTTCCTCCTGATTCTTGACAGTGCCTCAGTGTACAGAGGCAGAGGACTGAGAACAACAATATCAAGTTTCCTAATTGGCTTTCTTGCACATCCTAAGACCCAACAGTCAAGCAGCAGCGCTCAGCCCTTCGTTCAAGTGTTGAGTGCTATCTGTGTGGCCAGCTCGCTCCAGGTGCTAGAGACTGGCACAACAGAGGCATCGCTGCGAACGTGGACTCACTGGAGACAGAAATGATAGTCCTGTTTGTTCTGAGTCTGTAGAATTCTTCCTTACAATTGAAAACTGCTCATTTCCCTTTTATCTTTCTCTGGAAGGAAACAGTAATGTTAATTAAAATGGCAGAAAGAAGCAATGCAGGAGAATTTTCTTTGTTAGGCTCTGGGAGAGTCAGGTAGAAAAAAGCAGGTGTGAATTAGACGTGGACTCTGAGAAGATAAATGTTCTTCATTCTGTCACAGTTCTTCTAGAAGGTGAAATACCCAATTTGTAAAGTGGTACTGTGTGGTCATTTTATTTATTGTTTCTTTGTTAAGAAACTCAGTGATATTCATTTTTCATTTTGTTATTTGTTAATTATACCCAACTACAATCAAAATTGTAATAGAAAACACATAAAGCATATAATAAAATTCTTATATGGAAATAAGAAAATAATTATACTAAAGCTTTAAATAATTGTATTTACTGTACTTTAACACATCTTGGTAACAAGGCAAAAAAGGGAGATTATGAAATTCTTATTATGTGATTAAATAAAAAGGAAACAATAGTTGAGAAAGAACAACTTTTCTTAGAATTTAGTTCTGTGACATCAGTTGTGTAAGTCCTTACATGGGGGATATTAAACAGCTTAACCAGCAGCACATTTTTACATTGTTATTTATTGATGTTTGGTTCTTTGACCCAGAGGCTCAGGGTATTTAACAGTGGTTCTATAAAGTATACAGAAAGTTCTTTAAATAATGCTTTGTGATATAAACCCTTGGTAATAGATAAAGACATAACTGGATGTGATGGTTCTTGCCTGTAATCCCAGCACTCAGGATTCTGAAGCAGGAGGTTTGAGAGTTTATGGCCAGGCTAGGTTACATGAGAGTTTGAGGCCAGCTAGGTTTAAATCCCAAAATATATGAATGTAAGGCAAAGAGATAACACTTAAAAGCATAACTCAGTGAAAGCTTTTCTGAGGAGTATGAAAGTGAGCAGCACATAAGATTCATCCTGAATCAGTGGGAGCCTGGATGGGGTCGATGAGCAGCCCTGCCCGCTCTATGTTCAGACCCCTGCCTCAGCAGAGTCAGACAGCTTTAGCCTCTGGAAAGTTCCTCTTAGTTGACTGGAAGAAGAGCCATATAATTTGTGTAAAGTTGGGACTCAGAGCTAACAGCTAGAGAGCCCTGGACTAAGGACCAGTTACCCTGTCCTGGGGAAGGCTACTGATGAGTGGTTGGATTGACAGCTGGAACTCTTCAACATTGCTCCTTCATTTCTGTTAAACAGCAGAAGGGAAGTCAAAGGAACCGCTATAGTAGTGTATGTGAGTGTGTATGTGTTTCTATACATATATGTGGGTATACACACGCATTTACATTGAAACCTGATCCCACTACCATTCTGTGCCTGGAGGGGGAAAAAACCCTCTCAGGTGGTCACAGTGTACAGCTAGGGCAGGAAGCACTGCCCAGGCTGTCTGTAACAGCTGCCTGTAATTGTCCCTGCTTATTTCTTACACAAAAGAAAAATAATACAATAACTGCTTTTTTTTTCATTCTAAAATCAACTTTATGATGTGCCGTGCCTCCAAAAATATAAACCTTCACTTCCCTAGCCCCACTTTTAAGAACAGCAGCTTCCCATTGTTAGATTAGACGGTTCTGCATGCTTTCATGGCATCACTTTTCTGCATCTTGTTTCCACAAGAAATCGCAAATGAGATCAGTGCTCTAATAAAAGCACTTCATTTTCAATTAAGAATGTTTGTTTGAAAATGCAAGGAGAAGCCGACTGCTTCTTCCTCTTCTGCCTGTCCTCAGTCCTGGCTCTTATATTCATTCTCACAGATGACTTTCTTGCTTTTGTAATGGAAAAAGTTGGCAGTTTCCAATTATGATATTTGTAAGAGATCCCCTTTCCTGGTTATCAAGGCAAACAAGCCTGAATATTTCTACAATATCAGGATCCACATTGTTAGACTTAATCTTTGAAATTGTTTTCATGTTGTTTTGTTTTAGAAATGTACAGGTGAGGACTTTCTCCAAGCAGAGCAGATGAAAGAACACGATTACATATAACAGCAAATCCCTTTGGTATTCCGTTAAACATAGACAGAGGAGAGAAACGTGGGTATATGTAAAAGCTAGCTTTGTTTACCCCAAGCATTTCCGTGGTTCTCTTGGAAAGAGTCAGGGTGTAATTGTAATGAAGTATACAGTGAAAGCCACTTCTAATGATAGTGATGAAGTGAGTTAGCACTGGACTAGTATTAAAGGCCAAATAATATGCAGTCACTTCTGAGTGGGTCATCTCAGCTGTGCAGTGCTGCATGGCATGACATGGTTTAATTGTAAAGGATGTGGTAACACCTGATACTCATACATCTTTGCTAATATTTGCTTCACTCAGATTTTACCATGAAAAGGAATCCGGACTAGTGCAATTTTCTAGTAATCTGAAGTAGTCAGAAGGTTTAACATGGTCTGTGGTGACTTAACATAAACTAGGGCTCAGCATTCAGCAAGCACATTTGATGTTTCCCTTGATAGGTTTTAGAAGTTCTGGGATGAATGGGCTGAAGCAAACATAACACCCACTGTGTGTCCCGTGCAGGAACTCACCCTTAGCTCTCTGCTGAAGCTGACTCTGGCCTTCTGTGCTGGCCTGCTGCCCTATGTCTACCTGCCTGTCTCATCCTACCTCAGTCATGCCCGCTGGACCTGGGGAGATCAGACGACACTGCGAGGCTTTCTGACACATCTTCTCAGGGAAGAATATGGAACGTTCGACCTGGTAAGCTTATACTTAAAGCCTTGCCAAGGAGGGAAACAAGTGGCAAAGCTTGCGTGTGCAGTCTGGACCTTGCCTGAAAGAGCAGCATATACATTTGTCATTTTAAATACTTGGGAAGCAGATTAGAGCCTTGTAATGTGGCTTTTCACCTATTTACTGTGACTAGAATACCCCCCCCCACTACACACACTTTTTTAACTTGTATGAGTTAGTGCCTTACTACATGGCACAGGCTTGCTTCAAACTTATGGTCTTTGTGTCTCCATTTCCTGGATGCTGAAATTATAAGTGTGTTCCCACAGTTGAGTTAACATTTTCTTTTTATTTATTTTTCAACTTTTAAAAAATTTGATTTTTTATGTGCATGGGTGTGTTGCCTGTATGTATATCCATGCACCATGTGTGTACACTGCCCATGGAGACCAGAGGATGTTGGATCCCTTGGGACCAGAATTGTGGACAGTTGCAAGCCACAATGTGGGTGCTAGGAATCAAACCAGATCCTCTCTTAAGCACTGAATCATTTTCTCCAGCCCTAAAATTTTCCTTCTAAAAGGCATACTTGAATAGTAGTCATGTTACTGTTTAGTTTTAAATGGAGAAGCTGTCTATCAGTGCTTTGGAAAATGTAAGCTCACAAAATTAGAGATGCTGTGCAGCCCTTGCTTCCCCAGAGACATAAGGGGGTGGAGGGTTGAATTAATTGCAGTTAAAGATAAAAGAAAGGGAAAATGGAAGATAGAGTATTTTAATACAGACAGTGGTATTAGGGTTTTCTCATATGACATATATTCTGTGTTTTGCTTAAGAAAATAAATTTCAGAAGAATCCATAATATATGATACCAGCAACAGGATTCTAAACCTCTCAAAAACTGACGTTATTGTTCAAGGCTACATGTAAGAGTCGCGCAGCTTCCTGAAAGATGAAAGAGAGGCTAGGTAGGATGACACACAGGCTGAGGCAGGAGGGTCACAAGTTCTTAGCCAGCTGTCTCTAGTGAGACTGTGTGAATGGATAAATAAGTAAATACATAATGAATAGGGATCGTTAGGGAAGGAGGTTCCTGCAAGAGTCTGTGGAATATCTGAAAGCATTGCTGAGCTCCTGTAGCTTTGTCTCCTGTTCTGCTTGTTTGCTTGTAAAGACAGGGTCTCCCTGTCAAGCCCAGGCTGGCCTAGAACGCACTGTCTTCCTGCCTCAGCCTTCCAGTGCTGAGTTAAAAGCCTGTGCTACCACATCCAGATAGGTTTTGTTTCCTGGATGGTTACTTTGAAGATACATGGTTTTAAAATTCTTTATCCTTTAAGTACATATTGTGTGTGTACATATATATCATATCTAGGACATATAAAAGGCATTAATAAAAGAATAATTTATAATTACTCTTTGGTGTAGAGTTTAATTCTTTAAATGTATACTCTTGTTTACTTAAAAATGTAGATTGAAGCCAAGACAGCCCAGCAGATGAGGGTGCTTGCTGCCAATACTGTTGATTTGAGTTCAGTCCCTAGAACTTTCGTGGTGGAAAAGATAATTGACTCCTGCAAGATGTCCTCTGACCTTCACATGCAGACCATGGTGTTATGCATGTGCGTATATGCATAATAATATATGCAAAAAAGGTTTCTTTTTTGAGACGGGGTCTATCTGTGTAGTGTTGGCTGTCTAGAATTCACTCTGCAGACCAGGCTAACCTTGAACTCATAGATCTGCCTGTCTCTACCTCCTGAGTGAGCCATCACTACCACGCCAAAGATTTCTTTTTTAATGGTAGATGCTTCGTTTGAGTTCAGGTCTTTTGGTTGCTCCAATTTAGATTTTTTAAAAGTGTAGCTTGGGGTACTTCCAGAAATCGAGATTTGTGTTATCTACACATTGCTTAGAGATGTGGGCTATCAGATTGTAGTGAGCGCTCATTAAAGCCCTAAGAACACAGAAAGGCTACAGCAGATGTGTAAGAGTGTGAGTCTCTGCATGTCAGTCATACCTCTGGAACAGTTAAACTGATTAAAAATTAATTCTATCCTGAAAGTTTCCTAGTGGGTGCCCATTTAGTTTTTGCTGGTTCTGAAATTTAGCATAGCTTCAAAGACTAAGGAAAAAATGTTGGGTTGTATATCTAAAATATGGAGCTCTTAAGTCGGGGTCATTAAAAATAGACTCATCTCACAAAGCTTCAGTTTAACGATTGTGCAAATGACCTTTCCTGTGTTTAGGCCAAATCTGAAACAGGATCGAGTGTGTCTACTGTACTGCTGTGAGTATGATTTCAAAACCATCTTAAATGAATTTTCTATTAGCTATTTCAAATGATTTGGGGAGCTTTCTTATTAGTTCCTTTTTCTATTGAGAAGCGTGTCTGAGAAGTAGTTTTCACCTCCACAATTAATAGCTGCTTATGCACACTGTACTGCCAAGTGCTTAGCTTTCCACTAAGAGAAAGCTTGGGTGAGCAGTAAACACAGCAGTGAGGCTAGTGGGAGACTGGCCAGTGCCGAAAACCTCACACGTTTCACCTGCATGTAAAATTGCCCATATGTGTTGCTCTGAAAATGACTTGCTCTTCCCTATGGCTTTCCCATTATCTGTCTCTTAGGGACGTTGTGGAACATTGCATTCATCATGATTTGAACAATTTTCTTGTTATTTTGGTTTAAATTCTGCTCACTTAATCCTTAAGAACTGAGTGTGTGTACTGTCTCTTATGACTCCCTTTTGTCTGTCGTGAGCTTTATTTTTGACTTTCATATTTTTAACACCCAACCTTATTAGAGCCAGCTTAAGCAAATATATGTCATATGTATTAGCCAATGGTTTTCTTTGAAGAATGGATTAATGTTTGCTTTAAAACCTACAGAGATTACGGCATTTGAAAAACTGTCCATGTCAACTTTAAAAATTATCAATACCAATTATAATTCTTCAAATATAAATTTTAGAATGAAAATAAGTTTTTATAACATTAAAGTGATCTTTTAATTTCTGATTTGGAACTCTCTAGACTATGTAAAAGAAAGATTTACCTGCCTACCTACCTACCTATCTACCTACATTATCTTTCTATCTATCTAGCTAGCTATCTTCCATCTCTTATCTGTCTGTCTGTATCTGACTGTCTTAGTCAAGGCCTAGTTTTGTAGCCCAAGCTAGCCCGCAACAAGCAAGCCTGCTGCTTCAGAGTTCCATACCTGTGCCCCATGTTCAGTGATTTTCAGCAGATCTTTCCCTTTCTTTATTTCCTGTAATTAGGATATTACTATATAGGCCAGGCTATCCTTGAACTCACAATCCACCTGTCTCAGCCTCTAAAGTACTGGTTTGCCACTACATTTGACATTCTTCCTTTGTTTTTAAACATTTTTCCCTATTCTGAAATAGGATACATAATCATAAAATTTTTTAAATACAAACAAGCAAAAATAAGAAAGTTTAAATAACCTGTAATCTAAACGTTCAGAGATAACTAGTTACTAATTTGTTAATATTTTGTCTGTATTTTCGCATACTTTGGTAAGTTTTTTAAACTGGATTCATAAGATACATATAATTTTGTTAGTGTGTTTTCACTTTACAGCAGATCTTGAAAATATTTCTCTGCCATAATTATTTTTCTCACAACTGATTTACAATGTTTCCTTTCACTTTTTGACTCAGAGTTTTACAGCACTTCTTTCTTTTCTATCATGGAGAAAGTGGAGAATGTGGAGAGAGCTGATCTCCTTTGTAGACAGATGACTTTATCAGTGGCTCTGAGCTTTCCCTGCCTTCTGCTTCTCCCCATGTAGAGACTCACTGCTTGCTTTTTTCTGCCTTCCTGGGATGACTGCTGTATCTTACCGCGGCAAGTCCCACATGAACTCCAAAGAATTCTCAAGAGTAACCGAGACCATACATCCAGCTTGTATACATTGCACATAAAAGCCATCATCTGTTGGGGAACTTCCATTCGATAGGAGCTGTGAGGTGTCATATGCGCTCACATCCACACCATGAACCAGTTGGAGAGTGACATGATCCTCACACTCTGAGTAAAATAATTTCTGGACTTAAGTTGTTTTAGGTGGGTGGGTTGTTGAAAAAGGAGATGCATAATTAATTAACTTGTAAGAAAAACCTTCAGAATGGTGAAATGCAATCATCTACCCTTCTTCAGTTAAGCAAATGAAATTCTTTCCCCACGCATATCTCTAAAGTGCAATTCTGTACAAGGAAATTACTGAATCTAACCTTAGGCAGTGGACATGTTTTAGAGTTCACGTTTAAGCAACAGCTCTCTAAGAATTAATTTTGAGACTGACTTCATTTCTTTTGAAGAAATGGACCTCACACCAGAATCAATTTTTCAAGTGTATTTGTAAATGAGAGAGGGTACCTTCTCACAGTGGATGTGTCTCCATTAGTAAATGCTCATTGTATGGTTCCCATAATTACGGCATCACATTTTCTCCAGGAAAATTGCCAGTAGGGAGAATGAATTTTCCATAATGTATAGATTTATTTCTTTTTATAGAAGTTAAATAGTGTGGCAGTTTTATGACTCAGATAGCATTTGAAAAATGCTTGTTAGTTAATGGAAGAACTTAGCTCAATTATACAAAGTACGATGAACACATTTCTATGAGATTGCTTAAACACTTTCCAAAACAATGTAGAAAACCCAGGAAGAATGGCAAATCCTTCTCTTGGCCCTTTTCCCCTTCATAGTTGGCTCTTCAGAAAACAGTTTTGATTAATTTTTATTTCAGTTACTAAATCACCAGTGACAACAGAAGCTGTTTAGCATTCCTTTCAAAATAACTTCTCATCTAAGCCATTAGGAAGATCTTATACTGTCAGTCCTAAATTATATGTGCTGAGAACCAAATACTACCAGCAATAAGTCTTAGAATTGTTTGGCCTTTTCAATGATACTTCTAACCCCTCTTCAAAATTTGAAAGAAGAAAAAAAAACCTTTAAAATAGGACTATAGTCCTTAGAGCAGTTTAGTGTATAATAGAATGTTTTATTGGTAAAAATATTTTATTTGAAATTCACTGAACTTCTCTTATGCCAACAATAAAGTACTTTGGTTTTTGTTTTTGTTTTTCAGCTCACAAATAATAAATATGAAGACCGAACTTTCATTCAACATCCAAGCTCTTGCAGTTTGGGCCAATATTTGTTTAGCTAGAAAGTGAGTAATGCCCCCTTTGCTGCTGTGTTTCCTATTTTATGTTGAATCTGTGTCTTGTATGTCACTGTAGAGAGCTGCCAGCATTACCTTATAGCTAGAATAAATGCCTCCTGATCATTTCTATTAAGACAATAGGTGTGCTGTTTCTTGATGTCCTATTTTGTCTTATGATTACAAATAAGTGACTTGAAAAAATTTGATAATCTCAAGCCTTGAATTTGATCCATTACTCTGCCCTAGCTGAATATTATTGTTGGCTTGCAAAAGAAACCTGCAACTATATAAATCCTCAATAATTTAAAAAAAAAAAAAAAAGGAAAGAAAAGAAAAGAAAGAAAAAAACCTTTTTCTTGAATATGGGTGGTAGATACCTATAGCCCAGCATGGAGGCTAAGGCAGACCACCATGAGTTTGAAGCCAGCTTATATGATAAAAACCCTGTTTATTTTTTATTCATTTGCTTTCTGTTCTGTTGCATGTATTTATTTGTAAATCCACCTATATCTATAATTCAATCTGCTTAACAGTTAACATCCTAAAATTATATTTTCCCATACCAAAAAACAAACCCATAGATTGTTTAAGTGTCCGCATGATGTAGTGCACCCTTTAATCATGGGAAAATTAACTTAGGTATTGTTTGTGGTGCTGGGGACTGAACAAGTGTTTAGCAAGTTTTCCCCCGCAGGGCAGAGCTGTCTCTGCAGATGTACTGGGACATGAAGTGTTCTCTTGGAGGCTCGTTAGATTGCTTCCACTTTTCCTCTATTATAAGTGGTACTAAAGCACTCACAAGTTGATGTATGTTTGTGTTTCTGGTTATTGCTTGAAGACAAATGTCTGAATGCCAGTTTGCTGAGTCAGTGATTGTATTAAGGATATTAATAAAGATTAACAAATTACCTTTTTTTCAAGGACTGCAGTTATGTACTTTACATTGCCACTGCTCAATTCTTACTTTGAAATTTGCCATTTTAAGCCTTTGTTTTTGAGCATAAAAATGTGTTTGTATTTGCACATGCTTGAAGATGTCTCTCATTTGACATGACTACTAGTGTATATTTTCTGTGGTTCCTATCAGCTACTGTACCGTTACAAGTTAACATGGCTGCAGTGTGTAGTTGTGTCTGCTACCATTCTGCCATCAACTATTCCATGGAGAATTTGAAAATTTTGTTCCTTCTTCTTAAAAGTAGAAAGTTTTAAAGCTACAGATATTCCCTTGTGCTTTAAAGCTATGTATATTATTGATATTCATATAAATCGATAATTTTGGATACATTTTGGTTTTTGTAGGGACAGACGGAAGTCTTCATTAGTATGGCTTTTCACTGGAATGCTTTGCATTTATTCATTATTCTTTGCTTGGAGAGCAAATTTAGATATTTCAAAACCACTTTTCATGGGTGTGGTAAGTTTTGCTTTGATATATTTTGTAAGCAGTAAATTTGTGAGTATTATACAAATTTTCTTTTCACAAGCCATGTTAGAGAGAAACTTTTTCAGAAATAGTAAATATATATAATGTTTATTTTATGTATTTATTTATATATCTATATAATATAAAACACACACATATATATATGTTATATATACACACAGAATCTCAACACTAGGGAAGCTGCAGCAAGAGGATAGGAGATCAAGTCCAGCCTCTGTCATGTAGTAAGTCAAGGCCATCCTCAGAGTTACATGAGATCCTATCTCAACACAAGCAAGCAAACAAATGTAGCATTCACTTAACAGAGTAGTTAAATAGAAAGAAGAAACCCAAGATAGACTCAATTTTGTGTGTGCATTCTTGCAAATGTTTTCCCTGGAATTCGTTTTAGCATGCCAAAAGAAGTATGAATTAGGAGAAGAAAGTGAGCTCCCAGCGTGTCTCCTTATGCCGCCTTCCTCAAGTCTGTGCACTCAAGCATGATGCTGTGCTTTTCCTGGCAACCATCTCTGGGACTGGGATAAGGAGATTTGTTTGTGTTTTATTTTGACAAGGTTTCTCCATAGCCCAGTCTTTCTATCTATAGTGAACTCATTCTCTTCCTGCCTTAGTTTCCTGAGTGCTAGGGCCGTGCTCATGAGCCACCATCCCTGCTTCTATTAGTTCTCACACTAGAAACCATAGATGTAAAGTAGATCCTTTTTGAAAGCTTACCTCACCTGGTTTTCTAATTGCATGTTTATGAAACCTAGTAAGTGGTGTTCTACTTGACTCTCTAAGCTTTGAACCAAATGAGAAAGAAGATGAGCTGCTCTCAGCTGGTGGGGGGTGCTGAGACTGGAGAATGTAACTTCTTCCTGAGAGCAAGGGCTTTGTTGTGTTGACTGCAAAGAAGGCAGACCTAGCCACCACTTATAAGCAGTGCTGCATCCCAGTTAGCCCCACCCAGTGGGTCCTCCAGGAGAGTCCACTGTGGACCAGTACTTCTGGTGCCTCACTTTGAAGAGAAACAGAGAGGCACAATGGAAGCTGCCAGTTCTCTATCGATTAGTCTCCCCTCATCCTACAAAAGGCCTTAGGGAGTGGGCAGGAGGAAGCATTTCTCCCCAGGGTAAAGCCAAGCCATTTCTTTATCTCTTCCACCTACATATTGCTGGAGTGGAGATGAAGCCTGTGGTTCTGGGGTGAATGTGTGGGCACATGCCAAATTAGGATGGAGGAACACTAGAAAATTGGAAAATCAAATGACCTAGGACTGGGCTGGAGAGTGAATTAACAAGGCCTGATGATAACAGGTATAAGCAGCTCAGTGTAAGTGATAAATGTTGTTTTCAAATATGTGAGTTCTGCGTGGTCACATACTATTTGCATGTCTCCTTCCCAGGTGGAACGATTCTGGATGCAGAGTAACGCAGTGGTAGCAGTTCTCGCTGGCCTTGGTTTGGCCACGCTTGTGTCTGAGACTAAGCGAGTGCTGGACTGCAATGGGATTCGGAATCTGGAGTGGCTGTCAGCAACTCTTTTTGTTGCTTATCAAATATACTCAAATTACAGGTAACAACATACAGTTATCTTTCTGAAAAGTGGTACTTACACCAGAGTCACTGGGCCGTGTAGATTCTAGGACTTTTCCTTCTGATTTCTAACACTAGCTGATGAAAACATCTGAGTGGCATGGCTGGCTTTTCACATCTCTTAAGCTCTGGCAGTAGCTTAAAGCCATCACAAACAAGAGTGGAAGCCATGCATTTGCCAATAAAGAACTCGAGAAATACAAGAAAGAATATGAATATATGTGAAATTTCATACCTCAAATACTCTTAAATAGAGAATTAAGAGATCTGGGGTTCTTGAATGTCCTAAAATAATTCCCTTTATGCTTCAAACTTTGTGTCTTTTGAGTAGTACCTGGCCTTTTTCCACTAACCTTGCAGTGTAGAATATTCGTTAGTTTCAAGTTAAGTTCTGAAAGTTAACTGTCACAGCTTATAAGTATTACAGATTTTAAAAGACATTTTAAATAATCTTGCAATGAAAACCTCAGAATAACCGAAAAATTGTTCAAGTAGTAAATGACAGTTCATTTATTTATAGTATCAAGTCACAAAAGTAGAAGAAAGAGCTCTTTAACTGACTTCTTGTAGCAGTTTTGGAATATTATGATTTTAAAAGACTGAATTTCCTCTTGTAAGTTAACTTTTTAAAACTAATTCTTGTTAGTTATGGTGGCACATGCCTTTAATCCCAGCACTTAGAAGGCAGAAGACCATGATATCTATTGGTTCAAGGACAGCCTGGTCTACATAGAGTGTTCCAGGACAGCTAACGCTACCTAGTGAGACCCTGTCTCAAATAAACTAATCAACTTAAATAAATCCTTCAGGGTAGCGTACAAGCAGTGGGCCTTGTTCAGCACCTTCTGCCTGCACAGTGCACTTTGTTCCCACATCTCCTTTCTCCGCTGCCTTTCCCTGTGCCTCCCCGTCTAGGTACTTCTGTCCATTGCACTTTTCACTTTTTTTAAGAACTCTTTTTCCACGGGGGAAGAGGATGCATCAGTCCTGATGCAACTTCATATGCTGGGGGGTGGGGGGCTCCCCTTTTCTGAGGAGTATGGGAGGGGAGATAGGGAAACAGGAAGGAACGGTGCAACTGGGAAGAGAGGCGGGAGGAGGCCTCGACCAGGTGTAAAATGAGTAAATTAAATGAAAAGAGTTTCTGCTCCCCTCTCACCACCTCTCTAGTTTCTTGATTTACAAAGATATCCACACATGTGCACAATACATTCTTGCATGTATATACACATTTGTATGTACATAGGTGTGTACATGCATAAACATACAATACATATGTGCATAACATGCATGTGTACATATATGCATGCATACATATACTTACATACACACATATGCACATACACATATTATTTTAAATAATAGAAAACTACAGTACTTACCTTTCTGATTAGTTTATCATAGTGATTGGCAGTTGCATTTATTCTCTTGCAAATGTCATGATTTGATTTCTATTGCTGTATGAAATCCCAGTGTGTATGTGTACAATAATTTGATTTTTCACCTACCTATTGATAGATGATGCTCGTTCCATTTCCTGATTAGTATGCACAGTGCAGCTACAAACACAGATGTGCAAACATGTCTGTCATGATCATAGAGTCCTTCCTTTAGTTACATGCTCAGGAGGGGTATAGCTGAGTCATACAGTAGCTCTATTTTCAGTTTTTAGGAGCTGCCATACTTATGTCCTTTGTGGCTGCACAAGCTTACTTTCTAAGCATGAATGAAGATTCCTCTATCCTTGTATCCTTGACATTTATTGTTTGTTTTCTTAGTGATAGCAATTCTGACTAGAGTAAGAGAGACTGTCTAAGTCAGTGGATCTCAACCTGTAGGTCACAACCCCGTTGGAGAATCAAATGATCCTTTCATCAGGTCACCTATCAGAAAACAAAAATATTTGCATTAAGATTCATAAAAGTAGCAAAATTAAAGTTACAAAGTAGCAACAAAAGTAATTTTATGATTGAAGGTCACTAAACAGGAGGAACTGTATTAAAGCATTGGGAAGCTTGAGAACCATTGGTCTGAGCTGTTTTAATTTTGCATTTCCCTCATGGCTAAGGCTGGTAGACACTTTTTAAAGTATTTATTGGACATTTGTATTTCTTCTTTTGAAAACTGTATATTCAATTTATTGATTGCAGTTCTTTATATCTTGTATATTGCTTTCCATTCTGATGTGTAGTTTGGTCAACATTGTTTTTTCTTCTCTATTCTGATTGTTTCCTTGGCTGTGCAGAAGACTGCTAATTTCATGTAATCCCACTTATCACCTCTTGGCATTATTTCCGGTGCTAATGGATCTTGTTCAGAAAATCCTTGCCTATGCCTATATTGTGAAATGTCATACTTGTGTATTCTGCTAGCAGTTTTAACATCTGAAGTCCTACATAAAGGGCTTTGATACATTTTAAATTGTTTCTGTTGTGGGTGGGGGAAGAATATACATCTAGTTTCATTCTTACGATTCAGAAATCTAGCTTTCCTGGCATCATTTGTTAAGCAGGCTACCTTTTCTTCAAGTTTGTTTTTGATAGCTGTATCAAAATTTGGTGGCTATCACAGTGTGGATATATTTCTGGATATTCTTTCTGTCCTGCTGTCTGCCTGTCTGTTTTTGCTCCAATGCCATGTTTTGCTTTGAAGATGGCTCAGTAATGGGACCAGCACTGTGCTGGCTCCAGCAACTGTTCTTTCTGCTTAGTGTTGCTTTGGTCATTTACGGTCCTTTGTGCTTCTGTATTGATTTTAGGACTTTTGTCTAATTTTGTGGAGAAAGTCATTGGAGTTTTAACAGAGATTATGCAAAATCAGCTGATCATTTCAGATACTGTAGCCATTTTCATATAACTCTGCCTAATTATGAGCATGGGAGGTCTTTCCCTCTTCCAGTATCTCCTTGAAGTTATTTGGTGTTTGTAGAAGTCTCTTACCTCCTTGATTATATTTATTCGTAGATATTTTTTAAAAATGATTGTGAATGAGATTTTTTTTACTGGCTTCTTTTTTAGAAAGTTTATTATTGGCATGTAGAAAGCTGAGAGTGTTTATTCTGATTTTGTATCCTGATATTTTGCTGAAAGTGTTTATCAGGCCTAAGAATTTTCTGATAGTCTTTAGAGTCTTTTAAATACAGGTTCATGTTATTTGCAAATAGGGACAAATTGACTTCTTTTTGATGTCTGTTTGCTCTAGCTAAGACTTCAAGAATTATATTGAATAAGACTAGAAAGAGTGGGCACCCTTGTCTTGTAGTTTGTAGAAGAAATTCAGTTTTTCTCTACTTAGTATAATATTGCCTATAGACTTGTTATATATAGTAGCCTTTATTATGTTGAGGTGTGTTCCTTCTTTTCTTTATGACTTTATGGCTTTTTTATGGTGAAATGTTGGACATTGATGAAGACTTTTGGGCATCAATTAAGATGAACATACAGTTTTTGCCCCTAAGTCTTTTTAAAATTTAATTTAATTTTATGTGCATTAGTGCGAAGGTGTCAGATCCCTTGGAATTGGTGTTATAGACAGTTGTGAGCTGCCATGTGTATGCTGGGAATTGAACCCGGGTCCTTTCGAAGAGCAGACAGTGCTCTTAATCACTGAGCCATCTCTTCAGCCTAAGTCTTAATGGGCTAAATTATACTTACTGATTTGTGTATGTTGAAACAGACGTATATCTCTAGGGTTGAAACAACTCAGCCATGGTTCGTGATTTTCTTTTTTTTAAGTAATTTATTTATTTTTATATTAATCACAGATTATGTACTTTGTATCCCAGCCGTAGCCCTCTCCCTTATTCCCTCCCACTTTCCCCATCCCTCCCTCAT
>CM053766.1:91464485-91550341 GCA_028658305.1 Pachyuromys duprasi
TGTTCCCCTTACTAGGGTACCCAGTTGGATACTGAGCTACCATGGGCCACATCTGAGCATCAGTTCTAGATTATATCCATACATGGTCCTTGGTTGGAAAAACAGTCTCATAAAAGACTCCTGTGCCCTGATCTGTTTGGTCTTTGTGGAGCTCTTGTCCTCACCAAGTCTTACTAACCCCCCCTTCTTTCATATGATTCCCTGCTTAGACAATTAGGAATAGTGATTCCTCAAGACCCAGCTATACCACTCCTAGGCATATATCCAAATGATGCTCAAGTACACAACAAGGACATTTGCTCAACCATGTTTGTAGCAGCTTTATTCATAATAGCCAGAACCTGGAAACAACCCAGATGTCCCTCAGTTGTGATTTTCTTAATGTGTTCTTGAAGTCAATTTCTAAGAATTGAAAAGATGTATTGCTTTAAAGTATGTATATATGCATGTGAGTGCAGTGACCCACAGGTACTAGAAACATGGATCACTCCAGAGCTGGAGGTACAGTGGTTTGTGAGCCAGCCGATATGGGTTCTCTCAAAAAGCACTGTGCTTTTTTCTACTGAGCCAGTTTGGAACATCAGTTGTTAAAGGTTTGGTAGACTATGCCCCCAGGCAATCCTTGCGAACAAGACTGTTTTGTTGTTATTTTGTTATTTTTTTTTTCAAGACTGGGTTTCTCTGTGTAGCCTTGGCTACTGGACTTGCTTTGCAGACTAGGCTGGCCTCAAGGTTACAGAGATCTGCCTGCCTCTGCCTCCCTGAGTACAGTTTGATAGGAGGATTTTTATTAGTTTCCATCTTAGCAGTTTCTATGGCCCTATTTAAGCTTATGTTCTCTGGATTTAATTTTGGTAGACCATATGTGTCTAGGAATTTTTCTATTTCTTCTGGATTTTTCTAATTTTTTAAAATAAGTTTTCAAAAGTACTCCCTGGTGATTCTTTGGATTTAATTGGGATCTGTAGTAATCTTCCCCTTTTCAGTTCAAATTATATCAATTTCAGTCAATCATTCTCTCTACCATCTCCCCACCCTTTGGTAGGTTTGGCTATGAGTTCGTCAGTCTTTCTATAAAGGTTCTGATATCTGTGTGCTCATTTTTATTTAATTCCAGGAACTTCATTTCCATCCTAATTTCTTGAATGACCCACTGTTCATTTGAGAGTGTGATAATGTTCAATCTCCACATTTTTGTGGCTTCTGTAAATGTTCTTAGTATTGAGTTTCAGTTTTATTATCCTATGATCTGATACATATCAGAAGGGTTTCATTATTTTGTATTTGGTTGTATTTTATATTTGTACATGATTTTATGACCTAGAATGTGAGCTGGTTTGGAGAAGTTTTCATGAGTTGCTTGAAATGACTGCGTTCTGATTCTGTTGCATGTATTTCTGTTGAGTCCAGTTGATCTGTGGTGTAGTTTACCTGTGACATTTCGTGTTGGGTTTAGTTTGGATGTGTTCAGCAATGGCGGTGGAATGTTGAATCATCTGATGTCATTGTCTGGGGACTTTTATGCCCATTAATGCTTGTTTCTGAAATTGAGACCCTCCCCCAACATAGGATTCATATATGCTTAGAGTTGCTTCACCTTGATGAATTGCTCTCTTTATTAATAATTAATAGCCTTCCTTGTTTGACTAATTTGGGTCTGAAGTCAATTTTATTAAAGTTCCATATAGTTATGCTAGCTTTCTCTTTCTCTTGCTTCCGTTTACTTCCTTCCATTGGATCTGTGGGTATATTGACCAGTGTGTCTTTTTCCTTTCACTGTGTGTAGTTTCTAAGTATCTTCTTCTTTGTCTGTGTGGCAGTCATGAACTCTGTTAGTTTGTGCTTGCCTTGAAATTTTGTTTTTTCATCAGTTTCATTTCTTGGTTTGGTTGGTTGGTGGCTGTTTTCAGACACGGTTCCTCTCTGTAGCCCTGGCTGGCCATGAATTCCAAGACCTGCCTGCCTCTGCTTCTCCAGTGCTAGGATTTCTTCATATTTCAGAGCAGTCTCGCTTAGCAGTTATTTAGAAGCTTGAAAGCTATCGTTCCATGCTTTTCTGGCTTTGAGGGTTGTTGATGACAGAGCTGATGTTATTCTGATGGTTCTACCTACCTTTATGGGTGAGTTGATATGTTCCCTTTACAGCTTATGTTGTTGTTTCTTTGCTTTAAATTTTGACATCCTGACTTTAATATGTTTCTGAGAGGTTCTTCTGTGGTCATGTATATATGGATTCTAGATGCTTCTTGTTGTTGAATGTTCATTTCTTTCTCTTGATTTGGGGACTGTCCTGCTACAAATTCAAATATAAAACTATTCATCAAATAGGTTTTCTATGTTTTTAGTGTTTATTACTTCATCTCCTTCTTCTAGCTTCAGCTTCTTGGATTTGGTCTCGTGATTGTATTCCAGAGTACATGGATATTGTGCTCATGTTTGTTTATATTTTGTCCTTAATGATATTTAAATGCCGCATTTCATCAACCTTGACCTCCATCTCTAACAACCTTTCTTTTGAGTGGGAAAATCTGCTAGTGAGGTTTCCATCATGCTTTTATTTGACTCATTGAGTTTTTCTGTCAACCTTTCCCGTCTCCCCACTCTTCCCACCTCCCAAATCCCAGTTTTCTTGCTGAATGTTTCTTTCATGTAGACCATGTTTTCATCCTTTTTGCTTACTCTTTCCTCTGAATTGCTGACTTTCCTTTCTAGGTTGTAGATTAAATTCTTCTGCTTGTTGATATCTTCTTGGATCATCATTGTCACCAGAAAACTTTTGAAATCTTTATCTGGCATTTCACCTATCTCAGTATCTTTGAGTTTAGTGGAGGAATTATGATCTTTTGTGGGGATCATGTTGTTTTGATGTTTCACGTTTCTTTAATTTCTGCAGTGAACTTATATGACTATTGGTGTAGACTTTTCTGGATTTGGGGGAGGGTCCTGCTGAGAAGCCCACTCTCCCACCGAGGAGGCAGCAGCTACTGTAGCAGCAGATCACACCACACAGAGTACATAAACCACTGCGTCCACTGCAACACTGACACAGAGTGTATAACATTGAAAACCACCACGTCCACTACAACACTGACAAGGACCACAGAGCTAGAAAATGACAAAACTGTGGTGAATGGCCAATAAAGTAACAATGGTTTAAAATAAGTGTGGAGACTGTAAAGGAAAGAAACCAAGAAGACAAAAGGGGTGGGTGCCAGACTAAATAAATGAAAGGAGAGAGAAGGGAAATGGAGAAGACACAGCAACAAGGTTTCCATAGTAGTGAAGAAGCTCAAGTCAGAAATTAGACAAATGCGGGAAGAGATAAAAGCAAAAACGTAAGAGAATGCTCTAAACGCTAGTGGTGTCAACAGAGGGAGTAGGGATGAAAACAAGCTGCGAAAAGGACAGTGCTGCTGCCAGTGGGAAAGCATGGCAACAAAGGTCTGTGGGCGGGTAAAGGGGATAACCAGTAAAAACATTTCAAATCATCTCTTCAAATATTTAAAGTATATTGTATTTTATTTATCTCTCCTGGGTGTGGGGGGGGGAGGGGAGTTGCTCTGCCTCAGCATGAGTGTGGAGATTACAGGTTCCCTCCTTCCATCATCTCTTAGGGTAGCAGGCAGCAAACTCAGGTCATCAGGCTTGGCAGCAAGTCTTTACCCTCTGAGACATCTCACCAGCCCAGTAAAAATATCTTCTGAGGATTCTTAAAAGTCAGTAAAAATACTGCTATATGTGTAGGAAAAAGAGAAAGTAGTCACGTGGGATTGGAGATATGGTGTTATATCAGTCTCTTTTTTTGGGGGGGGGTCCATGAGAATTGGAGACTTGTACTTGTGCATGGGTACGGGGTCCTGAATGTCCTTAGGTGTGTTGCTGAACAGTCTGTGTTGAACAGGTGTCCAGTGTCCCCCAGAGCTGTCTTCTCAGCAGCCATTTTCCTTCTCTGTGTGTCAGGGCCCTCTGCTGGCTACACTTGGCTTTGCAGTCTGTGCTGGGAAGATTCTCTTACCCTGACACTCCCAGAGGACGCTCCCTGAAGGCAGGAGTGCTTCCCACATATCTTGGCAACATGGGAAGCAGCCACAGCACTGACACGAGCTCAGGCACAGGGCCTGCCTTCCTGCCTTCCTGCCTTCCGAGTATGTCTTCCTGCTGGAGGGTACAGCTGTGTCATGTATACCCCTGGAGCCTCAGAGATGGCTCCAGATTTTGACAGACTTAGAGCTAAAAGATCCAAGGGTAATTCTGCTGGTGGGTTCTGTCCTTGACATAAGCACACTCCCTCCCTCCCTCTCCCTCCATCCCATTCTGTCCCTTGCCACTTACCAGCCTGAGCCCCGCCTCCTGACACTTGCATTTTCAGTGTCTGCCCACCTCTCCACAACTGCCTCTCTCAGCCTTGCGCCACCCACAGGCTGTGGCAGATCAAGTTAAGACTCCTGACCTGTGGGTGTTCCACCTCTAGCTCACAGGGTAGGTCAGATTTTTAAGAGTGGATTTCCTGTCCAGACAGTGCCCAGCCATGACCAGGATGACAAAATGGGGTTTCTCTTCTCAGCTGACTTGTTTACTGAAGCAGTTAGTGTCTCACCAAAAGGTAACACCTGGATTTGAGGTTCCTGAGGGCTGTGGGCCTTCCTGAGGGTAGGCTGCCAGGTTGTACCTTGCTAACCTTTGGAAGTCCTGTCTGAGCCCAGCCCACATCAGGACGCTGAGCAGCCAAGACTGTTCTGCTAGCTTTTGGGTGCCGCATGTCTTTGCTTCTGCCCTTTTCCAGTGCTTTTTTTACTTTCTTTGTAGATTTCCAAAGTTCTTTCTCAGTTTCTGTCTTTGGATAAAGTCTGGTTTTTCTTATTCTGAATGTCCCCTTTCCCAATCCTCAGAGAGGCAGCCTAGATCTAGGGGGTCATCTTCTGCAGGATCCCTTACAGCCTGACTGAACACCAAGGCTCTGTAGACTTCCAGGCTAGAGGCCGCATTAGGAAGCCTTCATTGCCGTTATCTGTGAGATGGGCTACATACCCCACCTGAGGCCCCAGGGAGACTCTAAGCCACATACATTCCAGCCTTGTCCCGCCCCTCTCAGTCTTTCCTGTCCTTCTTCTCCTGGCTCGGGTCTCTGAGGGTTCGGAGGCTCAGCCCTGCTGATACGCACAGGCTGGGCAGCTTGTCTGCTTTGTGTGTTCTTTTATTTGCCCCAGAGCATGGACTGAATAGCAACTTCCCTGGTAACGAAATAGGAGTTCTCACAAGCAAAGTAAAGGGTCTGCCTGGTAGCAAGCAGCCATTGCTATCTGGCCTGCAAGGATAGGGAGGCCTCTCTTCTAGAGGAGCTCCTTTGCTTTGATACCAACCTAGTGGTTGAACTCAGCCCCTCCTCGTTCCAGCAGACAGATGGATAGAAAGACAAGGAATTATAGGGAATGGCATTGCTTGGTTTTTGTTCTGTTATATTTTGGTGCTTTTTTTTTTTTCTGATTCTCTTTTCTCCGAACTCATTCACCTTTTCTTTGACATCAGAAAGCCCACTTCATTCTTGAGCTTTGCTGAGGTAGTTAGCATTGGTAGATGACAGAAAGCTCAGCAAATGCACCTTCACTTCCTTCTCAGCCTCATCCCCAGTGACTTCCCAACCCCCAGGGAAAGGGCACCTCAGAAAGCCTTGAGGTGGGAGAGGTGGTAGGAAGCCTCAACACTGCATTTGCCACAATTGCACAAATGCTACATGAATTCTTGTCAGAAGTCAGATTTCCTCATGTATTTCTGACTAGTCTTTGGGAGGAAATGGAATTAAGATGAAATTACCTTAATTCTCGGTAGTGAGAAACTACTTTTGTTAACTGAAATTGGATTACTTGGGGTGGAGAATTATACATGAGAACAGACTTTGCTTTTTGTGGACATGATTAGAAATTGATAGAAGTCATGCATTGGGAGTCTCCTTCTCTTTTAGTTTCAGTTAGCACCGTCTAAAGAAATAGAGATGATGCCTGGCAGGCATGGTATATATGCCTTCACTCAGGAAGCAGAGGCAGGCCGATCTCTGTTCAAGGCCAGCCTGGTCTACAGGATGAGCTCCAAGATAGCCAGGGCTACACAGAGAAACCTTGTCTCAGACAAACAAAAAGCTGAGCTGATAAACTGTTGTACTAAGTGTGTGTGCCTTCTCAGAGGGCAGCTAGTGGGAACTCTGAAGCACTAAGTGTAGATGCCTGGAGGGACAGGAAAGCATAGAAAGGAGCCAGGCCCATTAAAATTGTGAGAATGTCCTGCTGTTTTAATTTGGAAAAATCTTTTTATTTAGCATTTGTGATCAAAGAAGCAATAATGTGATTGATCAGTTTGCACGAAATCTTTTGGACTCCATGCCTCGTGATGCAATCATCTTACTCAGAGGAGATTTGCCAGGGAATTCTCTCCGTTACTTGCATTACTGTGAGGGGTTGAGGCCAGATGTTTCATTAGTGGATCAAGAAGTAAGTATATGAAAAACATTGTCTGCATATAGCAACCTTTTTTAATTAAATTTTTATTCTTATATTAGTTACAGTTTATTTACTTTGTATCCCAGCTGTAGCCCCCTCCCTTATTTCCTCCCAATCCTACCCTCCCACCCTCATCTCCTCTCTGTCCCTCTCTAAGGCCACTGATAGGGGAGGTCCTCCTCCCCTTCCCTCTGATCCTAGCTTATCAGGTTTCTTCAGGACTGGCTGCAGTGTCCTTCTCTGTGACCTAGCAAGGCTGCTCCTCCCTCAGGGTGGGGGTGGGGGGCGATCAAAGAGCCAGACACTGAGTTCATGTCAGAGACAGTCCCTGTTCCACTTACTAGGGTACCCACTTGGATACTGAGCTGCCATGGGCTACATCCAGGCAGGGGTTCTAGGTTATATCTATGCGTGGTCCTCAGTTGGAGAAACAGTCTCAGAAAAGACCCCTGTGTCCAGATATATTTGGTCCTGGTGGAGCTCCTGTCCTCTCCAGGTCTTACTAACTCCCCCTTCTTTCATATGGTTCCTTGCAGTCTGCCCAAGGTTTGGTTATGAGACTCTACCTAGCAGTGTATATAGCAACTTTTAAACACGTCATTCATGGTGGCATATGCCTGTGGCTTGAGTCCAAGAGTTTGAAACCAGTCTGGGCAAATAGCATGATCACATGTAGCTAAACAGATAGATAAGCATTATTTTTTTTCTGTAATGTGGTTGGGTATCCTTTTCATAATCATTTTTGTGGGTTTTCTATGGAGAGAGGAAATTGGGTTTTTGCTTTTAACAGAGCCTCACAGTATAGACAAAGGTAGCCTGGAATTGACCATATTCCTGTCTTGGCCTCTCAAGTACTAGGATTACCGGTGTCTACCACCAGCGATAATCATTCTCAAAATGGGTATGTCACAGTCTTGGGTATGTTGGGTTAATTTATAACTTGCTTCTTCCTCGTTTAAATTGTTTCATCAGTATGTTTCATCTTAGAGTCAAGTAATAGACTATGTCTTTATGTTTAGCCAGTTCACCAAGCAAATACGACTGCACACTAACCTATGAAAATTAAATTAGTTAAATTTAAAGAAAACTGGGCAAGTAAATATTTTACTTAAATTAGAAATTATTAATTACAATACTGCTATAAAATTTTTATATGAACTATTGATCCTATGAAAGAAATGTTAGGAGGGGACTTGTAAACACTACTCTCTATGCAGCTGAATGGAAGATGGCTCAGCTGTTAAGCCCCCTTCTGTCTGCTCTTCCAGAGGACTCAGCTTGTATTCCCAGCACTCATGTGGCAGCTCACAGCCATCCAACCCAATACCTACTTCGGTCTTGTGTGGGTACCATGCATGTATGTGGTACAGACATACCCATACACATAAATTAAGTTGTTTTTTTTTTAAAGAAAGTGATTACTTAAAACAGTTTTCCTGGACTGGGAACGTAACAGCACCACATCACTGGATATGAAGGTGCACACCTATAATCCCAACACTGAGGAGGGAAAGCTGGATGATCAAAAGTTAAAGGTCACCCTTAGCTTCTCACAGAGGTCAAGGCCAGCCTCCGGCACACAAGACTGTCCGAAAAGAAACAAGTTACAAAGCAAAGCAAATATCGGAAACATCAGTTATACTTAATTATAAGATTTATTGTTTTAATAATAAATGCTTCAAAGAGAGCAAATCAGTGTTTAGAGTAGTCCTTGGGGAAAAGAGACACTCTGAATCCTGAACGAACATGTGACTAACTCGGCTGAGCTGGCCATCAGCCTGTTTAGCAAACAGTGGGACCTCAAGAAAAGAGGTTTGCAGATGCCCTGTGTGGGGATCTCACGATGTGTGTATAAGCAGTTGGCTCATGTGTGAGCTCTGCAGAGTGAGCATCAGGCTGGCTTTTCAGAATTAGATGTTGTGTGCTCACTCAGTGTGCACTATAGTTGTGAGCACTCTGTGAGACAGCAGCTGCTGTCTCAAAGAACATTACACTCAGGCTCGCTTCCTCATTCTGTCACTTCTTGGATGTGTGATGGGACTAGTGTTTTTTCCTCTGGAACTTTTGTCTGCTTAGTTATAGGTGGAAAGATGCTTTTGACTACTTGAAAAAAATTGCCCAACTCAGGGCAGTTTAAACTGTGGCATAAAACCTTTATCTAACAAAACAAATAATCTGGAGAGAGGAGGTTTAGGACTGATAGTGCCAACGGTTCACTGATGTCAGTGGTGTCGTAGTTAGTTTTCTGTTACTGTGATAAAGTACTGACTAAAACCACCTTGAGAGGAAAGGGTTTATTTCTTTTACAGGTATAGTCCATCACATCGAGGGGTGTCAAGGGCCAAACTCAAGGCAGGAACCGAAGCAGAGACTGCAGAGGAACACAGCTTACTGGCTTGCTTTTCCATAGCTTGCTGTGGCTGCTTTTTTTCCCCACCTCAGACCACCTGCCCAGGGTGGGCCACCAATACTGGGTTGGGCCCTCTCACATCAGTCATTAATGAAGAAAATGCACCACAGACGTGTTCACTGGCCAGTCTGATAGAAGTAATTCCTCCTTTGATGTTCCATCATCCTAAATGACTCTAAGTTATGTGCAGTTGTCAAAACTTAATGAGCACAAATACCTAGTTTCAAATCTCACATCCTAAAACAAAGCAAGATACTTCTTGCCCTGCTGGCATAGCTCTTGGTTAGGAGTAACATGTTTTTCAGACATGAAAAAAACTTGTGCAATTTAGTTCATATGCCCATTCCTAAAACACTCACTAGCAAAGGTGACTCACTAGGCCTGAGTACATTGCTCCCTGAAGAGAGTAGATCATAATCAGGAGTGTGTTTGTGAAAAAGAAGGTAGAAGCTATTAATGGGCCATCACGGTATCTGACAGAATTACAGCAAGGTTATTATGATAACTTAGGAAAATTAAGTTTAGAACATAGTGTTCAACTGATATGAATAATCTCAAGTACTGAAACCACTGGGTAATGAAATCTTTGAGTTGTGTAATATATGCATTTAAAATTAACTTGTCATTTATTAATTAAATGACTAATTAAGTAAAATATGAACACAATTGTTTAAATGATTATATTCAAAATGTAAGTTGGAGTCTTTTCTGTGAATATGCAGAATTAAGTATACAATTAAGAAAAGCGATTTTTTTCCTGATAATTTATTTTAATGAAAAGATATGTGAATCTAGGTGTGGCGGTACAGGTATTTAATTCTAGCATTTTGGAGGCAGAGATAGGCCGCTCTTTGTGAGCTCAAGGCAATTTTGATCTACAAATCGAGTTCTGGGCCAGCCAGGGTGACATTTGTAAGACTGACTCAAAAAACAAAACAAAACCGAGTGTGAAGCTAGCATATGCTACATAGCAAAGCCCTGTCTTAAAAATCAAAACAAAACAAGTATAAGGATATATGATTAATTGGGGACTACTAATAAATTCAGATTATTTAGCCAAATGGGTTTTCAGCTTTGAAGCCCAGGTTATTATATGATTGAGCTTCTCAAGAGCAGAGATTATATCTTATTCATTATAAGTGATCAACATTTAAAAAGATAAGAGTGTAGTAATGATAGATTTGTATATTTTGTCATTTTGTCTAGGTTATTTGGTCTGTCCATCAGAGACATTTCAACTACAACTAAAATAAGTAGAGCACTGTTATGTGCTATGCAATGTGCTAAATGCACAGAGATGAAAAGATAGTCACTTACTCCTGGGAGCTCAGGCTAGTGAGGAGTAGGCCTAGAATTAGACCAGAGGCTGGGAAGATGGGTGGCCTTCCACGGGCTGTGTCTTTGCTGGTTCTGAAAATCAACTTCATTTCTCTAGGTCTAAGATTAGGGACCATAATCTGGGAGTTTGCAAATGCATGAAGGTGAAATAGGGCAAGTACTGATGGCAGTCGTTGGTACTGGTCGTCTCTTAAGACATTAAACCTAAGAATTAAGTCATTCTTAAAGGAATAGCCATGCCATATTCCTCAATTTGCCTGAATGTGTTCTTTTCCCAGTTATTTAACAAGTATATCCTCATTTTGGAACCTTCCCATGGCTGTTGGTGAACCTGAGACTTTGCCACATGCGCTGAGGTGTGGCTTCTTGTGTGATCTTTCCGACAGATGATGACTTACGAGTGGTACTTACCCAAGATGGCAAGGCATTTGCCAGGAGTGCACTTTCCTGGGGACCGGTGGAACCCTGTGGAAGGAGTGTTACCCAGTGGAATGGTCACATTCAATCTTTATCACTTTCTTGAAATGAATAAACAGTAAGCATTCTTTTCCTATAATAGCTTTTCTCAAATCTTAAGCTTTTCTAAAATTGTTTCTGAAGCAGCTGTGCCTCATCCACAAGACCAATTTTCTACCTATTTTTCTGTCACTGGTGAGATTATCTTTGTAATTAAATTGAATATCTGTGCATAAATGAGGCCAGGCAGAAATAAATGGTATTGTTCTGGGTAAAAGAAAAATAAAGACAGATTAGGAAGAACAGCAAATAAGATCTTAGCACAATTCTGAGAAATTGGAGATGTGCCTGCCTACTTGAAATCATTGCAGGTGGATTGCAAGCAATTACGGGTTCCTCCTGATCAGCACTGTGGCCCCCTTTTAAGTGTAAAGCATTTTTTTCCAGAAATAATCACTATATAAAAATAGCTTAAGCATTTTTATAAAGGATAAAACATTTTTATAAATAAGAAAAACACCTCCAGTTTATGCTAGCTGAGGATAAAGTAAGAGAACTGTGAATTCTGTACTTGAGAACATAAAATGATTTGTAAGTAAGGTCAGGAGTGAGTAAGTCCTTGGTGCTGAGGTCTGAGCATTGATTGTATCTGTCTAAGATGCTCAGGACTGGCCAGGACTTGAAAAAGTAGCATTTCTTTCATGTTCTGTTTTTTTCTTATGAAAGGACTTAAGAAAAATGTTTATAAATTCCATGTTGTCACATTATCCCTTGGTAGGATGCAATAATGTAGTTTTTCAGTATGCTGCTGAGCCAGTTTCCAGTGGCTCACAGAGTGACAGAAAGGGAGTGGGCACAAATGTGTTGTGAGAATAGCATTTAATTATTATATTCAGAAGTAAGACATAATGAGCCATTAGCCTTCCCAGACTGGCATTTTTGTAAATTTTATTTAATTCAGCTTCAAAACTTTCCAAATATCTGCTCTGTTACAGCTTGTGTTAGGCCCTATCAATAAAAAAATAAGTAGGCTCAGGTCCAAACCCAAGTGGGCCATGGTCTAGTTGGCTGTACGCAGTGATATGAGTGCTACCAGCCAGGATGTGTGAAACATGCCGTGGGTGCCTGCTGAACATATTAGTTGACTACATAAGCCAAGCCATCTAGGAACATAGACAAGGAAGTCATTACTTTTGCATGAAGTTGGGGCTGGAGACCTGCCTCAGCAGTTAGCAGTTAGTCTTGCTGCTCTTCCAGAAGACCTGAGTTTAGTTCCCTGTTCCCAGCTTACAATGGCCTTTTTTAACTCTGGGTCCAAGGAATCCAGCGCCCTTGGCATCCTTACATACAGGAGCATACACTCAGAAAATATACACATAAAAAAAAAAGTAAATGAGAGTCTAACATGGTTCAAGAGCAATATTGTAGAAATATCACAGCTCTAGCCAACTGCAGTGAAGCACTTGGGGAGGAAGAGGCAGGAGGATGTCTGTGAGTTTAAGGTCAGCCTGGTCTACAAAATGAGTCCAGAACAAAGAAAGAAAGAAAGATCACAGCTCCCTAGGAAATGAGACACTGGAGAAAAACTGTCAAGGGTACCACTGTTGTCTTCTGATCAACTGGCTTTGAATTCCAGTTGTTTTTAGCATATGTCACTAATTTATACATGTACATGTAACCACATATTTGGTGCATTTTGTGGAGAATATAATCCAACTTCTTTTACCTCATACATCGTAAGCATTTTCTATATAATAGGTAAAATGCTCTTACCATCTTTTTTGTATTCTTAAGGTTTCTGTAGAATGGATGATATTTAACAATTTTTTGTTTTTAAAGTTATTTTTTCTAGATTTTTGCTGTTACAATGATAAGCATTCTGGCCCACAATATTTTCTTAATATTTTTCACTAACAAAGGTCTCAGGAACAGTGTTGCCTGTTATCTGATTTTAATGTTTTTAACTTTAAAAAAGTAGTATGTGTTTGTTGCAAAATATGTTATCTTTTAAACACTGAGAAAATACAGCTCCAAACACCAAACATTAAAAATGTGTATTTTTCATAAAAGTAAAAGCATAGTATAGAGTCTTTTAACACTTGATACATTTTCTAATTTTTAACTAATTTAACTAATTTTCTAATTTTTAACATAATACTAAAATTAGGAGTTATAATAGATGCCTTTTGTATATAGTCTTTGTGGAGGAGGTAGAATTTTAAATTGTCAGGGTAAAGAGCACTGGCATATTAGAACATTATTAATAATACTATGCTAATAGTAATTAGAATATTAACATATCAGGAGTGGGATGACGGATCCCGAAGACAGGAGTGGCTTGACAGCACTTGCTAGGCCCTTCCTCTGAATCCCTCAGTCCATACTTCTAAGGAAGGAAGCTAATTTATTGAGCAACTGTAGTCTTTAAAAACCTGTATTAAAATAGACTTTTGTGGCACACAATTCTGTGAACTTTGACATGTCTACACCTGTGTGTGTGCATCCCACAGTCAGGATACAGGACGGTCTAGAACCACAGATGCTCCTATGCAGTTCCTGTGTAGCATGTTGCTCCCACAGGCTCACTATGGCAGCCAGTATTCCCATCCTGACTGCTGAGATTCTGCTGTTTCCGGAATGAAGTCAGGGTGTACCTTAGAGAAAGGTTGGTTGGCCTGAAAACCATTCAAACTGTTGACTGACTTGACCTGGGAACCTGTAATCCCAGGAGGAGGCTGAGGCAGGAAGACCACAGATTTAGTACCAGTGTAGGCTACAGAGTGAGTTTAAAGCCAGCATGGCTAACTTTGACCTTTTCCCAAAGTGAAAGGAGGGATGGAGGCATGGCTCAGTATAAAATGGTCTTGGTAACTCGAACTTGAGCCCCGATGTGTGTTACTGATTGCGGGTGGGGGAATGTGGTGAGCAGGAGTCATTGAGTATGAGGAATGATTCAGGCAATGGGGACCAGGCACTCCACAGCCACCATGGTCACCCCAAGCCAGTGGCTTCTGGGTCCTTGTCTTACAAAGTCACAGGATGAATTTCACAAATAATGGAGAGGTTGAGTTTCAAAACAGTTTTGTTATTTGTAAGAGCTTAAGAAAAAGGAAGTGAGCAGAGGTCCTATGTAAGAAGTTGGGCAAGGGCCGCCACTGAGTGTCCTGCTCTAGAGGTTGATAACATCCTGTTAGATTGAGGCGTTGAGTAGGATGAGCTTCTCAGGCCAGTTGTCCCACCTATGAGGTCCTTCTCCAGCCTGATGTCTGAACTGGAGTTTGGAGCACACCTAAGGGATCTGATTACTCACAGCTTCCTGGCAGCTGTGCTCATTACGTCGCTATGCAAAATGAGAAAGATCAGAACAAACTAAAACACATACCAGTGCCCTTAAACATGTTTGATATTTTTGTCCTCTGGCTAGGACAGAACTGCCAGTAAAAACAAGGACATTGCTGGCTTCTCATTTTTGAGTCCTCATCATTGTCTGACCAGTCTTTCTCATTTCACATCATTATCCAGTGTGTGGTCCAAGACCTAGGTAGTGGCTTGCCCTGTGACCAAGTGCATAAACCCCATTTGGAGCCAGAACTGTGCATGGCCCAGTGAACTCATGGCTTGGAGACAAGCCAGGATTCATACAGAGCTTTGTAGGATTTCATGATGGATCTCTCACCTTTCTAGTCACCCCACTATTTTCTGGCTCCCTGGGGCCTACTTTCTTGGTACTTTGGGCAGGAAAGCTTTCATCTTCTGCCAGGTCCTTCCTTCCCGTGACTGGCAATACCAGGCAGAGCTCACACTGCTCCTGGAACTCAGGGTTTGGGGTTCCTGACTGGCCACCACCACAGTCATCTCCACACTGCTCCTGACCCCACACCTGCCAAGGCACTGCCTGTCATACCCAGTCTTCCAGCCAGGAACCCTTTCTCACTACTCGGGCTTGAAAACTGGGAGTTCTCTTTGTCCATCCTCTGCCTTCAGCACTGGGAGAAGAGAAAGGGCGGGCACCCTGCTCATTCTCCTCAGGGCCCTCCTCCCAGAGCTTGGCTGAGTGTGGCGGGGACAGTACTGCATCTTCCACAGAGTGAACTGTTACACTAGAGGTGAGCTTCACGTCAGATGCCACGTGTTGTTTTCAGCAGCCCAGGACACCAGGCAGATGAGAGACACATCCAGTCAAATAGCTTTCCCCATACCACACAAGCAGTCAGTGCTGACACCTAAGCTGCAGTTGTCTTCTTTCAAGGTTACCCAGGTCTTCTCCTCTCAGATCATCCTAATACGCTGCTCTCCCGATACACACCTTTTTTTTCCTTCTCCTTAACAACCGTAAATTGGAAGAGAACTGTTTAAGCCATTTCTGTTTCTAACTTTTGCAGGCTCTAAGGTTCCTAACAGTTATTCAAATCTGATTAATTTAATTCCAGCCAGTATTTATTATGTGTTAACATCATGCTGAGTGGCATTCAAAGTTAATGCAGGGAGCCTATCCTGGGGTGCTTATGGGCTTCTCTAGAAGAGTTACAAATGCAAATAGTAAGCATAGAAATGACAAGAGATAATAGAGCACAATGGATGTGTGAGGCCAGGAGACTTAGAGTTCTACCTGTAAAATAAGAAAGGATGTCGAAGAAAGATCTGTTCACATGTAACACAGTGCCACACCACAGTGCTCCTGGTGAAAAGGCCCCCTGTCTTCTTAGTGTGAAAGGCAGGTAAACATTTCTCATCTGTTTTTTGTTCCTTCCTGTAGCATTTTGTCCTGTTTTGTTTTTTACAGTAAATAAATTTCATGCTTTATCCTTGAGGAAGATTTAAATAATCCAACATGTTTACAAATATCATATAGATAAGTCCCAAATGACCATCCCTGAAATAAAGGAATGTAACATTGACAATTGTATACTTTTCTGTTTTGGGTAGAAAAGAAACATTTGTTTGCATAGGAATTCATGAAGGTGACCCAACTTGGAAAAAGGAATATTCACTTTGGCCATGGGGATCTTGTGACAAGTTAGTTCCTTCAAAGATTGTATTCAACCCAGAAGAATGGATTAAACGCACAAGAACTATCTATAACTGGACTGAGGAATATGGAAGGTATGAGCAGCAGATGTTTTTAGAAGGTATGAGCAGCCAGTTTTGTATCTCTAAAAACAAAAAGGGCTACATTTTGAGATGCCTTTGTTTGTTTTGGGCTTTTGAGACAAATTTTCACTATGCAGACCTCAAACTCAGGATCCTCCTGCATCTGCCTCCCAAGTACTGGGATTACACACCTGTCCCACCACACTTGGTGCTTGAGATGCCTTTTTAATATTTTTATTAATATCATTTTATGCTTACAAAAGAGCATAAAGCATGAACAGAAAGGGATGGTTTCTTTCTGTCTAGGGAATCTGAGGGAAGGTGAGGGGACTCCTTAAGAGTCTGGTGCATGGTACCTTCTGCTTTCAGGCCGTGATGCTGCATGGTCCAACAGCCTGCACTTTCTTACCACATGTGTGGAAGGGGCTCACAAGCTGAGGTTAGGCTTTAGGAGACACTCTGCTGGCCATGACAGTTCCACATGTGAACTTGCCATGATCCTTCTTCAAGAATGCAGTTCAGCATATAGCTCGGGGGTGCAGTGCTTTCCTGGTATGTGGTTGGAATGAGGTGTTCATTCTCCAGCACAAAAATAGAAAACAAAGTTTCTGTAAGGAAAGCTGAGTCTGAGAACCTTTTCCATGGTTTGTTATCAACCTTGGTATATTGCTTAGGGCATTGTTTGATCTCTTAAGCATTTCTACATAAAGTTTACCCTTACCTATGTAGAAAATAAGTCCATGAAAACAAATTGCCCCATTATCTGATTTTTTAATTTATGTTTTATTGAGCTGGAGAAATGGCTCATTGGCTATTCTTGCAGAGGACCTAACTTCGGTTGCCAGCACCTATGTACGGTGGCTTCATCATGACTGTAACTTCAGCTCCAGGGGATCCAGCACCCTCTTCTAGCTTCTACAAACACCTGCACTCAGATGTGCATATCCTCCCCCAGAATAAAATTAAAATATTTTTAAGTTTAGTGGATTATTTAATATTAGATAACGTATCATTTATAATTCAGGCATAAGAGGAAAGGTCAAGTTAACAGGTGCTGTGAATGGTTTTGAGATAATATGAGTAACACCACATTGTTGTATAATAGCAGCAGCTGAACAACTCTTCTGCTTTGATTCATAAGAAAAGTTGGAAATAACAGTCTGATGGGTGTGATGACGCATGCCTAACATCCCAGTTCTCAGGGGCCTGAATCAGAGGGATGTGAGTTCAAGACACATCTGATCTACATAGTCAGACCCTTTTTCAAAAAAAAATTTTAATTACATTTTCTTCAGATAGTTGATGAAGATTATAAGTATATATTGTTCCTTAGGTCCATTCTATCTAAACAGATATTTGATAATAAATTTAATTATAAATTTCTTAATTTGTATTATAAATCATTAACTATAAAACACTGTATAGCAGTTGTTTGGCCAGAAGCCTTGAAGCAGCCCATAGCCCAGCAGGAGTTTAACGAAGCTTCTCTTCACACCAGCCCTTGGCTGTGTCCTGGTGCCTTATTTTGTCACCTTACACTCTGAGGAACAGCTGTCTAATGCCTGCAGCCCTTCCCCTTGGGCCTCTGGCCACGATTAAGAGCACACCCACTGTGTGAACTTGTTGGTATGGTCACGATCAGTACATGCAGGGCCGGCCTGTTTAGTTGCCTTATAAGTTTATAACCCAGGTGTTACGTGTTCATAATGTGATATAGCTGACAGAAGGATTCTGTCTTATAACTACAGATTTGATCCATCTTCTTGGGAATCCGTGGCCAATGAGGAGATGTGGCAAGCAAGGTGACTAATCTACATTTTATTATTTGCAGTCTGTTTTTAATATGGCAAAGAAATAGCCCATGGTACTTTTCATTCTGGTCATATGGATGAGTAGAAATAAAAATAACTTAACAGCTATTTTGTTCAAGACTTTGTATTATTATGTATGCGCAATATATAGCAATATTAGTAATCTTCATAGTTCCCTGTGAACTATGGAGGTAACTCTGTTACCTCCATTTTATGAAAGAACGAGGCGATGAATCTCCAAGGGCACTTAGTGATGGTGAGGGAGCACCCGTAACCCCTGTTCTGTCGTCAAGCACTGCAGCCCACTCCCCATTTGGCCAGGCCAGTTTGTTATTAAAGCTCTTAGTTAGCACTTACCAGAGGCCAGGCAGTGCAGCAGGCCAGAAGCTGCCCATGATGGGATACATTTCCTGCCCTCATGAAACACAGTTCATTGTGGGAGACTACATGAAAAGATATTATCTGCTACTGTGACTGCTCAGAGAGAGGGGTCAGTCATACTGTTCTATACAGATCACTTCTTAGTGGCACTGCTGCTTTTCTTGGTCCCGGTCATTATTTTTAAATAATTAACCAGCGGGGGCCTGCAAGATGGCTCAGAGGATAAAGGCATTTGCTGTCAAGTCCAGTGACTTGAGTTTGATCTTTAGTACCCATGGGTTGGAGACAGAACCAATTTCTATAAACTGTTCTTCGTTCACTACGTTCAAGATATGACTTGCAGGTTTACACAGACACAAAATAAATAAATGTAAAATATTAAAATAAACTGACTCTAGCAAACTTTGGCTAAAGCATTAGTACAGAAGTTCTAAGGGATACAGAATAGGGTGTCTCATGTATATGGTGTTCTTCACTTTGCAAACATATATTGATGCCCAGTCTATGCCAGAGATTATGTTCTGAGAATTGAGTTATTGTATAAAGTATTTACATGTGTTTAAAGATTTATTAATAATCACCAAGAAATATAGCTCCTTGGGCCAGCAGACTAGCTCAGCAGATAAAGGTGCACTTGCCCCCAATTGTGTCAACTGAGTTCCATCCTCATTACCTACATGAGAAAGAGAAAACTGATTTCTGAAAGTTGTCCTTTAACCTCTACATTTACACTGTAGCATGTGTAGCCCTGTTCCCCACCACCGTGTACACACAAAATAAATAAATGTAATAAAAATGGTTTTTAAGAAAGAAATATAACTCTAATATAATGATTACAAAATGGCTGTATGTACTTTGTACCAGAGGGTTTTTGAAAAAAGTTAGAAAATGGCATAAAGTTGCCAGTCTTGTTACAGGGACAAGCACTTGGCAGTGAATATCTTAATCAGAGAGACACTGCACAATTGTTCCTTGTGATTGAATGTGGGAAAGCTGGGAGGCATCACATAAAAGAAGAAAGCAGGTCATTATTCGGGCAGGTATTGATTTAATTGGTGTGCTGAATACAATTTGGATGTTTGTGCACTCAAAGAGTCCAGCCACTTGTAAGAACTGGTGACACATGACATAAGCTGCTGTGATGGGCACCTTCAGGGATGCACTGACAAACCAGCCACTCTCCCTGTCTCCAATTGCTCTTCCCTAACAGTGATGTGCATCTGTAGGGAACCATACAATGATGACATGAACCTTTTTCCCAAAAGCTGTAATGTTGGGTATGCCTGCTACTGTGCCTCTGAGGGCTTTGGTGAGGAGGGTGAGTACTGTTCTGTCTACGGAGGACTGATGGATTGCTGTTGGGTCAGAGTAAATTTCCATGAGCATGAGAGAATAAAAAATGCACAAAAAAGGGAATTTTGAACTTTCCATGTTGTGATATTCTAATGAGGGTTCTTCCTCCCACCCTCAGGATGAAAACACCATTCTTCATCTTTAGCCTGGCCGAGACTGCCACGGTTCCTCCAGATGTGAAGGCACACCTCTACACTCACGCATACAAAGTACGCTTTGGTTTTGTTGGCGGTCATCTACGGGAGGTGGGAGTGACAGAGTGGAGGGGTACAACAGAATTCTATCCTCTGAGTCCAGGTTACCTTGAGCCTTATAGAGCTGCATGTATGGGGAAAATAGCCAATTGTGTCATAAACAATGTTGAAGGCAGAGGTACATGGTAAGCTGAATACCATCCGCACCCATGGTGCCTGCGCCACTGCTTCCATGGCAAACGGCACTCTGAACATGTGGGTGAGTTGAAGGACTTGAGAGCAACTTGTCCTGGATTAGCTAATTGGGTCCAGTGTGATCACAGAGGCCATAAGGAGAGATTTGGGGATGGCGTCCACTAGCCATGGAGATGGAGGAAGGGCTGTGAGGAACAGGTTCTCCCGAGCTGCCGAAGGAGTGTAGCTCAGCTTCTCACCTGGGGTGCAGGACAGTGAACCTTTGTTGTTTTTAGCCAGAGTTTCTGTGGTTCTTTGTTGCAGCAGCAAGAGAAAACTAACATAATGGCTTTACTAAAACAAGTTCTGCCATGTCACCCTTAGTGCAAAGTCCTTACACTGGCTGCACATGAAATGATGGGTCATGGCTGGTTGAGAAATCCTAAGGACAGATAAAAAGCTACAAAAAGAGTCTTCCTTCTTAATAGCTTTGGGAAACCCACCACACCTTTGAAAGACATTACTACCCACTCCTCAGGAAAGGCAAAAAGAGAAGCTTGCGGTAGCACAGCTTGACAGGCTCTAGCTTCCTGTGGTTACTAGCACTGGCACTACCGAGAAAGCCAGCCAGTTGGCCCTATAGAAACAATCCTGGTAAGGGCTGTGCACACAGTTTAGGCCCTGCATACATGAGCAGCCAAGTTCCCTTTCTCTGGAATGCCATGGTCTACTCAGCAAGCACATTTGCTTGCTGCTGAGATAAGCCAGCGTGGTGTCCAATCAGCATGACTCATTTTGCTCCTAAATTTTGAACATTAACTCACTTTTATTCCTTTTTCACTCAGCATTTATTAGCTATCTACTCAGTACCACATATGGTATTAGAAATGGCCTTGCCCCTGCTGTCACAAAGGCAGCAGGAAGGATGCTGAGGATGAGCCACTCCTCAGTCACAGATGAGTCTTCCATGTGCTGACAGAGGTGCTGTAGGACCTAGGGAGCTAAGCCGAGGGCTGGGAAGAGATGTCATGAGGTGCCATGATGGAATATCAGGACGAGCTAGCCAAACAGGTGGTAGACCAAGAAAGTGAAGGAGAGAGGGTGGTCCATAAGGAGGCAACTACAGGGGCAAAGGCAGAGTCCTCCAGGGTACCCCACTCAACAGTGAGGGAGTCAGTTTTGGAAGGCAGCCTGTAGAGTTCTGTCTAGAAGAACCAGTGTGGAGAGTATAAAGGAAACAAGGAGCTTGAAGACAGATGGGGTTATTAAATCTCCAAAGGACAGTCACAGGCTGTGGAGTTATTGACAAGCATGCTGTCTTACTGTAACATTTGCTTGTCTGCTTTGGAGGAGACAGGGTAGAAGATAATGTAAGTGGTCCATGTCAACTACATGATACTGTGAACACGGCCCGACTTTAAAAAGCATTATTCTGGCCTGTCCTCAGAGTCTACTGGAACACTCCCAGTTATGCAGTGCTAACTTGACAATGAGATTCCTAAAGACGGAAGCATCAGTGTTCCATTGTGCAAACCAGTCTCCACTTAGCTGCCTATTTGTTAAATGTTGATGCATTCTCTCTGGAAAATTCAATATCAAAAATGCTAGACTCCTGATAAAATGGCTCAGCTGCCAAACCTGATGACCTACATTTGATCCTCAGAACCTACACAGTGGAAAGAGAAAACCAGTTCCCAAAAGTTGTCCTCTGAACTCCACATGTATATTATGGCAGATACACACACACACACACACGCAGGCACGCACACAGGAATGAATAAATGGATGAATAAGTAAATATTTTGGTTCTGCTTGCATTCAATTAATACTGTCTCTGCAGTTGGGGAATCAAAATTCTGAGTTTCCATGGGCAAGGTTTTGGCTATTAAGATGGTAAATTGTAGGGTGCCGTGAAGATTTTCAGTATTACCTTTATAGGGGATCTCTTGATTCTCTTGTGCCAAGTATACTGGAGAACAATGGAATTGTTTGGACTGTATTGTTCTAGTGCTGTTTCATGTAGAGAGAAATCCACATAAATAACATGAAACAGAAGTTTAATTCTGCCAAGTTCTTTCTTCTACACTATCTACTAAAAAGGTTTTTTTTAACCCCCCAGCAGCTAATTTTAGAGGTTTAGCTGCTCAGCCTGTTGAGTAAACAGCTTTCCTCCAGATAGAACTAAATCCTTTCCCAAAACATCTTTCTGGAGGAAGAGCACTTTGTCCTGACACAGTGTGTCTCGGGTGCTGCAGCATCCAAAGCCCCAGAAGCAATTTTAGATGGAGCTCGTTTGCCTCCCACTAACAGTCATTACGTCGCTTCCTGTATTTTCTGCATGGCCTGGCAGCGATTAGATTTCTTACTGTAGGCTGCTTGGAATTTTCCCCCTTGTGTTTTAATTCCTCTCTGTTTTCTGGTGTTGAAATGAGAACATTTGTCAAGATAACAATGGAATCCCAACATGTGCTGTCTTCTAGCTTTATAAGGAGATAGTGTACTTGGAAGATGAACACCCAGTGAATTGGCACAAGAACTATGCCATTGCCTGTGAGCGGATGCTGCGCCTTCCAACGGGAGATGCAGACCCCGAAGTCCTGCTGTCGGAAACCATCAGACATTTTCATCTCTACACTCAGAAAGCTCAGAATGATCCACAACGAGCAGATATTGTAGCTGCTCTCAGGCACCTAAGAAGAGAACTGCAAAGTCTAAGAAATACAAAAAAGGTCTGAGGCAGCCAAGTGTGGCAGCTCTGCTCACAGTTCTACATCAAACGTTTCTAAAGTCCAAAAGTTTCCTTCAAGAAACTGTATCAAAAAGAAGTAGAAATCTTCTTTCTACTTCTAAAGAAGCTGTATCAAAAAAAGTAGAAATCTCAGTTCTCCCCTGGATATAAGTAGCATGTACAGCAGAAACACGTTAGTGGCTGAAATGGATGCCTTATGCAGAACTGTATTTATTTCCTACTTCCAAATTAGCATTTCCATGAGACATTCAAAAACATCTGCAGTCTTCCCTGAGCGACTGACTGTAGGTTCTAGATGAGAAGAAACTGTCTCCACAGACCTAAAATGTTGACCCTGAGTCCTTTAAGGTTCATGCTTATAGGGATCCATTTAAAAAGATAAATTCTTAAAATACTCATTCAGACCAAAGGCATTTTCTATTTCCTCCAAATGAGATAGTTTCTAAAAACTATTTTTTTATAGCTCGCTAGAATGCTTTCTTTTTTAACTATAATTGTTATATATATTATCAAGTTTGTGTTTTTAAACTTTGAGTTTTATCATCATAGTTCTGCAGTCACTGAAAAGGAAAGCTAATTTCATATTTGCTCATTTCAGTTGATGAAATGGGCAAATTAAAAGTCACTTTATATGTCTTCCATTAATTTCATATTTATGTTTCACTTCTATTTGGATTCACAGGTCTAGACCCAGTAATTAGTAAGTAGCTGCCTAGATGCACAAAGGGGCATGGGCAAGAGTGGGGGTGGGGAGCTTGTTCAATAAATTCATTTCTGTTACAGGCATCTTTTATACATATTACTAAAGAGAACATAGCAAGAAATGCAAATAATAATAGTTCTTTATTTTATTATGACAGTTAATTAATAGCAACCTGTTTTAATGAATAAAGTCACTCAGAGTCCTTCAGCACTTCCTAAGTAGAGGCCAGAATCTGTAGGGATTCTCTCCCCCCCCACTCCCGATTGTATAGCTCCTAGACTCCAAGCACTATATAGGCCCCTGTATAGAAATGCTCACTAATGAAGAGGGAGGGCTCGAAGCTTGTCTGCATTCAAAGATCACTGGTGAGTCATTCAGCAAGAAAAGGCCCCTTAGCAGGAGTAGTCACAGTTCCGTGGCATTGTACTAGCCAAAGGGTCTGATCAAAGGCCTCCCGTGGAGCTTGCACGGCTCCCTTTCATACTACGACCATAATTAAAACCACTAATTCTCTTTTAAAATGCTGCAGGATGCCATGTAGGCATCTGTCTGGAGTGTCCTTTGTGATGTCATAAGCTGTTAAGGACCAGCGCCGAGGGCTTTTGAGTGAAATGCCAGTCATGAAGGTGCTTCAAGACAAGGCTGCCTCTAAAGCCTGACAGGGCCTTGACTGCACAATTCGAGCTGAATTTGCCCCTTGTCAGCTGCCAGTAAATAAATCTCAAAGGGGGAAAGCTGCAGTTTCGTTACCTGATCCATGGGGCTTTGTTGGTTTCGGCATCACACAGGGGAAGCTCTTGCTTCTCCATTCTCTGGATTTGGAGATGTCCATTGGAGCCTGCAGTGCCTGGACAGGGTTCAGAGCGGAACCTTTTGAAGAGTGTCAATAGTTGTAACAGTTCAGCTGTTAGGAAGACAAATACATGGAGGAGCTCATTAATCCGCTTTTGGCTCTCGGTGCCTTTTGCCCTTTTATCACAGCCTTATTAGGCTCCTGCTCATCTTGAACCAGAAAAAACTGAATTGAAGTTGTTGAGTACTAATTGGCAAAGACTTTTAATCATGGGCCAAGAACTTTCACTGACTTGAAAGTAACTTCTCCACAGGGAAGAGCCAGAAACCTGGTTCACCTTAAAACAAAAACCTGTTGGAGCTCAGTGTGGTGTGAAAATTGAAGGAAGCATCAATAAATTGTCTAAGTCTGTCCATTCGAGAGAAATTATGTAAGATTATCATTTTCACTTTTCTGGGGGAAAAGGAAAATAAAATTCAAACATTTCTTCAGAAAGTCTTTATTGGTTCAGAAAAATTGAGTTTGTGTGGTGACTATTTGTTCCTGAACATCCGTCTGTATATGTGACTTCATCTGAGTTCTACATACACGTGCAGTATTTATTAGAAGGAACACTTTCTAGCAGTGTATGGCAACCAAGGCATCTTTGAGATCACCCACCTTTTAAATGTGTGTCAGCATGTCTGCTTCTGAGTGTGCTTTGCACATGAGTATTTGCATACAGCGTGGAGGTGACTTGATATTTGTGCAGCAGTGACTTTAGACCACTCTCTGTGACAAAGCAATAATAATGTAAGATGAGACCTATAAATCCCAACTATTTCAATTCCTTAAAACCATTGGTAAATGAAAAAATAGCAAATGGAGCTAAGATTTAAGGATGGTTAGCCTTGGTTAGCCTTCATTCCCAGATCAGCTATTTTGAAGAATCTTTTCCTTTCTCCCGTATAAAGCTAAAGTTGCTTTTCCTTGCTTTCTCTTACTTTTCCCTGGCTAGAGCATAACAGCATAAAATGAGATAAAGGACTCCCTTCAGTGCAGCTCCGAGGCTGAGGAGGGAGTGAGGAGATGGCTTCTCATGCAGGATTTGGCCAGCATCCTCCTCCATGTCCCTGGAGTGCTGTGGGTTGGCAGATCTACAGGAACCCCACAAAGCCAACTTCTGCCTGGAGTTTAGCCTGAGGAGCAAGTGGGAGCCAGCAGAACTGGCTGTCTCTCCACACACCGCAATGCCCTTCTGCCTGGGCCCTGAGGCCAGCCCACACCAGAGGGCTCAGGATGAGGGCATTGTGGCTTCCATGTTCACTAGCAAAGCACCAAACACATCCCACTTTCTCTGCTTCCTGTGGTGGGAACATGTACAGTTCCTGGTATTTATTTCCTCTTGTTTTTTAAAAGGACCTTTTAAAATACATGTATTTTGTTCTATTACTCAAGTTGTAGCCATAATAAAAGAAAATGTATTATAATATACTCACGATTTTGAAAGCATACACTAGAGTTTGTAAATGTTCGTTTTCTCATATTCTCTGTGTTTTCTGTTGATGAAGCTATGATGTTTAGCCATTAAGAGATTTAATTAAAGCCACTTTCGGGGTGAGCGGAGTTAGGTTATTATACTCTGCTGATAACTCAGTGTCATCAAATTAGTATATGAAGAGTAGATTTTTATATTTATATATTAAAATTTAAACATTGTGACTCCTTAATCATACTTCCCTTTAATATTCCATCATCAGTTAAAGTGAGTGCTTTTAATATTCAGGAAAAAAACTTCAATTTCAAAGGTTAAAAAGAATGAATCCTATTACAGCAAATCCTTTTGTTTTATTTCTGATATAATTTTACAAATACACTATCATAGGGTAATACGATTCTGAACTACTCAAGTGCTATGGCTAGGTAAAGAAAATAATTCCAGACCCCTAAGAGATTCACACTATTTCTACTTACCCTCAAATTCTGTTGTGAATACAAAACCATTCTTAAGTTTATACGCGAAACAAGTGATGTTTCCAAGGATGCTGGGAGCGTTAAAAGCCAAGATCTTGGCACAGACCTGCAGAGCAAACAAGGAGCAGAGGCTTAGCCGCGCTCGTGCCCAATGAAGACGTCATTGTCATGACTCTCCGAAGGCCTGTTTGATTTGGATCAGCATAGATGATATCTTGCAAAGCTAAGGAGTAGTACAGTGTGCTCACCTGGATATAGGGAAGCAAACTGGCCTGGATATATCTTGAAAGGGTTGTTGTTTTGTTTTGCAGCAAAAAAAGAAATAACTCCACCAATGCAACATGCGTTAGACAGCTCAGCTCATGCTGTTCAAAAGTAAATGCTGCTTGGTGGGGAGGACAGATAGAGGTCCCCAAGTCATGAATGTGAAGCCAGCAATGGTTGGCCTCTAAAGGGCAAAGTTCTGGAAGAATCAGTGTGTTATGGTGGAAAACTAATTCCTAGCCAAAAAGATATTTTGCAGATACTTAAAATTTTCAGTTGCTGAGATTGCGTCGTTTCAAGATAATGGTCAGAAGAGCATGTAGCTCAGAGGGTGCCCTGCTGCTCAACTTAGACCGTCAGACGCTGACTCTTTTGCCCTTGCTCATTACACGAGGCTATGGTAAATCTTAAATTCAGGTGTAATAAAAAAAATCAGAGAACTAAGCCCAAACCAAGAACCCATCCTCTCATAATTTGGTTGTTTAGAATTTGTTGCATCTGGTATTAAGAAGAAAAGTATAATAGATTAAAATGTAATATAGCAATGATCCCTCCACTGAGCCACATCCCAGCCCTGGCACCAAGCCTTTATGTTGGTATATGCTACATATTACAAACTAATAATATGCATTTTGAATTTTGTCCTTACTAGCTCTGTAGACCAGGCTGGCCTCAAACTCACAGAGATCTGCCCACCTCTGTGCCACCACAGCCATGATCATGGTCATTTGTTTTGAATAAAATATTCTTAAACGGAAAAAAAAAGAAAGAATCTTGTCCTTTTTATCAAAGCCATCATCTGTTAAGAAGTGGTGTCTCGAAGGGATTATTTTGTGAGGAAATATTATAAACTATAAAATTTAAATTACCTTAACTAAATGAGATATTTATTCCATTACATGGATGAACCACCGGAAGTAGTTGTTGCTCATCTGTGAAAGTGTGTGCTAAAAACTAAAGAGACCACTGTTTGGGAAATTAGACCAGAATTCTCAGCCTACTACCTAGAGCCTCCAGTACCCTGAGAAGACAGGAATGCCCTTGATATTAAAATACCAAGTCTTGACCATTTTGAGGACCCAAATCATCTTATCATGTCTTTGAAAGTAGCAAGGAAGCATTGCAAGATTGTTGTACTAGCAGTTTTAAAAGTTTACACACAAAACCAGGCACCCTTTGCAGTTGCTCTAGCAACAGGCACTCAAAGTGCCTTCTAAGAAATCGCTCCTTAAGTGGCAGGTGATTCTTTCCCACCAAAGCTCGGTTTTTGTGGTTGAAGAGTTAAGTCTATCAGGTAAAAGGAGATTTTTTTTAAGAAGAAGGAGAAGAAGAAAGAAGAAAAGAAACGAAGGAGGAAAAGGATGGAAGGAACGAAGGAAGGAACGAAGGAGGGTCATATTTGGGGCTAGAGAGGTGGCTCCAAAGGTGAAAGTGTTTGCTGTCACAGAGGACCTGGATTCGATTCCCAGCACCCACATGGCAACCTGCAACCATCAGTAATTCCAGTTCCTGGAATCTCATGCCCTGTTCTAGCCTCCCACACCAGGCACACACATGCAGACAAAACACTCGTACACATCAAAACAAATCTTTAAGAAATATTTGCATACAGAAAAACAGAAGTTCACTGTAAAATAGCATCGCTTGTTAGTAGAGAGGGCTTACACTCAGTGGTTGTTCTTAGCTCCTGTTTTAAGTCCTAGAATATTCATTTTCTGTGGCTGCTCCTGATACCACTACTTGTCTCTCAGCAATCAGAACATGAACCACTACCCAGTACACTTAGCTGCCTTGGCCGGGACGGCCTCTCAGGGTGTAGGAGAGTGGCGGTCAGCCTGTGGATCATACAGGCAGCACAGTAAAAACTGACCAGCTTTTTCCCGGTGAAATAGAGGGAAAACAGAAGAATGCATCTGAGCTGACATGAGGGAGTATTGTTTCATAAAACTCAGTTCACTTTGTGTATATGCACATGGGTATTTATAACAGCATGCTAAAGGCAGATATGATATTTACATCTAATATATAGATTGGCTTGCAATATAGACTTTGCCTCTTGCAAATCATGGTGGCATGCATCTGTAATCCCGACATTGGGGGCAGAAACAGGAGAATCATGAGTTTGAGGCTAGCCTGGGCTACATAGCAAAGTCACTGCCTTAAAAATAAGAATAAAATATTTCTTATTAAGGGTTGTGGTAAAAAATAAATATGTTTCAAAGAGACTGGCTTTGGAAAACTTAATGCCAGAATCACTACTTAAGGGATCACTGATTCCACATCTCCCCTATCCACTGAAGCCGGGAGTGGCGTTTCACACCTATGTTCCCAGCACTCAGGAGGAGTCAGGAGACTTACCAAGAATTGGAGAACAGCCTGGGTTATGTAGTTCCAGGCCAGCCCACACTCGAGGGAGACTCCGTCTCATAAGAACAGAAGGAGTAGGTGTATGTGATCCCAGCACTGGAGAAGCAGGGCCAGGAGGATGTCTCAGGCTGCCTAGTCAAACTGGGGAGCCTAAGATTCAGTAAGAGACCCTATCTCAAAAACTATGGTGAAAAGCAATCAAAGACACCTGTGTCAACCTCCAGCCTACCTACTTACACACACACACACACACACACACAAACAGGATAGTACATGGAAGCACCATGACCTTGTCACAGGAAATGGAGACCCGTATGTAAACTTCTTCCTCTGGTCCAACCTTCCAGTGTAGGATTTCTTTTCCCTCTCTTCTTTTAGCAGGACCAGATGCATCCCTGGCTTTCCCCTGGAGATTTCCCTGCCCTTTCTAGATTCAGGAATCTAGATCCAAATTAAAAGGGTTCTGTATGATAAGAGTCACTTTGAAATCCAAGGACTTACTGGCATAAATTATGTTCCAGCTGACTAAGCAGCCGGTGCTCCATTTTTAAAATGTTGGGCTGCTTTTTGGATTTCTTCCCCTGCCTAAGCTAACTTCAGAACATAGCTGTACTGACTATGCCCAGCTCCATGGGAGGATCATTCAGTTGGGAGTTTGACTTTGCCCACAGTAGCAGAGGGCACCCTGAGCTGGTGTTTATGACTATTCAGATTGGTTCAACTACTTTATTTAAAATACTAAAGACACTGAGCAAGATGGCTAACAGCTTACTACACAAGCCTGGCGTGGGTTCAATTCTTAGCACCTAGGTAAATGTAGGAAGAGAACCGGCTCCACGGAGTTTTCCCTTGACCTCTACACTCTACATGCATATCATGGCATGAGTTCTCTCTCTCACACACACTATAACACACATAATAAAATATTATAATAATACATGTCTAGCTTCTTTACAAAAATCTTTGTGATTTTAACATTTTATGTGTATGAATGTTTTGCCTTCATGTATCTATGTGCACCATGTGTGTGCACAAGGAGGTCAGAAGAAGGTATCAGATTCCCTGGAACTGGAGTTGAGGATAGTTGTGGGCCACCATGTGGGTGCTGGGAAGCAAACCCCAGGTCCTCTGCAAGGAGAACAGTGTTCTTGACTACTGAGCTATCTCTCCAGCCCCACATGCTTAGCCTTTTAATTACAAGTCAGTTCCATGCTGGTGAGAGTGTGACTTCCAAATTTGGCTGAGTTTTACAATAATTTGTTAAAAAAAATAATAGTAAAAACTATTTTGACAAAGTCTTGTTAACATTAGCCATCAGTTCAATTGCTTCAATAGTCACTTTGGCTTTTTATTGACTCAGAATTGAAAGTGCTTTGGCCTTTCATTTTTGGGAGGCAAGCAAATTTGGTGCCTCTCATGAAATTAAGACCCCCTCCTCTGTAACCATGCAAACTGCGCTGTGTGTGTCCTGTGTGTCTGATGTGGACACAGAGTGAGCCTGCTTCATAGGGCTAGTGTTTAATCACACCAGCGGTCTCCTCTCCCTGTTCTCTCATGAGCAAACCAGTTCTTGCTTTAAAGAGCCCGATTCCATTGAATATTGTGAGCTAATCTATACCAAGACAAGGTATGAACTGGTACAAGAATAAATCTGGACTGGAGTTTTCTTTCAAAGCAGCCTCCCGAGATCCCCATTAATAGTGCTGAACAGTTCTATCAGTCTTGTGACTTGCCTGCAATTTTGATGGAGACTGCATTCTTAAAAAAAAATTATTTACTTTATGAGCACTCTATCACACATACACCTGCATGCCAGAAGGCACCATCAGATCTCATTATAGATGTCTGCGAGCCACCATGTGGGTGCTGGGAATTGAACTCAGGACCTCAGGAAGAGCAGCCAGCGCTCTTAACTGCGCAGCCACTTCTCCAGCCCCAAGACTGCACTTGTTCTGAGAAAATACCTTCAGAAACCCCTTCATCTCACCCTTAACACTTTCACAGCCAGATGCTATTCTCTGCAGGCACTCACGGCCATGTCCTCAGAAGGGGTGGAGCTTCCTGCTCCTGACCACTGCAGAGAAAGCACATGAAACAGTGTGTGCCTGGTCTCATGTTGGCTCCACTGGCGTCGAGAACAGAAATCAATCCTTCCCCTCTTCACCATCCTAGTGGGGAAAAGAGGAAAAGACTGTTCTGGAAAGCACGGGCCTTTTCTGGAATTGCTCTCGAAGCAATGAATCTAGTGTCAGTCAGAGCTAGGCTCTCAGCTCTCCACTCAGCGGCAGGTTTTCTGAGCGCTGCATGTTCGGTTTAGTTTGGTTTGGTTTTTCGAGATACCGTTTCTCTGTGTAGCCCTGGCTGTCCTGGAACTCAACTCTATAGACCAGGTTGTCCTCAGACTCAAGAGATCTACCTGCTTCTGCCTCTCGAGTGCTGGGATTAAAGGTGTCAAGAGCCTGGCAAGCTCTGTGTGTTTTAATTTCCTTCTCTGGAATGGGACTTGAGCAGGCACCATGGTAGAACTGTGGGGATCGGTGGGTTATGCAGTTCTGTGCCTGCAGTACTCAGTGTGTTGGCTGCTTTGTTGGCTATCAGTCACAATGCTTATTCACTTTATGTCCTTCAGTAACATAAGTCCTAAGAGCCTCCTTGTGGCCAGGCATGATGGTGAGTTGCAGGCTAACCTGGGCTATAGAGCAAAACCTCATCTGAAGAAAAGAAGGGGTTAGGGTGGGGGGAAGAAGGCCTCTTAGTATTTTACTTCTTATATATTTAAAATGTGCTCACGAAATACACACCTGGAAATCTGTACGTGGGGGGGAGGGGTGTGCATGTTCACGTGTGTGCAAATACATGGCTATTTATGTACATGGAAACTAAGGGTCAGCCTCAAGTGTTGATCCTCAGGAGATGTCTGCCTTGGCTTTCTGAAAACAAGTTTCCTCACTGGGACCTGAGTCTGTCAAATTATGCTGGCTAGCCAGCCAGCCCCAGGGATCTGCTTGTCTCTCTCTTCAGTGGCTCAGATTGTACTGTGTAGCATACCCACTGTTTTGAGTGAGTGCTGGGGACCAAACCAGGTTTCCGTGCTTGCGTGGCAAGTACCTTACCAACTGTGCCATCTTCCCATCTCTATGTGGAAAATATTAATAATTCAATTTAAATTGCAATGAGAACTATAAATAATGCCGTTGAAATTATATAGATAATTGGGGATCATGAAAAGGTAACCAAAAGCACTGAACAAATAAAGAAATGAAATCAGTATCATCAATTAGGGAGACATGTCTCAGCCTTGCATGTGTATAAGGATAAACACACACAGAGAGATAGATAGATGATAGATCAATCGGTAGATGATAGATAGATAGATGATAGGTAAATACGTACATGATAGATGATTGATAGATGATAGATAGACACAGGTGTGTGTAAGAACCACGTTTATGATTTATTCCACATGGTCCCATTCCCACTCTGATGACCACCCTTCCTTTGGAATACCAGAAGGAAACCCAACATACTCACCCTCTACTCAATCTCAGAATTTGCCATCTATGCATTTGATACTATTGAGTTTCCTACAAATGATCCAGATTCTGCAGGACTAAGGGGTTCCTAAAGAACAGTCCTTCCTGTCAACATCTCCACGCACTTGCAGGGCTCGCCCATGGTGTGCACATGGCCTTTGCCAGGTTCTCACATCCAGCCTGCAGAGATTTCTGAATAGGGAAGAGTGGCATGCCAGCAAATCTGTTTGAAAATGAGCAGTCCACTCACTCACTTCTTTTTAAAATTTACTTTCCTTACTAAGTATTTCCTGAGCTCCTAGAATGAGCTAGGCCTGAGTAGCAGCTTTCAGACAAGTACCAAGGAGACAAGGACCCAACCCTTAGGAAATTGACCTTTAAGGAGGGGAAAAAAAAAAAACCAAAACAGGGCAAAATGCAAGTCTAGAAATTATGTAGGATCCCATTACCACTACCAAATTGTATCTAAGCAAGGAAATCCGACGTGCTTTCTAATGTCTGGAACACTGCTTAAGACATGGTTACTTGCCCTCTAATTCACTAGTTTCCAACCACGGAGGTGCCTGCATCTCATTCTCAGATTATCTAGAACCCTGATGAATCCACAAAGGGCTGCGGTAGACCCCAAAAAGGTCATCGCCAGCATGAGACTTTGGGTGCACTGCTGCGCGCATCCGCAGCGCCTCCCTTTGATGCTGCTTGTCCTTCTGCTGATCTTAATGGCAGCAGATCTTTACAAAATCAGTGCTGTCTCCCCACAGCAAAGGAGCGCTCCCATTTCTCTGCTTGTCATGATCATAACAAAGAAGGGACATTAGAGGGAAGGCAAGTCTGCCTCAGTCCCAGGCTCCTACCTAGCTCTCCTTATAGCCACTACTTGGGTTCCTCAAGGGTCCCTGGTCTTGGGTAGCCTCAGCACATGCCCCTGTTCAGCGCTGCTGTAAAACAGGCCCTGATTCCACAAGAGTGCTGTACGCTTGCCCCAGATGTCCACTCATTAGCTGGGAGAAAGCATCGCACAGTCAGCAGCCAACAGAATATTTGACGAGCACTGTCCAGATGTTCTGACGTTGTGAACAGTGAGAGGAAACAGAGAAAGGTGTCACAGAGCTAGAAGACTTAATAGACATGGCAGCAAAACACACAGCGACGAGGTTACAGCCCTTGGTGTGGCCCACAGCCTGGTGCCAGTGTGCATTTCCCTGGAGTTGTGTGAGATGTTCCACTGGGCGAAGAAGGTGCAGAGGAGATAGAATAATCTATCCGGAATAAGCTTCCTGACATTGCTGTAAGCTACAACCTTTCCAAAAGAAAAAGGCTTTAAAAGAGGCTTCCAAACAAAGCGGCCCCTTTCTCCTGACTCTCTGTTATTCTTGTTGACTGTTCTCCGTCCCTCGAGCAGAACAATAGGCAGGACAGTGGTCTTTACTACTTGGGTGCACCAATGATCAAAGAGATAAGATTCTTAAGGACAAAGGATCACACACAGCCTGCTACCAGCCAGGCCATTAGGGTAGGTGGCCTGCATTAGCCCTGGGCCCAAGCTCCCTCTCTCCCAGTGGCCATCCAGGTGACCTGGGTGAGGAGCTAGCATCTTAAGAAAGCCTGATGCTCTGTGTCCAGAGCTTGGGGAGGCTCAAAGGAAGCCTGTGAGCTTAAATTCCCCTCAAAGCCACAGGCTCATGCCTAGCTCGAAGCCAGCAGGATCCACTCACAGATTAGTCCCTGGGTCCTGGAGTCTTCTTCTGGGAAAGAAGGGAGTGGAGGCGAAGCACCCTTAATACCCTAATTCTTTCAAAAGATGATTCAGACTTTTGTAGCTTCATTAGCATTCGCAGATAAAAATACATTTTAAGTGGCATTATGCTAAGTAATTATTCTTACAAGATGTGGAATTAAATACATTTTCTTCAGCATGAAATTATTTTCCTGCCATGTACTGAGTTGGGTGACAGCTTGAAAAGAATTTGGACAGGGGGTTGCCACGAAAGGAAGAAGCAATCTATATTCTTGAGGGGGTGGGGGAGCCAACCCCAAATAGTCTACCAAAGGTAAAGTCCTTGTAGCGAAATCATTTTGGCTAGATGGAATATTAAACCTGCTACTATAAATTTCACGCCTTGCATTCCTAAAGCAGACGTGGAGAAATGATGCCAAAAATTAATCAGAAATAATGCAGCCGGCCTTGTGTGCTCTTTCCAGTAGGGGGCATAGCAGATAAGATTGTGTGCACTGGAGACTTCCCTAGACTGATAATAAGGCTTGTTTGTAATTGCTTCTGTAAAGATATGTAGCCGCATGCTTGGATGCTTATTTACATTTTGGGATGTGGTTGGGAATAGACGCTTTCGATTTAGAACTTTGTTTCTGTCTCTAAGTACGTGGGAGACTTTCGGCTGTCGTGAGCATGTATTTACCAATGCATGATGTTCAATTGCAGGATTTAATTGTTACAGTACAGTGAATTATTCTATTATTTCCTGCAATGTTTTTTTTATCTGGAGGAAAATTCAAACTTTCCAGGCTTTAGGGCAGGATAAAATGGCTCTGAGCGTGTCAACGTCTCAAGAGCACATTATTTTCTTATTGGATTGCATTAACTTTACAGATGAAAATTTGAAGGAGAATTAGAAGGCTTAGAGATGGAAAATTTGGAGAAGAAAAGAATTATGTCTTCAGACTTCTGGAGGGGCTATCTGGCAAGTCATTCTGAAGGCTGCTGGTACTAATTCCTACAGCAAAAGGCACAGCATACCCGAAAACTATCACGGACGGGCATGTAGTCCTTAAGAAGGGCGTGAGTCTCAGGGAACAAGAGAACTGCCAACACACTGATTAGCCAGGGTTTACCCTCTCTGCTTACAGTTGGCACAGATTTTTCTCTCTTTTTTTTAGATTTATTTTGGCTTAAAATTTATTTATTTATTGTATACGTGGTGTGTGTGGGCACTCATGCCACAGGATGTACATGGAGGTCAAAGGACAACTCAGTGGCCTCAGTTCTCTTCTTCCTTCTTTTAGGTTCCAGGGATCCAGTTCAGGCTGCCAGGCTCAAAAGGCAGCAAGTGCCTTTCCCTGGCTGAGCTACAGGCCTTCTAAGCATGCTCCTCACTGGTAACTTTCCACAACCTGGGAGGGGTTTTTGGCAGTTCCACTTAGTTTAAAACACAAACACAGTCTCCTGCCTCAGATGCACAGAGCCACCCCTGAAGGGACAGCTACATGACATATATAAACAAACATTCACCCGTAAGTGCTCTAATTGACTGCAAGGGAAAGCTAAAGGAAAACAGAATGTAATAGAACCTAACAGGCAAAAACTAAAGACTAAAAAAATGGTATAGGCCTCCTCCTGCCGGGAACTGACTATATCCTGAGTATCCGGTAGCAGGGAATGGGCAGCCACAAGCTATCCCATCCACGCTGTCTGATCACACCTTCTGTAGGCGTTAATCTGATGGGCCTGGAATTCCAGGCTGTCACCACCCACAACCCCTTCTCACCCTCTAGAGCTCAGATAGATAGATAGATGGATGGATGGATGGATGGATGGATGGATGGATGGATGGATGGATGGATAGAGACAGAGAGAGAGAGAGAGATGCCACTGGAGGATCCTGGGATCTGAGAATCATGGGTGGGAATCGCCACAGAGCTGGCTTCCAGGTAAGGGAGGAACACCTGCCTAAGGGTAACCATGGTCCCACCGGTCCCTGAATCTCAGTGGTTCTCAACATGTGGATCACGACCCCTTTGGGGGGAAACTTATCAGATATTTACATTATGATTCATAGCAGCAACAAAATAATTATGTGGTTGGGGGTTACCACAACATGAGGGCTTGTACTGAAGGGTCACAGCCTTAAGAGGTTGTGAAACACTGCTCTATACTCTTTGTAGGCTTGCATTGTGTACTGTGAACTATTATGCAATCTTCAAGGCATTAGACAGATTTTGTTTTTTGAGAAAGAGAAAGAAAAGGGAGTAGTAGCTCAGTAAGGTGATTGCCTCCTGAGCGTGAAAACCTGGTTTTGATTCCCTAGACCTCACATGAAAAATCCGAGCATGGTGGCACATGTCTACAATCCTGGCACTGGAGAGGTAGAGACCAGTAGGTCCCTGGAACTCCCCAGCCAGCCAGCCTAGTCTACTAGGCAGATTCCAGGCCCGTCATGGGGAAGTGACAGCTGACCTTGCCCTCTGGCAGCCAAAGGCACTCATGTACACATGTATTATGGTCTCTCTCGCTTACAGACATACAAACAGGGGTGGGGGTGGGGCAGACAGACAGACAGACATTGTGGAGAACTGTGATCTGGGCCAGCAGAGGAATGACTTGTCTGCTCCCAGACCTGCTTCTGCTGTCAGCGCCCTCCTGGCTGTTAGGATTCCTTTTTTTCTTGTGCTTACCGAGTGAGTCTCTCTTCTAGGGACATGTGTTGGTTACCACGCAGCTTGTTGCCATGACTCCTGTGAGCCCTGACTTTGTTACTGTAGAGTTTCTTCACTAGTATGCCCTAGGGTGTGCTGGGTGAAGGGGGAATAACTGTAGGTGAACCAGAGAGAGCTGAGGGAAGAGAGGCTACTTGCCATTCAGAAGGTGGTGTTAGCAGAATTCAGCCTGCAGGGTCCTCTGGTGTAGGCCTCAGGCTGAGCTCAATGCATTGTGAAATAAGAGCCCCAGAGAGCTCTGATTCCCATTTACTCCAGAATCTTGCCATTGTTACTGTCTCACAAAGTTGTGTGTGCACCCAAAATGTCAACAGCCACCTTTTGGCTCCCCAAAGCTTCACCTGCCAAGAAACAGTCTGAACGGTGCTGCTCTTCATAGGCAGTGACTTTTCTTCTCTTACGTCATTTTTGTCAGAAGCTGTATTGATTAGATATTGCAGATGACCCTCTCCGAGCCATGTAAGTAAGCGTTTCCTTGTGAAGGACAGACCCAACTGCAGCTGGTTTGCTAAGAAAGATGTGGTAAAGCAGCATAGATGGCTGTCAGAATTATGGAGAGGGCTGACTCAGCTCTACAGGACTCAACCTTCTGGAACTGCAGTTTTCTTCAGCTGGGAAGTTCCTTGACACAATGGGATTCTACTGCTCTAGGGCCTGACACCACTGCCACTTCCGGGAAGCCACCACAGTCAGGGAGTCACTGCAAACCACTCCAGGAAGAATCATCTCAGTGCCAGAATCCACAGCCACCAAACTGGGGGACCGGCATCACCCTTCACCACACAGGCAGTGACTAGTCACCATAGGTATCGTATGACGGGAGTTTTTCCTTGGGAGATAAACCACAGGATTACTCACCCCAGCTAGAAATCCCTCAATAAACTGGGAGGATTAAAGACCCACTTTTAATTCCAGCACTCAGGAGGCAGATACAGGCAGATCTTTGAGTTTGAGGCCAGCCTGGTCTGCAGAGTGAGTGTCAGGGCAGCTAAGGCTACATGGAGAAACCCTATCTCAAAAAAACAAAAACAAAAACAAAACAAAAGAGAAAGAAAGAGAAAAAAAGGAAGGCAGAAGAAAAGAAGGAAGGAAGAAAAGAAACGGAAGAAAGAAAGAAAGAAAAAAAGAAAGAAAGAAAGAAAAAGAAATCCCACAACCACAATAGACCAAAGTACAGATACCAAAGTCAGGGAACTAGAGTTTGATTGGGATTACTTAAAGGGGTATGCATGAGGGGCTAATTACAAGACAGCTGCATTAGCAAAGCTCATGCCAGCACAAGAAACGACAGCTCACAAAAACCAGGAAACCTGGAGCACACCACACCAGCTACAGACAGTCACAGGTTGGGGAGTGTCCTTTCCAAATGACGCTGATCCATACCTCTTCCATACAGCTGCTCTGGTCGCAAAGTCTTCTTTTCAGCTTGTCTTGTCTTGTGTCTTCTTTGCAGCTAAGCTCTTCTGAAAGTGACTCTCAACAGCTTTTGCTTACTCTGGGAGGTGAGGGGCCTAGTAAATCTGGTCAGTTTCAGGGACTTCCTGAGATAATTCTGAATAGTTTACCTTTCTTCATACCTAGCTTCCCTGAAGGATGGAACATTTCAGTCTCAGAGGAAACTGCTATGCAACAACAGAGAAACTAAATCTTTCCACCTGTGCATGCCTGCAAAAAAATGCATGCAGGTGTGTGCTACCGCAGCTACCCCTAGATGGCACATCATCTCTGTATGGCTGAGTTCTACTCACATCCACAGCCTTGCTGGGAAGCACAGTTTTAATTTCTCACCCTCTATAGGCACAGATAGCATCTGGAAGGTGGTTGGATTGAGATTGAATGTTCTTTAAACAATTGCAGAAATTAAAACAGCTTTTTGAAAAGGAGTATTTATAAACAGTGTGCAAGAGTGAAGAGTTCCTTTAGAAGTGAAAACAAATGTGCATTTAGAAATTAATTAGAGAATTTGAGCAAGGTGACACACAGCTGTGATGTCATCACTACTCAGGAGGCTGAAGTTGGAGAATCAAGAGTTCAAGGCCAGCCTGAGCCACATGAGACCCTGAACAGGTAGATAGACAGATAGACAGACAGACAGACAGACAGACAGACAGACAGATAGATAGATTAGATAGATAGGAAGGAAGGAAAAAGAAAGAAAAAAGGAGTGAAGAAGGAAAGGAGGAAAGGAGGGAAAGAGAAGGGGGAAAGGAAAGCAAAGGGTGATGGGACCTCCCTATTTCCTTTACATAGATGATAGAGGGCCAAGCAAAGACTACTGTGTAAGTCTGATTTTATGAGTCCAGAATACGTTTACCAGTACACTGATTAGAAGAGAGAGGAGTAGGCTGGAGAGGTGGCTCAGAGGTTAAGAGCTCTGGCTGCTCTTCCAAAGGTACTGAGTTCAATTCCCAGCAACCACATGGTGGCTCACAACCATCTACAATGAGATCTGGTGCCCTCTTCTGGGTTGCAGGTGTATGCAGACAGAACATTGTATACATAAATAATAAATCGAAGAAGAAGAAGAAAGAAGAAGGAAGAAGAAAGAAGAAGAGATTAGAGGTAGCCAACAGAGCATGCTTTTCCACCATGGCTTGAGAGGCCATCCTCAGACACCTGTGTGTTGAGTGTACATATGTCCTCAGGATTCTGTAGGCACTCCAGTGACCCAAGAGAGACTGCCAGAAATACACTTGCTCCAAGGCTTGCAGAAGCTGAAAATCAGCAAGAAAGGTAGTGACTGTGACAGTACAAGAGAAACTTTCAGACTGCTGAAGGACAGGAAGTGCACAGGGCAGAAAGACGCAGTGAGGCAATGATGCTGGGCCTCACACACACCTGCCAGACACTGAAGGAGATTCTGACACCCTTGGAGAGCCACCATGTGAGTCCTGTAGAGGAAGGGACCCTGACATCAACTGGTTAGGTGCTTTCTCATTATACCCAAGGGGAGCAGGCCAGATGTCCCAAAGTTTTGAGATCCTCATGACTTTCACCACGGACACTGGCCATTTAATCTTGTCATTTCTCACTTATTTTTCACCTTTTGCTACATGTCAAGGATGATGAAACACAAGCCAGGGCTAGTGGTGCATGCCGGTAATCTCCAGCACTTGGGAGGTATAGATAAGAAAATGGAGGTCAAGGTCCTCATCACCTACATAAGGAATTCTGGGATAGCCTGTGCTAAAGGAGACCTTGTTCCAAAACACAAGCAAAAACAAACAGAAAACAGAAAAGAAAAGAAACCATAACTCGTGGCTGTCTTTGCAGGCATAAGATAGGTAAAAGAAACAATTACAAGCCGGGACTGGTGATTCATGCCTTTGATCCCAGTACTTGAGAGGCAGAGGCAGGAGGATCTCTACGAATTCAAAGACAGCTTGTTTTAAATATCGAGTTCTAGACCAGCCAGAGATCCAGAATGAGACCCTGTCTTCAAAAAAGGAGGGAGACGAGAAGAAGGAGAAGAGCAGCTATTACAGGACAGCTCTGGAGGATGAGGCAAGAAAAGTTGGAGGTCACCTTGAGTGACAACGGTAAGAGCCATCAGAAAGCAAAAACAAGCCAAAAGGAACCATTGTTTGTGCGGAAGGAGTGTCAAAAACAGGTGAGTGTCAGCTCCTGCGTGGACTCCTGGCCTGGACACCTGTGAGTAACCTGGTTCCGACTTAGTGAGACACAGCTGGGGCTGGCTGCTGGCTTGCTCGGTGTCTCGTTCTTCTGGGGTCAGCAGAGCATGTTCTACCCATCACAACAAAAAACTAGCAGGTAAAGACCAACTGTGTCAGTGTGTCTCTAGCCCCTGCCCACATCCCGTTGGCCAAACCATGCCCCTCCACACTGCTCAAAGTCAAGAGTTTAAAAAAAAAAAAAAAGCCATAGGAGGCCATGCTACTACTCGCTGTGAATGGGACAGGCAAAGAACTAATTGTAACCATGTCACCCAGCTTAGGACTATATTGTAACCATTGGCAGGAATGAGGATACTCCAAAAAGACACTGTATCTCTCCCTGTGACTATCAGACGATTGAAACAGTGGTTCCCCCCTCCCTTTGGAATTTCTCAAGGACTCACTCAAAAAAAAAAAAAAAAAAGGCTGTGCCAGCCAGTGGGAGAACTTGCCTCCTGGGAAGAGATGTCACACAGTTGACACCTTACCAAGACCACCTTGCAGAAGAGACTAGGGATGAGGGTGACGGAAAGGGCTATATCCCACAGGACTGCCTAACTGTGTAAACCTCTGGCCCTCTGCTTCATCCCAAACTTCCTGTCAGGAACCGGAAGATGAGTTTGGGTAGGGGAGAAGGGGATCATTGGGTCTTTTTGTCCCTCTATCCTGTGCAGCCACTTGAATAAATGTCTTTTTTCCTCTTGGGCAAACCAGTTAAAAGGACTAGCTCAGGCTGGTTGGCAGAGCACGCCTTTAATCTCAGCACTGGGGAGGCAGAGGCAGGTGGATCTCTGTGAGCTCCAGGCCAGCCTGGTCCACAGAGCGAGTTCCAGGACAGCCAGGGCTACACAGAGAAACCCTGCCTCCAAAACAAACGCACAGGCTGCTCTTGCAGAGGACCGGAGTTCAATCCCAGCGCCCCCGTGGTTGTCACAGTGGGCTGTGACTTCAGGCCAGGGATCTGAGGACCTCTTCTGGCTTTTTCGGGCACTGCACAGATGTGATACGCAGACATACAACCACTTTCTAGAGCCATGATTTCAGAAAGCAATGCTTCTTTTGAAAGGGCTTTCAGAAAAAGGTCAAAGTCATATGTGTATATACTTGAGCCAGGACAGAGGCAATTGTGCTTTTTGCTGACACTATGACATCAGATGTGAACTCATTTGACAACCCACCCACCCCAAGGTGATCCCCAATGTCTCCTTGTTCCTGTTGGTTTGTTTATTGTGTATGAGGGGTGTATGCATGCTCCCAGCAGAACTTGTAGGAGCTAATCCTCTCCTCCTGCCATGTGGACTCCAAGGGTGGAACTCACACTGTCATGTGCCATTACAAGCTGGGCCACCAAACCAGCCATTGTTCTTGTTTAAACAACAGAGAGCCCATTTTCGTTCCCAAAATTACAGACTTGTTTCAAAAAAAAAAATCTTTGCAAGTTTTCTAACCCAGAAAATTGGAAAGTCCCCTGGCATCATAGAGCATTTGAGGAGTCTCAGAGCCCAGTAAAGCTGGACCCAAGCCCAGGCTGTCCTGTCTCTGAACTTTGTAACACTTTGATGAGCCTGTTCTCTGAAATGGAAGTTTTGATTTCCACCAAAGACTATTGCAACTATTGAATTGGAAAATGATATAATAGATGATAGCTCTGAGACAGGGAAAGTGTGAGCACTTGGATACTAGTCCTGGATCACTTTCTTCGACTTAGCATTAGAACTCAGAATTCTGTCCTACATGATCTTTCAAGCTAATGTGTACAGCAAGGAGAGAGTGAAGATGGAAATCCCTGAAAGGGACTGGCGTACATCTGTAATCCCAGAACTTATGAAACTGAAGAAAGAAGATCCTGAGTTTGGGGCTAGCCTGGGCTACTTAACAAAATGGTCTCAAAAAAGGCTGCAAGTGTAACTGTTTAATATAGAGACCCTCATTTTATTTTTTACTTAAATGAATGTTCAAGGTACATACATTTGCTATGTATCAGGCACCCTGATCATCAGAAAGGATAGAGGAAGAGGCTGGGATAAGAAACTTCATTTATTCATGGGATGGGGATCATTTCAAACCTTCTCTTCATGGATAAACCTAGCTAGATTTCAGCATTGTTCTCAGGCTGACTAGAGTACAGTCTTGAGTGAGCTCCTGGCCATGGCAACTTCCTGAGCTGTCTGGAAGGAAGCCACCCAGCACAGTGAATGATCCTTCCCAGCACTTGATGTCATTGTTTTGAGTTTTAGCCATTCCAACAGTTACATAGTCCTACCTTGTCGTTAAATATGTAATTCCCAGTGCTCAGGAGGCAGAAGCAGGCAGATCTTTGTGAGTTCAAGGACAGCCTGGTCTACAAAGCAAGTCTAGGACAGCTAGGGCTATTACACAGAAAAATCTTGTCTTGAAAAAACATAAATAAGTAAATGTAATTCCTGGAAGACTCTGACAAAATGGACTATTGTCCACTTTAGTTTCTCCAAGCATATGCTGATAAGCCTTAGCTCCATGTCATACATACATACATACATACATACATTATATACATACAACATAATATATAACTTTGATCTCCTTCCCCCAACCACCAAACTCCTTCTTCTTTGTCAAAAGTCCTCCTCTTTCTATGTCTTTTTTAGAAAGACTGATTTTTACCTTTAAGTATGTGTATAAGTGTAGCTGCGCACGTGTGTATAATGTCCTTGGAGGCCAGAAGAGGGGGACTGTGAGCTGTCCCATGTATGTGCAAGGAACTGAACTGTAGTTGGCTACTCAACCACCAATCCATCTCTCCAGCCCCACTTCTCTCTCTCTTACTCTCTGTGTGTGTGAAACTACATTTAATTATGGTTGCCTGCATGGGTGGTAGATTATTTACTTGAGTAAGGCACCTGGTCAATGACTGATAAAACCACTGAGGACCCCCACCCAGCATAATATATTTACTGTCATAAATTATTTTAATAACAGTTGGAAGATGAACTAAATGTTGATAGTGGATACAATCAGAAATAGGGTGCCTTATTGGCATAATGCTGTTTTGTTTTGTTTTTTAAATAGGCACAAACAGAAATAAAAGAGTGAACTAAGAAAGGTGCTGTAATGGTTAACCTTGGTTGTCGAGTTGAGAGGCTGAAAAACAAACGTGCCTCTGGGAGGGTCTCAGAGCGCATTTCTGGGAAAGAATAACTGAGGAGAAAAGACCCTCTTTCCCCAGAGTGGGTAGGATCTTTGGATGGGTTGCCCAGACACAAAGAGTCTCAAGGGAAAGCAGCAGCACTTGCCTGCTGCTTGCCTTTACTGTTTTGTTGATAAGTGTGTCTACCCCACTACTGCAGCGGCACCTGGGTGATGGTGATGGTGATGATGGTGATGCTGCTGCTGCTAATGGTGCTGATGATGTTGGTGCTGCTGATGGTGGTGATGATGATATTATCTTCCACTGATGTCAGAATCCAGCTGCTTCTGCCTTCCAACAAGGACTTCAGACCAGCTGCTCTCCAAGCCTCTTCCGGGCCTTTGCCGATATATTGGTACTAAAGGTATCCAGCTTCAAAGGCTGAGCAGCTATCAATGTGCAGATGGTCAGCCCTCTGTTGGTTCTAAGTCATTCTGGGGAATCCCATGTTCTTATATCTGTCTGTCTGTCTGTCTGTCTGTCTACCTATACGCTGCCTGTTCTGCTTTGCTAAAGCATCCTGACTAATACAGCAGCAAAAGGAAAATACTGGTGGCACACACCTGTAATCCCGGGACATTAGGCTAAGGTAGGAAGATTGCTGTTATGTCAAGGTCAGCCTGCATCAAAAAAGAAAAAAAAAAAGAAAATAACTAAATTTAGCTCTAGAAATAAGGTAAGTGATTAGTGATTTCATTGTGAAATAAGGCAAGTGATTTCATTGAAGCCAAGCAGATAGATATTCCAACAACCTCTTCAATACTCTACTCAAATCTTCATGTCCCAGGGAATTGGTGTTGAAAGACTCAGCAGCTGTGCTTCAGAGCAGGTGACCTTTCCCACTAGCCAATCACCACAGGAACAATACGCCATCATCCAGTTGATCTGTCTAAGGGTGGATCCATTTAGTCCATTTAGGTGGAATGGATAGTTCTGGATAATAGAACAGAAAAGAAGTCTGCTGCTTGGCGTAGAGACCAAGCTTCCTGTAACCCAAGAGAAGAAGGCCAGGGAACTGTCTCCCACCTCATTCTGAACCTTGCCCTGCATCTTTACGACGCCCAGAACTACCATGGCCACCCGATTGAAGCCAACTGTGGGTTGGCAAAGAACAGAGTAGGCACCCTTACTCTGCTCAGCCATAGCTCACCATCATCACTGCAGGTGCTGCTGTAGTATTGGGGTAGACACACTTATCAACAAAATAGCAAAGGCAGGCAGCAGGCAAGTGCTGTTGCATTCCCTCACTGTCTGCAAGGGATTCTGAAAGCCTCTTATCTGTTACACCTGCTCATGCACCCCTCTGAGGACAGGGGTTTTCAAGCACTTGGTTAGATCACACCCCTCCCTACAGGAGGGTTTTGCTCATTTCTTTTCTGATCTGTACATCTATCTAGAAACTGACATATAGTAGGTATCTCAAAATAGCTAACGAAACACCAGGAGCCTGCATCACCTTGGTCAAGTTGCGTTCCACCTTCCTCTGTTTGCTCCAAATAAGAGTTACCATTACTGACAAATACCAAAGATTATAGCAAGAAATAGGTACATAGGTACATCAAGGCCAAGCATCCTGGCACACCTCTGTAATCCCAGTACTTGAGGGTGAGGGTAGGATGCTGAGCCAGGAGTCAAAGACTGTTTGTTATAGGCTACATGGTGAATTTTAAACCACTCTGGTCTACTTGAGAACCTGTTTCAAAAACAAACAAAAACCCAAAAGAAACAAGTGCACCAGAGCTGTTTCTGTATTTGCTGTATAAGAACAGAGCTCGGCAATTATAATTTCATGATTTGTTAAGAACATAATTGTATATGATGTTTTTAGAGTTCCCTATACACATCGTCCTAAAACAAAGCAGAGAGGGAAAACTCATCTCTTTGAGGAAGCCATCCTTCCTTCCTTCCTTGATTATATAAACCATTCAGTTGAGTATCCTTTTTGTACTGGCTGCCAGGAAGCTCAGGGTGTGATCTGATGCTAACTTGTAAAGACTCTATTACATTTTATAATCAATGCTTGTTTCTTTCTCCTTTCCAAGGCTTTGCTTTTTTTAATTTTAGTTGAATGACCTTATTGTGTTTGTCTTTATTCAAAGTTGTTTCAAATCCTTTTCAGAAAGAGTTACATATTTAAAAAAAAAACAAAACAAAAAAAACAACAAAACAACCAGTAACAGCTCAATTCTGAAAAGCTACCCAGAGCCCAAGCTGGCACCATTCGCTTTTTGTAATAGCCTGGGAGGGCCCCCAAAGTAGCCCTGTACTTTATCTTTACAAACACATGTCAGCCAGAACAGCGGTGCTCACCGGAGATCTCAGGAGACAAGGGCAAAAATCACCCGTTATTTTCTACTGAATGGGTGTCTGGAGGACCATTCAGGTTCCTAGGGACTGGATTTGGGGGGAGGATTAATGTGAAGAGCCCTTGGAAATCAGCATCGCCCCTGCCTGCGTGGCTATTGTTCAGAGGTGAGTGTGCCGTCTAGGTTTGAAGATAGAATCTCTCTCAGCCTGGCCTCCAGCCCCAGGCTTTGTACAGCTCTGCCCTTTCCCCTGTCTCTGGCCCACAGGCCTCCCCAACCAGTCCTCAGTGCCAGCTGGCAGAGGGTGCTCTTGTACAGCGGATCTGGTGCCCTCCCTGCTCTCTAGCCTGCAGCCTGGACCTGCTGGGGGCAAAGGAACCTTCCAGGCTTGGGAAGTGGGATGAGGTAGATTACTGGGGTTTCCCCAGAGATTGATCTAGTACCTCCTCCCAAACCACCACTGAGCTGGGCTCATTCACCATCAAGATTGTATAACCGTCTCTTCACCCCCGTTTCCCTGCAGGTCAAACACTGGGGATAAACACACACACACACTTCTATAATGGTTTGGTTTGCTATGTCATATTGCACATGTGTGTGCATTCAAAGATGGGTAGAGAGAGTAAGGGAGAGAAGAGAAAGAGAGGGGACAGATTTCTTGGAGACCTAGAATAAGAGATTTGGGCTTTAATTGGAAATTGAGTAAATCTGCTAAAACATTTAGTGGTTTAATTTTTTTTCATGTTTGGTAAAGAAACAAAGACTTCTGGTTTCCCCCATGTCTTTCAACAACTTTAATTTCACTCATAGATTATGGATGGAGGTACTATCTCCACTCGATCGCACACTGGGCATTAAGGAGACAAAACCCTTCCTTGTTCGCAGCCCTAGGAATTTTTTTTCAGACATTAAGCTGTAGGTGGCATTCTTTCTACCTGACATCAGAGCACTTCTGTAAGGCATACAGTTGACAGGATTTACTGCAAGCCCATCCTAGGTGTTCGAAGCCGGGAAAACAAGAAAATATTTCGTTCAGGTGGGCAGAGTGAGGAACGCCACACGGGTGAACGCCTGATCGGGTGACTGCTGCTTTTCAAACTGCGTAACTAAAGATCTTTAGAGTTCTTCGAAGGGAATTAATTAGCGGAGAAAGGCTGTTTTGTTGAATGGCCTTTCCCATCAACATCATCAAAAGCCGACGTTGATATTGATGGCAGATTGGATGGAACTCTCTGGAAACTAAGAACACTCTGTCCCCAGCCATTTTTTGTTGGTTTGCTTGTTTGTTTGAGGTTTGTTGTAACTGCATGTTAATTTGCCATCGGGTGTCCTTCTATGTGGGCACAGAGGAGGAACAGGGCACTGTGGATGGGATATTGTCAGAACACCCTGGGCTAAGCATGCATATCTTGTCACTAATCCTGCACCTGTGTGTAGGGCACTAGCAGGTCATGATTGTGTTTAGGGTCACCTGTCTGCATAGTTTGCCCTTGGGTGATTGTGTTTTCTGGTCTGGGAAACCCTAGAGAAATCACCTAGTAATATTAACGTGCCGCAGGCAATGTTACTGTAGCAGCCTGATGGTACCAGAAACAGCTAGAGGGCTTCAGAGTAAGCACAGCTTTCTAGGTCCCAGCCAAACCAGCAGCCCCTGGAAGCTGTCTTAGCAATTCACGTGAGCTCCCTGTGCAGGTGCTCAGGGCGGGATGCAGCCATATCGGGAAACGAATCACCTGGACTTTCTGGTGGCCTCAGGGTGGAAGCATCGAGTGTCAAGCCTGGAGATGCCCAAGGAGATTACCTTGAGACAGAAATGTCTACTCACAGCCACATACAACAGGGCCAGCCTCTGGTGGCAGAGCATCTCTGCCATGTCCAGTATAGTCTCCCTGGAAGGACAATTCCACACACAGTTTATATCATTACGACATCACTGGGGTGGCTCAGTGAGGAAAGGTGCTTGCTGCCAAGCCTGGTGACATGAGTTCCATCCTCAAGGCTCTCAACGGTGGGAGGGGGGTGACACACTCCTTCATGTTGTCCTCTGACCTCCACATGTGTCATGATATGTGCACACTCAAATACGAAAGCGCGCACGCACCCCCCCCACACGCAATAAACAAATGCTAATAACATTTTAAAGTTCATATTGTTAAGAGAAGCATTCCTTTTAAATAAAAGTAAAGATATTTAAAGTGAAAGTTCTCCCTATAATCTCTCCCTTCAGAGCTAATCCCCGCTAATGGTGTCAGCCACCTCATTTGACAGATGTGGATGTGGTTGAGAGATCCAACAGCAAGGCTGACACAGCCAGGGCCAGGGGCTCTGACCCTTTGCCCAGGACTTTTTCGACCTTCTCTTTGAAGAGCCTCTCCCAGCCACCCAGGCGCTTGAACTTTTTGTTGTAGGCTTCAAAGAGGTGACTAACCCCTCGCTGAGGATGGAGCTGAATTGGTAGAGTGGTTGCTTCGAGAGCAGGGGACTCTGGGTTTCATCTTGTGGGGGTAGTGAGAGATGATTAACCCATTTCTGGTACATTAGTGAAGATGATCAAAAACAGGAAGCACAATTCCAAACCCAGAAGCTTCCGGACTGCAGGCAACACAGCCTGTGCCCATCAGTTCTCAGCCCAGTTTCGCTTTTCCTAAAGCGTTGGGATGCTCAGCCGGGAAAGCAGACTGAGCGTGCTCTGTAGCTGGCAGCCCTGGAACGGATGGCAGTGTTACCTGGAGGGTTTCCCACAGGCCTTTTCAGTTCCCCCGCCTTCACAGGGAATTGCTCAGGCCTCCCCACGTTTGCGTGTTTCTCTACAGCGTACAATTGATGACGCTCTGGGGAGCAGCTGGGGTTAGAATTAAATGCTTTCCATCCCCAGTTCCTGAAGGGAATCCAGAACAGTTTTCCACAGTGGGGAGTTTCCAACAGCACAACTAAGGGTGGCCACCAACACTTCTGGTAGCCCTTGCTATTTGCAGTGTCAAAGTAAAACAGTAATTAAGAATGATAATGTTCATTTTTGCATATCAACTTCAAAAGCATGCCAGGAGCCAGTGTAGGTGTTTCACACACACACACACACACACACACACACACACACACACACACACACACGACCAAATCTACTCAAGAATAGAGTACTGTCCTCTCCACCCTGGAAGGAATGGACAGAGACAGCAAACATCACCCTGTTGATGGCACGAAAGTTTCCAGTTGGCTTGACTGCAAGGCCTGAGAGCTTAGAATGTCATCACAGTCCTAGAGTCAGATCCTGTAGTTTCCCCACCTCTGAATACAGCTCATGAAGAGGCCCGACCAGCTTCTGGGAAAATTAATTTCCTACTGTGCCCCACCTCCCCGCCCCACCCCGGCAGCTGGATGCTGAGCTAGGCTATCCCCCTGTTGTGTTGGCTGGAACATCTGGGGTCATGGTATGAGCTGAACACCTGGCAAATGTAGATTCAACAGGGTTTGTGAGTCTGTTGTTCTGCCCTCCTGGTGATTTATTTTGTGTTTAATCCCCTTTTCCCCTAGAAAAATGATCTCCACCTCTTTGGAAACTCGTTGCCAATAATTCTGTTGACTGCGGTAACGTAGACTGGCCACGGTGATAAATAGAAATAAAGGCTGCTCTCATCTCAGAATGGTGGGAAATTGAGTGCAGTAGCTCTCACCTGGAGGGGCCCAGCCAGCTCCGGAAGTCGCTTCTCACTTTCCTTTAACCATTTCTAAATTCATGTCAAAGAAGCTTGGTTCTTCATGCATCACTCTGAGAAACTTCACTCTGGAAGCTTAGGTGGCATCTTCTCCGGCTTTGCCCCGCCATTGTTGGAGGAGACCTTCATTTTCATTCTTTTCTCCTCTGTGCATCCCTTCCCCCCCCCACCCCCAAGTGTTTTAGCATCTGTTAATCCCAGTTGGAAATCTTAGCAGATAAAGTCGTGTTCTGTGTAGATTGCTTCCAGAACAAATACGGAGCGGTAGATAATTCAGCGTTTGGTTTCAGGAGGGCTTAGGGTCGAGGCTGCAGAGGACTGTACCTCTTCCTCATAAAACACCCAGTCAAAGCAAAAAGTGAAGTAATTCCCAGGCTCAGAAGGAATGCATGTAGATCAGGTTCATTCCCAGAGCCGCCGCCTGCGTTTAGGTGATATTAGAAGCTACCATGACAGCAAAGTAGTTTTATGCATAGCGGCTTAGCGGGCACTTTGAGAACTAGTTTAGTGAAGCTATCAGGTTGAAAAATACCAAGTCACAAAGTTTTAATGAAAGTAAGTGTGGCTCAGAGTATCGTAAGGGGCATCCAGGGCGACTTAAAAGATCCAAGGGTGGAAATTAGAATGGATCTTTGGGATTTATTTGGCAAAGCCTGTCTAGTTTGACCTTTAAAAAAATTTTTTTTTTTACAGTTTCATATTAAGGCTACTGAAAGTGTTTTGTTTGGTGGGGCTCGGGGAGGATGGCAGCCAGGCTGTCCTGGAGTTTAGCTTCCTTCAGTGACTGATAAGGGCCCTGGCATCAAATAGCAGCTAGAAAGGCCATCAGAGATTTTCTTGCTTTGTTTCTCTCTGCACTTCATTTACATCTTAAGCTATGTTAGTGATTCAGATTTGAATTAAAAGGAAAAACCCCACAGCTTAGGCAGTGATTAGATCTCAATACTTGGATTTGCTATGAAATTGCTGCATTTTTACTATATGTATTTAGAAATACTGGTGAAAACTGACACCTTGAGTAACTTTATCATTTAAAATAGGGCTTTGTGGTGTGGTGAGGGGAGCAGCTAAAATAGGGTGTTAGTTGCTAGGCCTTTGACTCAAGTGGTGTCAGGGGTTAGAATTAGACAAAAGCCAAGCTCAGAGTGACCTGGGCAAGAAAGAATGCAGATCCGTCAACCTACCTTCCTCTAAGCCAGCTTCCCCCCAAAATGTCAATCGAAACAGTGATCCCATAACGTGGAGAAAAATAAAGAAGCCAAAGGGAACACATGATGCATAAGGAGCTTTTTTTTATTTTATTCTGAGATTTTTTTTTAATCATAAAGCAATATTTTTAACTCTAAGGTTAACCTGCTAATCCTTAAGCTGGTGACAGAGCAGTGTCAAATGTGATGGGATTCTGTGATTCTCATTATTGTTATGTATTGTTCTTTCCATGCTATTCCATATTAATATTTATAAATGCCCTTTTTATAGAACCGAGAGGACCAAAACCCATTATTAAATTTTTAAAATGGACAACCTGCGCATCCAATATAGTTGATTACAATTTGGAACAAAAAGGATTTCTGTAGTAATCCACTTCTTGTATCTCCTGGTTGTTGGTTTGTGTAGACGGCAGAGCTTCTGGTGTTATTCCTTTTAAAACTGCTGTTTGCACAGGTAACATCTAGATGACAGAGAAGAACAGAATATTGATTGTGCTCTGTAGGATGAGGTGAAGCCCAATGTGCAGGTGGGGAGCAGAACGGAGGCGAGGTATACGGCCATGATGCTAAGGGCCCTACCAAAAGTAATTGCAGAATGAAAAACTTGGTTACTATTTTAAAAGGAGGAGATGGTTCATTCAGTTGATTTGAAGTGCTTTGCTGGGCTTGACAAGTGGTCTCAGAAGAGCCTAGTGGGCATCTATGTGAAACACAGAGACTCCATAAGGAAGAGGGCAGACCTATCATGCCACACCTAGTCAGAGAGGAGTCCAAGTCACAAGTTGTCTACCTGGGCCCATCTGCTTTCAGTATCACATCATGCCATTAAATATCCTTCACAGACAAAAAGGAAGGACTGTCATTCTCAGCTGTTGGCAGCCAATGACAGTCCTCCATCAAATAAGGGAATATTCATGGAAGGAAGATATATCACGGTTAGCTGGCCCGACCACTTCTGCAGCCTCTGAAGAAGGTGTGACCTTTGGGGGTGATTTGGTTTTGCTCAACAGTGGCAATGAAGGACAAAATGTAGTGTCTCTACCCACAAAACCAAAACTTGGCACAGGTGTGGTACAGCACACACCTTTGATCCCAGAACTCAAGAGGCAGAAGCAGACAGATCTTTGTGAGTTCAAAACCAGCCTGCTTACACAGGCAACCAAGGGATACACAGAGAGACACTGTGTCAAACAACTGAAAACAAGAAACAAAAAAACAAACCCTGACACATTAGGACACATGATTGGAAACATCACAACTGGTCCCTTGGACAAGATGAGGGTGTTGGTTCTTTTGGGTGGGCCAGTCACAAAGAGGCTTATAAATATATTTTTCCCCAAGTCTTTTTGGTCCTGTTTGGACTGTGTGATTTTGGGCAAGTTTGCTTAATCAAATTCCCTTGGTTATAAAATGAGGAAACTGGCCTGTTCCACTCTTTTGTGACGATTAAACGAATTAACTACATCTCATACAAGGCCTGGCACACAGAAAGCATGTGAGAAGTCATGGCTCTAACTAGCTATAGATCTACAACCTCGGAGAATTGGGGGACTTTTTAAAAAAACTTTTATTTTAATGTGTGGACCGTTTTCTTTGTCTTTTTCCTCTTTTAGTTTAAGATCTGTAACCTGTGTGTGCAGGTTTCAGAGACTGCCAACGCTGGATGTGTGAGGAACCAGGTTACTTGGAGAATTCGGAGTGATGTTTGGCCTTCTGGCCTACGCACTTGGGCATTTAGTTCTAAACGCATCCGAGGTGTTTTCCAACACCAAGGAAAGAGGCGGCGGAATTGATGCCTAGTGGTTCTGACAGCGACTCTATTATAGTGTGGAGCTGTCAGCCACAGGGGTGGCGCCTGCGCTACCAGCTGAGGAGTATTGTGTGCTCAGGGCAGCAATGGTGTAACTCAATTCCAATGAAACCCAAGTTTGGTGGGGCAGCGAGAAGGCTATTCTTTGTGACCAGTCTTTGTAGAAACTGCCCTTGCCTTCTGGGGAAGCGTGGCTTATATTTCAGATGTGTTGTTGCTGCATTTCGCAAGACAGCTTTAGCCGAGAAGCTCCGTTAAGGATTTGGCCTTCTCCAACTGCTTGCCCGCCTGTCAGCCCACTTCACACGAAGCCCCTGATGCCCTCCTGTCTTTATGCCGATTGGTTCGAGCTTCTCCTTGGGAGCGGTCCTGAGCAGAAGTGGCAGGTGTGCACTTTCCTTCTTTTCACACGAGACCCCAGGCCTCTTTCCAGAATCTGCTAGGTAATTTGTGATCTGAGCAGACCTTGTGGGGCTCTCCCCACCTCTGTTCACTGCTCCCACATTTTTTCCCTATTACTAATGGATCAAAATTTGCGTCTTCCTGGCTGTTTTCCTTGGAGGGCCTTGCTGAAGCCAGCAGACACTCAGACTTGTAGAAAGCTTGGTTAAAACTGAATGTATAGCGCTCTGTGTGTAGGGCTCTGTATAGAACATTTTCCTAACATGCTTGAGGCCTTGGGGTCAATTACTGCACAACAAACAAACAAACAAACAAATGAACCAGGGCCCGTAAGTTCATGATGAGCACTAGCCTAGGGTCACCATGACTTACTGCCCCACAGATTAAATTTCCCTTTGAATTTCCCAGGCACTGTTGATACCATTTCTTCTTCATTTGTTTTATTTCTATTTCTTGTTTGTTTGTTTGTTTTGTTTTGTTTTAAAATAGGGTCTCACCATGTAGCTAGCCTTGGCTGGCCTGGAATTCACTACGTAGCCCTGGCTGGTCTCCAACTCATCGAGATCCGCTTGCCTCTGCCTCCCGAGTGCTGGGTTTAAAGGTTTTAATGTCATCTCTTGTATCAATTCAGCCTATTGTGTAGTTCCAGCTGTTACTGCGCCCCACCCATGCCTAGCTGCAGCCTAACAGCTCTTTCTCCCCAGCTCTACTTTCTTTCCCTTGCGATCTACCCTAAGAATTCTTTCCTTCCGTTGTCAATGTGAGCCAGCACAACCATGCAAACCATGCGTGGAGGTATGAGGGAATCAACTCCCCATGGAGGGATAGAAGAGCCAGGGGAGGGAGGACCATCTGGCTTGTCTTTCTACCTGGAACTTTAGAGAGCCACGCTAGACAAAGAGGGTAATGAGGGGAGGGGGGCGCCCACTTGCGTGCAGTGCTGACCATTCTGTTATGTGCTCCTAAATGAGCTTTCCCTTCCTTCTCTCCTGCATCTTCCTAGGTCCCCCTCCCAGTGCCCAGGGTCACTTTCCAGAGTACAATAACAGCCCACCCTACCTTAGCTCAGCTCTTTTTGGGAGAACTAAAGGCAGGGAATCTTCTTGACACAGACTTCTTTTTGCCTGTGCTTTAATTTCATTTGGTTCATAGACAGGGCTCTGCTATGTGACCAAAGCTGGCTTTGAACTGAAGGTCCTCCTGCCCCCAACCTCTGGGTGGTGGGATTACAACATGGGGTTTTCTAAGACTCTTAAGTCTCTTTGACTTAAGACTGTTTCTAGGATAGAATGTATGTGCATAGGACATATGCTAGGGTGGTATGCTGTCTCTAGGTCCCCTTGGCGACCAAGGCACAATCTTCTACAACTTTTGCACTGTGAAGATTGCCATGGCTTGCTTTTGTGTCATCTTTCATACACTGAATTTAGAGATAGTACACCTTCCTTAGGTGTTCCTGTTCCTACTATCTGGCATGCAGTAGAAACATATCTGCACCATGTTGATACTATGTGTAAGTGTCACAAACATGTAATCCCAGCACTTTAGGGGGCTGAGGCTGAGGAGCACAAGTTTGAGGACCAGCATGGACCACAATGTAGGATATTTGCTCAAAAACAACGACATAAATTCAGTAGATGGATGAATAGATAAGTATGTTCATACAAATGCAACACAAGCCTTAGGGTATAATTTGGTTCTGCACAGGGCTTCTCCGGGATTCCTGTGGAGAAAATGAAGGGAAGCCTTCTATGCATGCTACTATGGCCTTTTCAGAAGAGTTTGTGTTTGTTTGTTTTGTTTTTGTTTTTGTTTGTTTTCTAATATTATATCTTATTTTTATTTTTATTAATTACAGTTTATTCCCTTTGTATCCCACCTGTAGCTCCCTCTCTCTTCCCCTCCCAATTCCACCTTCCCTCCTTCTTCTCCATCCGTGCCCCTCCCCCAGCCCACTGATAGGGAGGTTCTCCTCCCCTTTCATCTGATCCTAGTCTTTCAGCTCTCATCAGGAGTGGCTGCATTGTCTTTCTCTATGGCCTGGTAAGGCTGCACCCTCCTGAGGGGGAGGTGATCAAAGAGCAGGCCAATCAGTTTATGTCAGAGACAATCCCTGTTCCCATTACTAGAGAACCCACTTGGACACTGAGCTGCCATGGGTTACATCTGTGCAGGGCTTCTAGGTTATCTCCATGAATGGTCCTTGGTTGGAGTATCAGTCTCAGAAAACACCCCTGTGTCCAGATTTTTTTGGTTCTGTTGCTCTGTTTGTGGAGCTGAAGCTAATCAAGAAGGAGGACTCTGGGTAAGATGTTCAATCCTCATTCAGAAAGGCAAAGAGGATGGACATCAGAAGAGGGAGAAAACAGGGAACAGGACAGGAGCCTACCACAGAGGACCTCTGAAAGACACTACCCTGTAGAATATCAAAGCAGATGCTGAGACTCATAGCCAAACTTTGGGCAGAGTGCAGGGAATCTTATGAAAGAAGGGGGAGATAGAAAGACCGGGAGGGCACAGAAGGTTTTTAGACAGTTTGGGAGTATAGCAGGCAAGTGTATATGCCTTTTAACCTGGCTGAAAGACAATGGTCATCTTGTGGTGAGCTAGTAGCAAGAAAGAGACTTATCTTAAAAGGGGTCCACAAGCCCTGTTCATGTCAGACATGTTATGCATGATAACTTTTTATGCAACTCAGTGCAAGGAAAGCCTTGCTGGGGGATAAGATCTCCATGACAGAGCTGAGACACCGCCCTTCAGCTTAAGATATATTCTTTCACTGACTTCATGGAGTAGTTTGTTTGGTTGGTTTGATTTGGAGACAGAGTCTCAAGTAGCCAGGCTGGCTTTGAACTTGCTAGAGAGCTAAGGATGACCATAAACGGTCCCCTTGACTGCGCTTCTGGGGTGCTGGGGTGACAGGCGTGGACCACAGCACATCGCAAAGCATCTTAAGAGCTAAACTACAGTGAAGTATTTGGAAAAACTAAAATGTTCACATAAAAACAATAAATGTATTTCTTCATTATTTAAAATTTTTAATTATTTTTATTTAATTCAATTTACATTAGTTTAAAAAATTAAAAGTTAAATGTATTAGCCGAGTGGTGGCAGCACATGCCTTTAATCCCAGCTTTTGGGAGGCAGAGGTAGGCAGATCAAGGCCAGCCTGGAGAGTGAGTTCCAGGACAGCCAGGGCTACACAGAGAAACCTTGTCTCAAAAAACCAAAACAAAATTAAATTAAATTTATTAAATTAATGTTTAATTTAAATTATATTTAATTTTCAACTAAATAAATATGTTTATTCTTTAAATTTTTATTTTAAAAGTAAATATATTCACCAACAATGACACGATTTAGAATTATAATATACCTTAAAGAAAATAAATAAATCTCTCAATGTTTTCAACTTGCTGGCGTGTTACTCTGAGACACAGGAACAATAAACCAGTATTACCCAGATGTTCTCAGAGTTTTCAAAGCTGTGATATTGATTATATTTATTTATTGACCTTTTGAGACAAAGTCTCAAACTCACCTGCCTCAGCCTCCCAAGTGTTGGGATTGCGGGTATGTAATTTTTAAATTTGGCTTCTCGCTTACTTAGATGAGAAGTTCAGCATTGGGCAACATCTCTGCCACAAAGGCAGTAGTGGGAGATGGCTGAAGGAAGTTCTACACACAGAACACATTCGGGGGCCGTGAACTACAGTGTTTTATCCAGATTATTTCCCCAGCACTAAGATGGAACTGAGCGTGTGGTTTGCTGTAGAGCAACATTCCAGCCCCTTCGGGATGATTTTGGTTGCAAATAGGAAAAATTCTAAGTCAAACCAAAGTGAACAAGGAGGAGACTTACTACCTCATAGAACACAAAGGGAAAAGCTACCATGGGTTCCAGGGTGGGTGGGTTCAATGACATCAACATGTCACCTGAGAGCTGGGGGTGGGGCTCAGTTGATGGGACAGCTTGTTTAGCATGCATGAAGTCCTGGGTTTGATGCCCAGCACCATGTTCACCTGGTGTGGTAGTCTACTCTAATGCAAATAATTGGAAAATGGGGAGGGAAAATATAACAAACAAAAAAACAAACAAGCAAAAAATTGGTGCTGGAGTCACTGGAAAGTCCCATCCCAAACAACAAAACCCCTTGACTGCAGTCAGATTTCTTGTCCACAAATTGAAAGTTGGAGAGAGGTACAGGGGTTTGGTCACTTGGGACTCTTGACTTCTGCCTGAGCTTTCTTAGAAGGGATTACAGAGTTGAGTAGAAAATGGGGGGGAGGGGGAGAAGGGGGAAGGCAGTTGGTCATATGACTCATGGCCATAATCATAGAATTTAGGGGACAGAGACAAAAGGATTTCTACAGACTTGAAGACATTGTGAATTACATGGTGGGGGGGCTGCCTCAAAAAAGAAAAGTAAAAATAAGTAAAATAGAAAATTATAATTCATTTTTTGGTATTTTTGGAAATGAAGCTAGGAGAAAATCTTTAATATTTGGGGCTAGGCAAGGAGATCTCAGGCCTGACACCACAAATATGATCTCCAAAAGAGAAAATTAAGGCAATGGATTTAGGGTTGGAGGGATGGCTCAGAGGTTAGAAGCACTGGCCATTCTTGAAGAGGACACAAGTTTGGTTCCCAGCGCCCACACGGTGGCTTGGAGCTGTAACTACAGTTCCAAGGGATCCAATGCCCTCTTCTGGCCTCCTTGAGTACCAGCACTCAGATACACAGACATACATCGGACAAAAGGTCCATACATGTAAATAAAGATAAATAAATGTTAAAAGTTGGGCTTAATCCAAATTTAAAATGTTGCCAGGTCTGATGGCTTATTCCTATACTATCAGCTCTAGGGAAGATGAGGCAGAAGACCTTTCCAAGGAAGTAAAACCCTGTACCGCTCTCCAAGTTAAAAATTATCTCTGCAGGTTGGAGAGATGGCTCAGAGGTCAAGAGCACTGGTTGTTTTTCCAGAAGATCTTGGTTCAATTCCCAGCACCAACAGGGCAGCTCTCAAGTGTCTATAACTCTAGTTCCAGGGACCAGACACCTCCACACAGACAGTGCATGCAGGCAAAACACCAAAGCACGTAAAATGAAATAAATTATTTTTAAAAAATTTTTTTTGCTATGCAAAGATTCTATTAAGAACATGGAACCAGGAGGTGGTAGCACAAGCTTTTAGTCTTAGCACTGGGGAGGCAGAGGCAGGTGGATCTGTGAGTTAGAAGGCCATCCTAGCATAGAAAGTGAGTTCCAGAATGGCCAGAACTACACAGAGAAACCCTGTCTTGAAAAAACAAACAAACAAAGAACATAGAAAATTAAGCTACAGAGTGGGGGGGAAATATTACAAATTATATACTATACCAACCCACCCCTGAAAAAACCCAAACCAGACAACCAGTCAAACAAACAAACAAACAAACCGCTATTGTTCAGGATGTAAAAAGAACTCTTCTTTTTTTTTTTTTTATAAATAGGCTTGTTATTTTCAAGAAGCATTCTTTATTTTTTTAAGATTTATTTATTAAGTATACAATGTTCTGTCTCCAAAATGTTCTGTCTCCAGCCCCCAAAAAGAACTCTTAAAATTCAACAGTTTATAAAACAAAACAACCAAACAGTTCAATAGAAATTGGACAAGAGACATAACAATGTCATCAGAGATACTGTCCAAATGGCAAATGGGTATATGGAAGGATGGACTGTGGTTCGCTATTAGGGAAAAGCAAAATTAAAACCACAGTAAGACAGTCATGCACATCTATTAAAATGGTTAGAAACAAAAGTGAGCTGCCCAGCATGATAAGAACCTGCCAGGGCTGGGGAAGTGGCTCAGAGGTTAAGAGCGCTGACTGCAATTCCAGAGGCCCTGAGTTCAATTCTCAGCAACCACATGATGGTTCACAACCACCTATAATGAAATTTGGTGCTCTCTTCTGGCATGCAGCAGAACATTATATATGTATTAAATAAATAAATCTTAAAACCAAAAAAAAAAAACCATGTATTAAATAAATAAATCTTAAAACCAAAAAAACAAAAAACAAAAAACCAAAACCTGCGCTCAAGCCGTTGTATTAGAGTCCAATGAAGGCTACTCAGCCTTGGGTTGTATGCCCCAAAAACCCTAAAGTCTTGACAGTATCACTTTCTACACCAGATATTACTCTGAGGCAGTTTCACTCTTGTTCCATGATGACTTTGAACTCTCTGCATAGCTAAAGATGGCCTCGACCCCTCGACCCTTCTGCTTCTACCTCCCAAGTGCCATGATTACAGGTGTGTGCCACCACGTCCAGTGTGTGCTGTGCTGGGGACCAAACCCAGGGTCTAGTGCATGCAAGGCGAGAACTCTGTCAACTAAGCTCCTTCCTTGGCATATACATCCATTTTGATGAGTCTGAGGCTGAGTGGGAGAACACCACCAAACACCTGCTTAGTCTATCTTAAAACGGCTCTAGGTACCTAAAGCAGACAGAGCTTGTCATAGTCAAGGAGCAGCATCTGTAGGAGAGAGGCAGGTTTGGTTTGAAAGGACAAGATGAGGGATTGTGTACTGATGGATACTGTCTTCCCGGCTGTACTGGTGTCAGTGCTCTGATGTTCTTTATATTTCTGCAAGATCCTGATATGGGGAGATACTGAGTAAAGGTTTTGTAAGGTCTCACTGGAGAGGTAGGGTGCTTAGGGTAGATCCCACAGCGACATTCCTGCCTCATTTTATTTTTAAATGAAAAACAATTTTTGTTGGCACAGTTTCCTTTGGAGTTGTTCAAGGTCACATTGAACTTGATGGATACACAGCCTAAGCAATGCCTTCATTTGCGACTCGACCGCCGCAGCCTCCCCAGTGGCTGGAACTGTGGGCCCCTGCCATTGTGCCTGCTGTTTTCTACAGTTGCATGTGAAACTACAATTATTGCAAACTAAAAAGCTCAATTTAAAACGTTAAATGAGATTATATCCATGACAGGTGCATGGGAAACCTTTAATAGATTTTAGCTACTATTGCTTATACTTTTCTTTGCAGTCACTTAGCATAACTCTTGTTTTGTCCCTGTGACCCTTCTAAACTGGCATTAGGTATTGTAGTACAGAGGAAATCAGGGCTCACTAGGAGCCAAATTCAAGCTCTAAGCAGACTGGAAGCTTGTTTTGTGATTTTTAACCAAGAAAAACGTCTTTCTTGGACCTTATTTTCGTCATCAGTAACAATGAGACTCTTAATTTCCCATTGTCCCTATCACTCTGCCCTTGGGTTGTTTGTTTGCTTGTTTAAGAATGAAATAAATGATGTACATGGAGAAGGAAGCATTGAAAACTAAGTGCTATAGAAAGGCCAGCGCATTCAACATGCATTTATTAAACACCACTTACTCATCTACCGCTATTACTAATAAATATGACCATTTACTCGATTGAAACTCATGCTGGAATTTGGCATGCAAATTTCCCAAGTGATGCTCATTTGCATTGGAAAAAGGGAAAGAGGTGGGAGGCCTTTTGAAGCCTTTTGAAAATTGAGCTCAGGGGGATGAATTCTTATCACTGGGCCCAAGGTATAATTGATTTTCTGCACAATGGCTCACAGGTGTTACATTTAACACCCCAAGTAGGAGGAGGATGGAAACGGACCCCAAGGTGCAGCTATTACTTCAAATATCTACGTACTCAGCTCCTTCAGGATACAGCCCTGTATCCTGGGAGGGTCCAGGGGTGGGGCCTCACCCAGTTGTGGGAGTGTGCTGGCAGATTCACCTGCTCCTTGGCATTCTGATTTTCAGTGGCCAGGAGCCAAAAGTGCTTCTTTTCCAACCTGCATCCCAAGGTGAGGGGAGAACACAGGGCAAACCCACCAAGAAATACATATTAACATTATAACAACCCTCTCTGAATCCACTGTTGCTATGTCAACAAAGCAGCTGGGGAAATTGGGTCTTTGGGAAATTGGGAGATGAGGTCGGCTTTGGCAACATGGCCCATGTTTTCTCCTAGAAGAACAATAAACTGTGAGCCGGGCTGGTCTTTTCTTACCTTCATTTTCCTTTGCTTGTTTCTTTGAAAATTGAGACCAGGCCTTATGGCCCTCTGCATTTGGAGGCCGGGGAACTTCTGTGTCACAGAAGAAACAATCAAGAGGACCCTACCTCCCCAGCCCATTTACTTCTTTATGTGGATTTCTTGGCCCCACTCTGGGTCTGTCATACCCAGCATCCCCCTAGCCCAAGACTTTAAAAGGGTCACTGACTTCATTTCAGTATCAATTTGCTCTTTGTCTAAAGCAAAAGTGTATATGTTCACAGGGCCAACCAGAAATTTGTGTGGCCCAGTAAGACAAAAAAAGACAAGCCCCTGATACAAAAGCTGAAAATTTGCAGTAGCGGGACCTCAAGTGGCGGGCAACACCTCTAGGATCCCCCGGCCTGTGTAAGCCCAGGCAGTTGGGCACACTCTCTTGGCATTAAATGGTGTCCATTTCATGTGGCAGCAAAGTAGAGGGGAAGAAGAGCTGTTGAATGTGAGTCTAGCCTGTGCATCAGACATCTCAAGAAGGAAGCGCCCAGCACCTCTGTTCTGTCCCTGCTCTCCTTAGCTTCAGACTCACCCAAAGGATGGAAGAGCCCAAGCCTCTCCACAGGTCACTGGCCCTTCTTCACAACTGTAGCCCTGAGATACTCATGGCCATGCTCTTGGTCTATTCAATGCAAAGAACCTGGGAAGCCACCCTCCCAACACTACCCTCCTGTTCTGTTAGGCACACATTATGGACAGATCTGTCATAGATGGATCCTAGTGAATTTCAAAATGGTAGCCAGAAGCTAGATATAGCTCAGCCTGTGATTCTAACACTTGGGAGATTGGGTCAAGAGGATCATAAGATTGAGGTTAGCTTGGACTAAATGTTGAATTCAGTTAATCAGGGCTAGATATTGAATCCCCCCCCCCCACACACACACACACTCTGAATGCAAAAGGATGAAAACACATAGAGAGAAGGAGGAACAGGAGGAGGAAAACAAGGAGGATTGCTATAGCCAGGCAAAGATGAAGCTGCTCGGCACAGTAGCTCATACCTGTCATTCTAATACTCAGAAGGCTGAAGCACAAGCTAATGTGATGAGGCTGAGGCCACGTGGGTCACAAAGTAGGTCTTAGGTCGACCTGGGCTGTGGTATGAGACCGTGTCCAAAAACAAAAGCAAACAAAGAAAGACTAGTGGTTGGAGAGGGCAAGACAAGACTGGCAGAGAGTCTCATGGTGCCTGTCTGTTGTGGGGACAAAAACAACAGTTTTGGGGTTATGGCTAACACAGGTCTCCTGGCAGAGAGAGGATACCTGATGTCAAAATAAAGTAGATGGAGGGAGAGACAGCCAATCCCAGCACTTGGCAGGCTGACACAGGAAGAACCTACAAGTTTGAGGACCTGGTCTACACAAGTTCCAGACCTACCCAGAACTACATGGCAAGGCTGTTTCTGAGGAAGAGAAACAGCTTGGTGAGACAGAACAAGCAGACTTATTCTAGACATTCAAGAGCAATGTTCTAGGGCTGAGGCCATAGCTAAGGTTAGAGTGCCTGTCCAGCACACACAAAGCCCAGGGTTCCATGCCCAGCAAGGAAGTAACCAGCTGTGGCGGTACATCTCTGTAATCCTAGCTCCTGGGTGGTGGAGGCGAGAGAATCCACACTTTACCTTCATCTTCAGCTACACAGAGAGTTCAGGGCCAGCCTGGAATTTATGAGACTCTGTCTCACAACAGAGAGAGAAGGAGGGAGGGACAGAGAGAGAGCTCAGTAGGTAAAGGTGCTTGCCTGGTGACCTGCGTTTCATCGCTAGAACTGAAGTAGATGTGAAAGGGGAAAGCAGACTCTGTAAAGTTGTCCTCCGACCACAAGTGTTCCAGAGCACTAATGCCTGCTTGCACACATTTTGCACATACATGTGACAACAGCAACAATAAAACAAAGTGAAAAGGGGTTTAGTCTAAGCAATTCTAATGCAAATCCCTTTATAAAACAGATTCTCATTGAAAATGAATAGTTACCTAGCCCCTTTGCAGGTGTGTATGTTTATTCTGGTGCTTGGCTTGGGTGAGATGGACTAGGGGCCCACCCAGTCCGTGAAGGCGCCTCTGGGAGGGCGACGGTCTACACCGTAGGAAAGCGAAGGACCGCTCTCCATCTGCCTCTTGTGCCTCCAAACAGCACAAGGGCAATTCTGCATCTTGGTATAACCTGGGTGGCTTCTCACCTTGGGGAACGCCTGCGGGTTTTGTTTCTATGTGAGCTGTTCCTTTGTGCGACATTGGGGGAGGGGTGCCGGCAAGCGACAACTGCAAGGCTAACACAGCTGTTCAGCCTGGCTGTTGAGAATCTTCTTGCAGCTTCTCTGGACAGAAGCATGCTGTACACAACAAAGGTACTCCGGGCTGGGATGACTCCATGTGGGGAAAGAAATGTAAAATACCTAGACAATGTTGTTGGCTGGGGGTGTAACTGACCAGGTGTATAGCCCTGGGGTTCAATCCCTAGCATTGACAAAAATGACAATTATTATTGTCAGATTTGTTATGTTAGCGCTTACTGGATATTGGTTGTACTTTTTGTTCATTTTTCTTATTGTTGTGTATGTGTCTGTGTGGGAGAATGCACACATGCACTCAGGTGCCCCCGAGGCCAGAAGAGGGCTGAGAATTCTCTGGAGTTGGGGTTACAGGCCGTTGAGAGCCACCCTGCACGGATGCGGGGAACCTAACTCTCTGGTAAGAGCAGAATGCCCTCATAGCTCTGCAGCCCCAACTTTTTTCATGTCTGAGCCAAATAAAAATTCAACTTTTGAATTTTTGAAGCTGGCTGCAGTGGTGCATGCCTGGGAGACAGAGGCAGGAGGAATGAGTTTGAGGCCAGCCTGGTCTGCAAAGAGTCCAGGACAGCCAAGGCTACACAGAGAAACCCTGTTTTGAAAAACGAAAAACAAGAAACCATTTCAACTTTGGATGAGCGTGATGGCAAGTAAATGTGATTCCAGAACTCTGGGGGCCAAGGCAGAAAGATTGTGAATTTGAGAACAGTCTGGGCTACCTGACAAGACTCTGTCCCAAAAACCTAAACCAAAACCAAACAAAAATTTAATTTTACCTGTTTCATTTTACTTTTCATTGCAGTAGTAAACACCTGTAATTCCTATGGCCGGCGCCCACTGTTAGCAAACAGTTTCCTCAGGCAGCTCTCCTGCCTTGTGGGTCTCCAGGACCCTCCATGTACTCTCTTTCCATGCATTAAGCAGAAGCTGTCTGTCTTCTAAGAGGCTGTCTCAAGGCTAACAGTCCGTTAGAGGGCCTGCAGGGCTCAAAGAGAGTGGGCACAGCCCCATTTCCCTGCAGGAGCTTTAAGAACGTTCCTGAGATCTGTGTACCCCTCCGCCCTACCTTAGGCCTTCTCTCAGGCCTCCTCTAAGCTGGGTATAATTTTTAGTATTCAGAGACCCTGGAGGGTGACAAGCTGACAAAGATACACTACCGAGGAGACAAGCTCTTGGTCTGCAGATAGCTCTGCTCCTTGTCTACCATGCAGAACCAGACAAGCTGTGGTCCTTGTGCAGGTGTGTACGCTGGGATTGCTAGTGTGCAGGCATATACGCTGGTATTGGTAGACCAGCTGTAAAGATGGTGCCCATTCTAACTCTTACTAGGCAGAATACAGTGGCTCCAGGGAAGGACCTCATCACCAAGGGCTGAAGATTCTCCAAGGACCACATAGGTTGGGGTAGTTTCCCCCTCCCCCATGTATTTATTTATCGTATATGTGTGTTAGAGCTTAAGCCATGATGCACACATGAAGATTAAAGGACAACATGGGTCACTCTAATTTTCTTCTTTCACATGAGAATCCAGCACTCTCCCAAAGGAAATAAAGAGGGAACATTCAGACTCAGCAGACGATTGGGCTTCTTCCTCTGGCTCTTCCTGATTCAGTTTCCCCTCAGGAATATGTCAGTGAGGGTCATCCCCAGTTGCTCTTTTTCCTTCTCAAAGCTCTTGTAAGAAGTAATGTCCCCGTTTGGCACATTGTCCAGGTCTTCATTCCTCCCCTTTCCCTCCCTCCAGACAGGTGCGTTAAGCATGGTTTCCTTGGCAGGACATGAATCAGAGCCTGGCTGTGGATGATCTGTGGTCATCTCTGAGATGCATTACCTAAATGGCAAAGACACCTGGAGCCCCTGAACAGCTAAGTGATACCTTCAGCTCCCGGGGGGGGGGGGGAGGAGGGGGAGAACCGCTTTGGAAGTGACATCATCTCCAGGACCTAATTAAAATTCACACCATTTAACCTCCACAATTGGAGATCCATATCATTACATTTGATTCCAGGAAGATGGTTTGATATTCTAAATTATTTGTCAGCCTGGCACGGCAAATAAACATTTGTGAAATTCATTTCAAAAGATGTTAACACTGGTGAAACCCACATGCCCCCAGAGGGATTATACAAATTTCCATGTCAAATATTTGAGGCAAAGCACTTGTAGAGAAACAGTGTTTTTTTGTGTTTTGATGCCTTTCATTTCCATAAACTAGATTACTTTCTGAAATTACTTTCACACAGAGAACACTTTCTATTGAATTCCAGTCAGTGAACTCCTTGAGTGTGAGGTGAATAAAACATATCTGCAGGTTGTGGAGCTTCCTTGATCCGAATCCACCCATGTTGTGTCGGGAGGGCAGAGCAAGTTCAGATGTTATCTTTGGAAAGCTCAGGCACTCAGATCTGTCGCCGTAACAATAATTGCCAAACAACCTGTTCATTTGCTGGCCCACGAGGGCTGTCTTGCCTCCTGTCTCTTCCTGGCTCATGGTCACTGGGCCTCCACTGTGTGCTGGAGATTTGCTGGCAAGCAGTTGCTTGCTACCGTGAGGTCCTCCAACAGTCAAGTTTTATCTGCTTCTTGCAAACACTGATTCACACACACACACACACAAAACAAAACCTGATCCCAGAAGAAAAAGCAGTTGGAAGCCAAGAGAAGAAAGTGCCGGGTTGTTCCAAAGAAGTGGGCATGTCCTATAGTGAGGACTCTTGTCGCATCCGCCTCGACCAGCAAGGAAAGACACGACACACGAGCTCTTCTTCAAGCAGTTTATTCAGGAGCCTTGAATAATCTTCTGCCCCGAGGAGAGCCCATCCCAGGAATAAGTACCCCTGAGCCAGCCAACCCTGGGTAGTCACGTGGGAAGTGCAGATAGGTACACGCAAGAGAAGGCAGATCATCAGACACAGCACAGCCAAATAAGGAGTTGTTTATCACAAGAGCACTTGCCGTTCGGGGTGGCGGAAGGCAGAAACTGGCGCCATCTTTAAGGTGCGGCACACACAGCAATCCACAGACTCTGAGCTGCTGGTCTGACCACTGAATGGTGATTCCTATGCAGGTAGGGACAAAGAGGACAATCTGCTCCTTAGATAAGGTCGCATAAGTTCTTATCTTAAAGGCTAAGTTTAGAAAAACATCTCTTCCTGAATCTAACCTTGACCACCTTTAAAATCACTCACTGATTAGCTCCTGAAGACGCCATCAGTAGAAACCAGGAAACTCAGGGAAACAACAGAGACCATGTGCTTCCACATGCCTAGAGAAAGTAAATCATTTTGTATTTCAGAGGGCAGGCTTGGCCTTGTAGGGTGGGGTGGGATGGGGTGAGGTGAGGTGGGTGGGAGATGCTACTGAAGGTTGTAAACCAAGAACTGAAATGATGGGAAATACTTGTTATCACTATGGTGATGGACCCAAGCCAAGAATAGACCAAGTAAGAAAGCACAAAAAGGCCCTTGAAATAGCACAATGAGAGATAATGGTGACTGGTACTAGAGAGGCTGAGAAATGGCTAAATTTTGGGGTTCATTTGGCTAGGAGCCATCTCTTTCTGGGTGTGAGAATAAAGGAAGAGTAAAGATGAGCTCACATCTCATGTCCTGAGCAGATGGAAAGATGTGGTTGCATAAACTTGGTTGAAGGAAGGTTCCTCAGAAACCAGGTCATACAGAAGAGCACCATCCGTCTTAAGATGTTTGTTATTTCTTTGTGGATAACTCATGTGATCAGGGGGCTGGAGAGATTGCTCAGAGGTTAAGAGCACTGGCTGCTCTTCCAGGGGTCCTGAGTTCAATTCCCAGCAACCACATGGTGGCTCACAACCATCTATAATGAGATCTGATGCCCTCTTCTGGCATGCAGGTGTACATGGAGGTAGAACACAGTACACATAATAAGTAAATCTTAAAAAATAAAAATAACACTAAAGACCCTAGTAAGGGAAACAGGGACTGTTTCAGTCATGAACTCGATGGCTGACTCTTCGACCCTCCCCCATACACGCCAGGGAGTAATAGCCTGGCTAGATCCCAGGGGAAGACATTGCAGCCAGCCCTGAGGAGACAAGATGATCTGGGGTCTGTGGAAGGGGAGGAGGTCCTCCCCTGTTGGTGGACTTGGAGGGGGCGGGGAGGAGATGAGGGAGGGATGGGGAAGATGGGAAGGAATGAGGGAAGGGGCTACGCCTGGGATGCAAAGTACCTAACCTGTGATTGAATAAATAAATAAAAATAAATAAATTACATTAATAAAAAATAAAAATAAAAAAGTCATGTGGACAGAGGGTCTAAATGAAAAATGAAAGTCACCTACCTATAGCTGTGTTTAAGGCCTCAAAGCTGGCCTGAGATCCCTCAGGAGGGAAATGGAAAGCTTAGAAAGGAGTCTCAAGGTGCTTTTACCTCTGGGCTTAATTGCAGGTAAGCAAAATGCAGATACAATGCAGAGACCAGCCAGTCAGTTAATGGCCCCTGGAGGACTGGAACAGGGAATGTACCCACCACAGGAGACAAGGCAGTCACAAGGAAATGGTAGAAATTGAGGGGACAGAAAGCAAGAAAGGTGCTGTCTATCATCTACTGAGCGGGGTTCTTCCAGGAGGAACAGGAGGAGACAAAAATATGAAGAGGCCAGGTAAGTTGGGGAGTCACAGAATGGGCAAATGATAATATGAGAGAGGAAGAGACCAGAGCCCAAGGCAGAGGCCAGTGCTTTGCAAACCTGACCTGGCTTCCGAGTCCCTACTTTACCTCCCTGCCTTCTCTCCCAGCTGCCTGCAGTGTGGGTGTTCAGGTACCTGACACACGCCGCCTTCCTCCGGACCAATGCGCTCTGCTGGAGTGATGTGTAATACTGAGTTGATCGGTGTGTGGGAGTGTCCTAGCTGTCCACCTTTCATTCTCTGTCCTCTCACTATTTCTCCATCTCCCAGCAACTACCTGGGATTTTATAACTGTGCTTCAGTCTTTTTTTTTTTAAAGAGTTATTCATTATTTATACAACATTCTGCCTATACACCAGATCTTACTATAGATGCTTATGAGCTACCATGTGGTTGCCAGGAATTGAACTCAGGACCTTTGGAAGAACAGCAAGTGTTCTTAACCTCTGAGCCAGCACTCCAGCCTCCTGTGCTTCAGTCTTAATCTCTGCCTTGAGTTTTGCTCTTCATTTGCTCAGGCCTATGGAAAATATGCCCAGGACCTAGTAGATGTATAGAAAACAAAGGAAGGAGTGCTAGGAGGTAGTGAAGATCAGTGATACCAAGGCCTAGTACTTACAGGACTCTGTCATTTCTTCTTCCCTCCCAGCCTGGTATTTGAACTATGAAGCTGAAATTATCTCTATTTAGTGGGTTAGGAGAATGAGAATGAGATGGGATTGCTTTGTAAAGGAGGTCTGGCCTGGGCTGCACGTATCAGGAAAGTTTGTTCTTTTTCCTTTGGGGGTAAGAGGATCCCATCTGGCCCTGGTAACATAGGACTCGCCCCTGACAATGGCTTTGCTGGGGCTTCCTTGCAAGGGAGTGTTTTCAGGGCCAGAGAATGGGTCTTCACATAATGATACAACGTGTGATAATCTAATGTCTGAAAGGAAAAGGTTGGAGAAAAACATGATAACAGATTCTAAGTGTGGACATTCAACAGTGCCTGATGAATGAACAGGTGGACAGGGAGGTAATAAGCCTCAAAGCACAGGCTTGATTTTCCCTAACTTTTGTTTTCATCAAAAGGTGCCTGAATGATGTTTGCAAGTGTGTTTGCACTTTGTCCCTTTGCTTTCTTTAGAAAAAAATAAGTGCTTGCTTGTTCGGTTGTTGGTGTTTCAGGACAGGTTTTCTTTGTGTAGTCTTGGCTCTCCTGGAACTGGCTCTGTAACCCAAGGCTGGCCTTGAACTCACAAAGATTAAAGGTGTGTACCACTACCACCCAGCTAAAAAATAGTATCTTGCATTGCAAAACAAAAGTATCTTTAGTTCCAAGTTTTTTGTTTGTTTTTATTTAGTTTTTTGGTTTTGGTTTTCCCAGCATTCCCCACTCCTTGTATTTTAGTAATCATGCATGTAATGTAGGCTCTCCTACTCTGTAGGTTCCCCCTCTCGATTCCCTTCATTCTCTAGGGCTTTCTACATTGTATAGTGCTGCTCCTCTCCTCCTGTGTGCTTTCCATGGGTGCCCGGGGAAGATTTGGGCACAGGATAAACAAGAGGAAATGTTGCTAAATCCCCTACTTCCTCTCCTAACTCCTCCTCTCCTGGCTGGCAGGAAGTCCAGCCCTAGTCTCTCCCCTGCCCAGCGATTGGCTGTAAGCTGCCTTATTGGCATATCAGGGGACAATTGGGGAGCAGTGTTTACACAATAGTCAGAAAAAGATTACAACCAGATGTGGGAGGTACAGAAACCAGCATTTGAATTACACCATAACCTTGTGCTTACAGATAGAAGCTTTCCTATGGCAAAGCAACCTTCTTCTGCTGGTCCCCATTAGGAAACAGGATGTAAAGAGCCCTTCACTAGGCACATTCACTGACAGAATTGTGAAGGCTGCGGTCTCGGTGCCACAGAGCACTAATACCTGTATACTCATTGTTTAATCTCAGAGGCAGGAATTGTTCTGCACACTGATGGGGACATCAAAGGAATAAAGACTGTTCAGAGGACTTTCCCAAATCAACGAATGAGCAAGTGGCAGAAGAGCTTGAACTCAAAACCCCAGGACTTCAGGGATAGGACCTCAGCCTATCCCTGTTGCTCTCTCTTCCCATCTAGCTGAAGAGGAAATGGAACAGGGCAGGGCTTGCTGGACTATCCACCACCTTACCAGATCATTTTCATTCCCACTACAAATGGTATCCTCATTAGGAGTAGCCAGAAGAACACATGTGACCGTGAAGCCTCAGTGACTGGACATCATCAGGGTAAAGACATGGTTGTGGGTTTGTATTCAACATTCATGGAATCAGACGAAAACCCAAGTGGGACCTGGTTACAAAGCTCACGATCACCCAGCCCTTGCTCTTTTTCCCCCTCCTTGTTCTCTTTGAGCATTGGAAATTGAACCTAGGGCTTCATGCATGCTAGGCAAGCACTCTAACAGTGAACTACATTTCCAGCCCTCTTTTTGGATCACCTGGCTATATTTTACATGCATGGGTGTTTTGTCTGCATGTATGTCTGAGCATCACTGACCTGGGGAGGCAGGAAAATGGTGCAAGATCTCCTGGGATTAGCTTTACAGCAGTTGGGAGCTGCTATGTGGGTTCTGGGAAATGAACCCTGGTACTCCAGAAGAGCAGGCAGTGAGTATTTTTAACCACTCAGCCATCTCTCCAGCTCTGAAAAACTCTCATCTTATGTTTAACACCAGCAGCTAAGAAACCATTAGGCTTTACGACCTCTGATGTTTGTGAAGACTTTTTCATCATTTTTTTTTTAAGACAAAGTCTTGTATAACCATGGACAGCACTGAGTTTACTCTGTAGCAGAGGATGACTTTGAACTTTTGATCCTTTGACTCTACCTTGCAGACTCACAGGCTGGTTTGGAACTTGCTCTGTAGGCTAGGTTAGCTTTCAACTTCATGGTCTTTTGGCCTCAGACTCCCGAAGACCAGAATTATAGCCTGTGCTACCATAAACATCTTAAGTTTTATTTTGTGGTGGGGCTGTATCGGATTGCCTACGCTGTGTTTGAGATTTTAATCCTCCTGCTCCAGCTTCCCAAGTAAGCTTCAGGGCCATTTAACAGTGCTCAGCTGGTCCAAAATGTTCTCCAAACACTCACAGATTTAGTGGACACAGTCTCTCCTCAAAGGTAGATTTCCAGATTCTACCTCTGTTCCCAGATCATTGTAATTCATTAAAAATAGCTGAAGATAGCACCATGAGGCTTGACAAGGACAGAAGTGGCCGCAGACACTGGGATGCTACAGCTCTCCATTTCCCATTTTCTTCCATTGAGTTAAACTTCAAAGCATGTCCTACCTGGCTCCAACAAGCACCCACGACCACCCATCTTGCCTCAGCAGCAGCAGGCATACATCAGCACACTCATCTTTGGAGAGGAAATATTGGAATTTTCTTAAAATAGGTTAGAACCACTGTTGAGATCACGTACAAAAGCTTTTCGGCCAGTGCGAAAAGGAGAGAATGGTCTTAGCTGACGGCCATGCTCCCGTGTTTCATGGCAAGAGGCAGGGAGAACTCATAAGCAGCCTCCAGGACGAGGGAGCCAGCTGTCAGGGGGCTTACTGCCACTTCTGGTGTTCCAGCAAATCTTTTTCCAGCAGGAAGTAGTTCCGGGGAAGACAGCACTGGAGTGGCATCTGCCCAGTGATAGTTCAGTTAGCTGTCCAGTCCTCCTGAGCCTGCTCAGGGTTCAGCTCTCTCCCTCAGGCGCATAATGGCCGTCAGAGAATGTGTGCTCACACAGTCCACACAGTGTCGCATTTGGCAGCTTTGTCCATGTTTCTCAGGTAATTCATTCATTGTGAAAACAAACATCAGGAGAAAGCAAACTTTTCTCAGGGCAGCAAACACCAGAGGATGGTCTATGTCTTGTGAGGATGGCTAAACACTGCTGGCTTAATGAATGGCTTTATTATGCAAGTGAGTATCAGACAGTGAGGTCACTCCCCATCAGCACAAGCTATTTGTCAGCACAATCTTAGTGACAGAAAGACAAATGTGGAAATCTCAGGGCTGAATTAGGTATAATTAGTACTCATACAGGAAATCCACCAGTAACCTGGCAATTTGCAGCCCAAGGAGGACACATGTGGCACTGTCTTAACAAGATGTCAACTGTGTAATTAGTCACCGGCCACCAGCTACCTTTGCAGAGGGAACCCGAGCTGCTGCCAGTCACAGCTGGGTCTGCCAAAGCCCCTAAGCTGGGAGTGATTCTGAGCAGAAGCTGAGGTGGGCGTGCAAATCCGGTGGACTTGAGGAGTCAATTTCAGTCAGTCACTTTCTGAGGCAAGCAGCTCAGGGCATCTCTCTAGCGACAACAGTGAAAAGAGTAAGTCCATGGCACCTTATCATAAGGAAGTGATTTCAAGAAGAGCAGCCTCTCTTTCTTCCTGGAGGATGTGGGCTGAGGCCGGATCACAGGTGTCTGAAAAGAAGCTTCCCAAGCCCTGTGCCTCTGTGTATTTTTCTATACACACATCTATGACAGAATGGGCTGGTCAGTTTCCATCACCTTGACACCAACTAGAGCTCTCTGGGGAAAAGGAACCTTAGTTAGGGACTTCCCTCTATCAGACAGGGTTGGGAGATGATCGGGTTAGGAGCAGCGGACACTTTTCCACAGTTAGATTCCCAATACCCACACCCACATGGTGGCTCAAAAGCATCTGTAACTTAAATCACAGGGGATCTGATACCTTCTCCTGGCCTCTGTGGGCAGCAGGCTCACATGTGGTGCACAAACATACATGCAGGCAAAGCACCAAGAGTCATAAAATAAAAAATGTAAAAAATGAAAGGCCTCAGGACTCTCACCTTCTGATTCTTGCATTACAAAAAGAATTAACTGAAAAATATTGTCTCTGAAAAAAAAAAAAAAACCAGTACATCCAATTGAGCATGACCAATAAAGATTAAAGTCAGTGGCTGTTTTTTTCTGGACATATCTGTCAATTCACTGTAGGACCAATATAGGCTGCTTCTCTCAGGAGGTAAGATTACAAAGGAAGAAAAGCATTTTCAGAGCTCAGTTGGTAATTAATCTTTGCATATGACTTCCTCATAGTTGCCATTAATTATCAATATTCAATCATGCATTAAAATGGATTTTTCTTTGACAGAATTTAGCTGTTTGTAAGACTTACTATATCAAACTAACTTCTAATGTAATCACGGAGCTTGGCCTTGCAAAACTTCATTATGTTTTTACAAATCTTTTGGTGAAAAGTTACATACAAATAAATTAGTAATTATAAGTTCTTCAAAATCAATGTGCAAAAATGAGCATGAAGAGCAGATATAAGCAAAGCAACTAACAAGTGTGTAGAGTTTATTTAGAGTCTGATTCAAGCAAACTTTTGTTTAATTACAACTTTTGTAGATGATTGGAACCTAGACCCTGATTGAACTAATTTGTTTTTAAATTCATGTAGCCCATGCCAGCCTCAAATCTTACTACACAGGTGAAGATGACCTCGATCTTCCTGTTTCCACTTCCGTAGTGCTGGCATTAAAGAAGTGTGCTACCACACTTGACCTGATCTTAGATGTTACCTGAAAGTATTACGTTTATGTCTAAATACATTTGATGAGATGATATCTAAAGTTTGCTTTGAAATAATATGACAGGAAGTGGGTGAGGGAATAAAGAAAACTGTGCCAACGGTGTGTGGTAAGTACACATGGGAAGTTTCTCTACGTCTCATCTAGATATACGTGGTGGGTTGTTTTTAAGTGAAACAAACACATGAAGCTAACACAAGCAATTAACATAATTTTATATTTTCCTTCTCTTCTTAGACAAGGCAGACTGGCCTAGAACTCACTATGTAGCCCAGATTGGCCTCAAACTCAGCTTCAGTCTCCTGAATTTTGGGACTATAGGCATGAACCACTACACTATGCTAATTGCAATCTTGTCAAAGGTTGTCAGGTAGCAATGACTTTAAAATGAAAACTGGTTCTTATCTAATAATCACAATGAAGACAGATATATCAAACCAGAGCTCGGCTGACTGAACCTGTGCTGTATGTGACCTGTAATGTTTTGATCAAAACTTTGAATTTATTAATAACAATAAAAACAGAATCTCTTGCTGAACGCTGCAGAGTTTGGCATCACACACCTTATTTTTCTAGTAGGTAGCTGTCAGTGGGAGCTGAGTTAAGGGGGCCAGCTTTGGATGGGGCAAAACAGTTTAGACTGCATGTCCCTCTTGGGGGGGGGCACTGGACAAAAATACATCATGAGTTGGGGCTTTGAACTCTGATCTTAAGACCACCCCCTATCAGATTTAGGGTTAGTAGAGATCCTTTCCCAGTCTGTAGGCTGTTGTTTAGTTCTGATGACAGTGTCCTTTGCTTTACAGAAGCTTTTCAGTTTCATGAGGTCCCATTTATTGATTGTTGATTTTAGAGCCTGTGCTATTGGTGTTCTGTTCAGGAAGTTGTCTCCTGTGCCAATGACTTCGAGGCTCCTCCCCACTTTTTCTTTCAGCAGATTTAGTGTGTCTGGTTTAATGTTGAGGTCTTTGATCCACTTGGACTTTAGTTTTGTGCAGGGTGATAGATATGGGTCTGTTTGCATTTTTCTTCATGAAAACACCCAGTTAGACCAGCACTATTTGTTGAAGATGCTATATTTTTTCCATTGAATGGTTTTAGCATCTTTGTAAAAAATCAGGTGTCTGTAGGTGCATGGGTTTATTTCTGGGTCTCCAACTCAATTCCATTGATCCACCATTCTGTTTCTATGTCAGTACCATGCAGTTTTAATTACTGTTGCTCTATAATACAGCTTGAGATCAGGGATGGAGGTACCTCCAGAAGATCTTTTATTGCAAAGGATTGTTTTAGCTATTCTGGGTTTTTTGTTTTTCCATATATTCCAGTTGAGATTATTTTTTCTTTCAAGGTCTGTAAAGAATTGTGTTGGTAATTTGATTGGAATTGCCTTGAATCTGTGGATTGCTTTTGGCAAGATGGCCATTTTTATATATGTTAATCCTGCCAAGCCATAAACATGGGAGATCTTTCCATCTTCTGATATCTTCTTCTATTTCCTTCTTCGGAGACTGAAATTTTTTTTCATATGAGTCTTTGACTTGCTTGGTTAGAGTTACACCAAGGTACTATATGTCCTTTGTGGCAATTGTGAAAGGTGTTGTTTCCCTAATTTATTTCTCAGCCCTTTGTCTTTTGTATACAGGAGAGCTACTGATTTGTTGTTGTTGTTGTTAATTTTGAATCCAGCCACTTTGCTGAAGGTGCTTATCAGCTATAGGAGTTCCCTGGCAGAATTTTTGGGATCACTCATGTATACTATCATATCATCTGCAAATAGTGATACTTTGACTTTTTCTTTTCTGATTTGAATCCTCTTGATCTCCTTTAGTTGTCTTATTGGTCTAGCAAGGGCTTCAAGTACTATGCTGAAGAGATATGAGAGAGTGGGCAGCCTTGCCTTGTCCCTGATACCCGTGGAATTGATTTAAAGTTCTCTCTGTTTAGTTTGATGTTGGCTATAAGCTCGCTGTATATTGTTTTTACTATGTTTAGGTATGTGCCTTGTATCCCTGACCTCTCCAAGACTATAAACATGAACCAGTGTTGAATTTTATCAAATGCTTTTCAGCATTTAAGGAGATGATGATCATGTGTTGTTGTTGTTTTTTTCCTTTCAGTTTGTTTTCATGGTGGATTACATTAATGGATTTTCATATATTGAACCACCCCTAGAGACCTGGGTGAAGCCTACTTGGTCATAGTAGATGATATCTTTGATGTGTTCTTGGATTTGGTTTGTTAGTATTTTATTGAGTATTTTTGTGTTACCAATCCTACAGCCAATAGAGGACTAATATCCAGAATATATAAGGAACTCAAGAAATTAGATACCAACAAACCAAATAATTCAATTAAAAAGTGGGGTGCAGAGCTAAACAAAATTCTCAACAGAGGAATATTGAATGGTGAAGAAACACTTAAAGAAATGCTCAACATCCTTTGTCATCAGGGAAATGCAAATCAAACTCTGTGATTCCATCTTACACCCACCAGAATGGCTAAGATCAAAACCTCAAGAGACAATACATGCTGAAGAGTATGTGGAGAAAGGGGAACCCTCCTCCATTGCTGGTGGGAATGTAAACTTGTACAACCACTTTAGAAATCAATCTCAGAAAACTGGGAATAGCACAACATCAAGATCCAGCTATACCACTCCTGGTCATATTCCCAAAAGATGCCCCACCATTCAACAAGGACATTTGTTCAACTATGTTCATAGCAGCTTTATTTGTAATAGACAGAATCTGGAAACAACTTAGATGTCCCTCAATGGAGGAATGTATACAGAAATTGTGGCATATTTACACAATGGAATACTACTCATCTATTAAAAACAAGGACATCATAAAATTTGAAGGCAAATGGATGGAACTAGAAAAGATCATCCTGAGTGATGTAACCCAGAAACAGAAAGACACTCATAGTATATACTAACTTATAAGTGGATATTAGCCATATCATATAGGATAACTATACTAAAATCTACAGGCCTAAAGAAGCTAAACAACAAGAAGGATCCTAGGGAGGATGCTTAAATTTCATTCAGAAAATGGCAAACACGATAGACAGCAGAAGTGGTGGATGAACAGCAACACGTTGGAAGCCTACTATAGAAGGTCCTCTGAAAGGCTCCATTCAACAGGAATCAAAGTAGATGCTGAGACTCACAGCCAAACTTTGGTCAAAGCATAGAGAATCTTATGGAAGAAAGGAGTGGGGAGGGTAGAAAAACATGGAGGGGACAGGAGCCCCACAAGGAGACCAACAAAGCTGAAAAATCTGAGCCAGGGGGATCCTGCAGAAACTGATGCACCAACCTAGGACCATGCATAGAGAGGACCTAGACCCTCTGTTCAGATATAGCCCAAAGGCAGCTCAGTCTCCATGTGGGTCTCCAAGTAAGGGGAACAAGTAAGGGGAAGATCAGGCCATCTTCCAGCATAGCTTCCCACTGCTGGTCCCCAGGGATCCCTCCTGCAGGCAAAGGCAGCTGCTCAGACTTCTGAGGCCATTCCTGCAGGGCCTTCCCTGGTCCTCCCTTACCCCCAGCAGGGCTTACACCCTTACACTCAGCTCTGGGATTACGGGGGTGTGTACCTGTACCACGTGTGGCTTTTTTATGTGGATGTCAAGGACCCAAATACTCAGGTCCTCACACATATGAGTCATCTCTGCTAGCAATTGTTTGTTTGGGTTTTGAGTCTGTTCTACAGCCCAAGTAGGGCTCATGATCTTCCTGCTTTAGCCTCCCCAGGAGCTGGAATAATTGTAGGCATATGCCACCACACCGGGCTCTATTATTTTCTAAGTTTGTTTTCATTTTGTTTTGTTGGCTTATTAAGAGAAGAACAAAGGCCAGTTATTACTTCTGTCTAAGAGGTACAGCTGATATAATAATGAAAGCATTCTGCTGGAGGCCTTTGGAGTTGACATGGAATGAGAAGTCCGGCTTGCTGGATCTCACTCCAGCATTTCCTCTTCTTTCTGCCCTCCTGTGTGTATGCTGTTAACCGGGGGTGAGCTTATTCCAGTCAGGGGCCTGGAACCTGAGAGGGTGGGAGAGTATTTTATCACCCCGTATGACTAAGCTGCCTGAGACTTCGCTCTTAGGAGCCAAAGGATACCCTGCTCTTGTTTCCAGTCAGGCAGGAAAACCATCCCTGGCCCTTCCAGTGAGTGAGAGCCAGGCAGAGCCCGGAGGAGGAGGAAGTGAATGCTTGTGGTGCTCAAGAATCCGGCCAAATCCCAGCACAGAGTGACTAGAACAGAGGAGCCCTAGAGCAATCATGGGTCTTCAGGCAGAGCCAAGGGCTTTTCTGTTTTTTGTTTTGTTTTGTTTTGTTTTGTTTTGTTTTGTTTAAAGAATCTAAAATTAAAGAAAGGTCTGACCCTGTTCTACAAAAAGGTGGCTATGCTCAGCCGGGAAGTTGGTGACTTGGGGAAGGCCGTCATTCATTAGCTTCAGTCTCACGTAACAGCTTGCCCAGTGGCAGCACCATTCTGAGCCACGCTGACCTCTTACTGGCCACACAGCCTTAACCAAATTCCACTTCTCTCTCTTTATTACTGACCCTCAGATGTAAAAGAAAGCTACTGCACATTTACCCACAGGATTTAATTTTTTTTTTAATTTATTTTTTTGAACCAGGCATGGTGGTGCACACCTTTAATCCCAGCACCCAGGGAGGCAGAGGCAGGCAGACAGAATACCAGCTAACTGCTTGCTAGGCCACAAGAACGTGAACTGTCAACATATTTGATTTGCTCTCTTTAGTGAATCAGAAGTCTAATCAAATGAAGGAACCTGTACCTCTCTGAAGGTGAATGCCTTGCAGTAGCCGGTTTGGGGAAGGATCCACTTTCCGGAGCTGACGCTCCTACTGAGGTCAGAGATGATCTGGCACCTTTGAATTGCCATCAAAGATAAACAGAGCACTGGGGCCTCTCAAGTCACCAGAGAACGTGACAGACGCATGGATCCTGTTCACGCGTTATGACGCTGTTCCGTTCTTCAATAGCTCACTCCAAACAAGGAAATTAAATTAAGCATTGTTTAAAATGCCTCAGATAATAATATAAATTTGTCCTGAATGAATTTAGTGTCATTTTCTTGTTTGGAATGGAAGGTGGGAAAACACTAGAGTGGAGGAAAGAGTAAATAGCTAACTCGATTAATCCTACCAAAGGCGAGGCTGGAGCCACACGAGCGACTTTTATGTGTGTTTGGTTAATATTTTCCTGAAAATTGCTATTAGCTCTGACTGATCCAAATCAAAACCCACTGTGTAATGTTGCCAACAACTTAATAGCTGAAATGTGGTGTGGAAGGTTTGCCGAGATCCCACCCTGGAAACAAAGGTGGCAGGCGGGGGCTCTGAAACTTGAGATTAAAACCCGTCAGAGAAAGAGTGAAGCTAGGCATGGAGGCCAGCCGGTCCTAAGAGAAAAAGGTCAGGACTGGAGTTCGTATCCTTTTGGAGGAACGTAGAGGAACACTAAGAGCAGATGTCCAGGAAAAGAAGCCACATTGACCCATGTGATGCCTTGAGCTCACATCGGGCATCATTCTGTCCCCTTCTGGGAGTGGAGGTCAATGAGGCAGAATTAGCAAGGACTAAAGATGATTCTCACCTGGCCCAGAGCCTAGAGCCCCACTTCCTGAGCCTGTGTGGCCAGGAAAATAAGGGGCTTCTGTCTCACAGCACCGTCTGTCTCGGGGTATGCAGATTTGTGCTGGTGGCTTGTACTGGGATCCTGGCTTTGCCCCTCCTAGGCTCTGAGCACAAAATTCCATGAGGGAAAACATGGGCTGCTGTGTAGGGTTGAAGATGACACGTGAAGTGGCCAGCGTTTTCCTTTCCAGCAAGAGAATCACCAATTTTCACTTTCTAGTATGACTTTCAAGGATTCGAAAATTCCTATCCAGGAAATCGGAGCACAAGAACTGATCCCATTCGCTGATTCAGACCCTATCTTTCATCTTCCAGAAAAGGTTTCAGGTTGACTCTGCGATGTGAGAGAACATTTAATGGGTCCATTTGAGGAAACAGAGGAAGCTAGGCTTCCAGGAACTCTCTAAGGAGGGGGCTAATTAGTGTCGCTGAGGTAAGGTTCGGGCTGTAAGTCTTAGGTAACTAAGGCAAGCAGGAAGGCATGCTGGGATTCATGGCGCCCTTCCACCACGCACTGCGGAAACAAAAGCCGAATCTCTCTTGGGCACTGATTTCCAAGAGAAATTTACAAAGTGGTTCCTTTGGCTGTTGTGTTCCACTGTTTTGAGACAGTCTCACTCTGTAATCTGGGCTAGCCTCAAGCACATGATCCTCCTGCCTCAGCTTTCAGTACTGGGATTACAGACATGTATGACCCTGCCTGGCTTTCCATTATGTTTTTTCGAATACGGTGTATTGAGTAACAGTACGTTCAATTGGCCATCCTCAGTCTTCTGTACTGTGAGGTCACCACGCTCACAGCTAAGCCGTACCTTTGTGGGGAGGTGAGTGTGGCTGAAGTAATGCCATACTAAAGATGTTGCGGTAATCTACTTCTACTCAACAAAATTGAAAAGGCATGGATTACATAGAAGAATGGCAAATAAATCTTGCTTTTTTTCCTTTCTTACTTTTGTACTGCTGAGGACCAAACCCAGGGTCTAGAGCACAATTCCCATGTTGGAAGTAAAGGCCAACATGAGAAGAGCTGGTAATATTTGCCAATGCTGACCATATTTCACATGGTCCAGAAAGGGATTCAGATTGACTCGTAACGCGAGAGGTAATTTTATGTGTGTGCCCCCTCCCAATTCCAGCCATCTCTCCGAGTAATCTCTCCCTCCGTCCCCACCCCATCCCTTGTATTCCCTTCCCCACTGTAATGAAACCTGTGCTTGTGTATGCCCTTTGTTGGCGTTTGTCTCCAGCAGCATCTTGTTACCACTGACATCCTCTATCTACCCTTCTTAGCAAGCCAGGCATGGTGGGGTTTTCACCATGTTGCTTTGTTGTCCTCACATCTGCGATGAAAACAAACAGCTCTCAGTTCAATTGCTAGCATCGAATACGGCCAACAGAGACAATTAATGGAGACTTCTGCTATGAGTGGACAGTGATTCAGGGCCTGCCAGTAAATAACTAATGCTTGTCTTCAAGGGTCTGGGATGTAGCTCAACAGCAGAAGTAACATCCTTATCTCTGTTTCTACCTTTAATGGAATTATTTAAAATTATCTCTCTCTCTCTCTCAGAAGTTAAAGACCATGCTGTGAAGAAGGATCTACTGATTGAAATGAACATTATCAACAAAGACAGCATATACATCAAAGTTGTTAGTGGAGTTATTTTCGTTTGTCTTTGCAATAATTTTGAAATTCATGTGTGGATTCTAAGTCTCTACACAAATCTGAAAGTCTATAAACAATTTGGCCAAAAGACCCACAACATTTCCCCTTAGTATTACTCAGACTTCTAAATCAGAATTATTCAAATTCAGTGTGATTCAGCCTACAGCATGTGGTAGACTGCTACACATTGCTGGACTGAAACCTGTGTGATCTTAGACAAATTATATTCCCTCCCTGAATCTCAATTTCCTTTCCCATAAAGTGAGAATAATAGTACCTGCCTGGAAGGGATACTATGGGAGTTATACATTTTAAGTGCTCAGAATGGTACCCGACATTAAATAACTTAATGTAAGTTTGCACTGTATTTGTTGGCTGTCATTGGCAAAAAGGAATGACAGACAGGTCAGTGGCAAAGAGGTTCTCACTAAGTGCTGTAAATGGACTTTTTTTTTGTATCTTGCTAACAATAACAATGACTGGGACCCTCAGGAGAACAGAGTACACAGTCTATTACCCAGTCAATATTAATCTCAACTAGTGAGCTTGCCAATGCAGCCTTAACACATATTTATGGCCTGCTCAATAAGAAGGAAATCATACCTGGAAATCATACCAACTCCCCAAGGCTAGAGAAGCCATGGACCTGGGACAAGAACCTACAACCACCACTTTCCTAAAGCAACACAATCCCTAACTACATTCTAGGTGTTCGTGCTTATACCCACAGATGAGTGTAGTCCTTACTCCTTTCCCATCATATAGGAAAAGTCTCTGAAACAGATGGAGACCATTACAGAAAACCACAACCCATCAAAATGAAGAATGGTAGAGCCTGTTCCCAATGGCTACATCTACAAAACACTCCCACACCTAAGGCTCAGGGAACATTGTGTAAGAAGTGGCAAGATTGTAAAAGCCAGAGCATCAAGGATTTGCCGTGAGACAGCGGCTCCTAGTAATATCAGAAGCTATACCCATAAAGTCTCTCTAACATGACTGCCCAAATGCTAGCTGAACAAAAAAAAACACTGGATGTGCCAAAATTGGGGGAGGGTGTGTGGGTGGCCCACAAGGCTTCAACCCTTACAAAGAGCTACAGACAACTAAGGGATGCTGGAAGGGGGACGAGCACAGCAGTTGGTCAGCCATGAAACCATGCACAGGAGCAACACTCTACAGACTGAGCAGCTTATATTTAGGAATATACATACATGCACTAATGTCGCAACAATGACAAAGGAGGCCAGGAATCAGAGAGAGAGCAAGGAGGGCCGGAGAGGAAGGTTCCAAGGGGGAAATTAAAATCTCAAAAACAAAGAAATATTTGTAGAATAAACAATTTGTAACCATTTTAAAAAATAACATATACACTATTCTTGTCAACTAAGTCCTTTCCATTCATGCTTGTGTGTAATCTTCACAATAACCTATGAGGTAACTCCTACTGCCCTGTTCCTTCTGGTTTTCAGGAGACATTTAGGAAACTCTTTTTACTCAAAGGCACTCAAAGTAAGTGTCAGACCTAAATGTGAACTCCAACAGCTTGATTCCAGAGCTCTTAACTGGTACTCCAGATGAATGAATGAATGAATGAATGAATGAATGAATGAATGAATGAATGAATGAATTCCCTGCCAGTTTTTAAAGTTTGAGCACAAAAGTGGGCATGGTGGTGTGTGCCTTTTAATCCCTGTGCTCAGGAGGCAAAAGGTGTGAGTTTTAGGCCAGCCAGGGCTATGTAGTGAGACCCCCACACACACATACACCTAAAATAAAAACAAAAGTTAATTATATAAATAAAATAAAGTTGGAGTGTTATCAAGAACGAAAATCAGAAATAACCCTGGGCAGGAAACACTAGCTATCACCTAAGTTTAAAAAAAAAAAAAACAACTTAAAGGCAAGTAGAGACAAAGAACCTGCTTAGAAGCAACTAGGAACACAGGAGACAGGGAGTGAACATGAGCTAGAGCAAGGCCTTGCTGCCAGAAGCCCACACCAGGGGTTCTCAAGTATTCCTTTTCTAAAGGGGCTTGTGCAGAGTACAGCCTCTTACTCTCCACAGTTCATGGTATTAGCCCAGTGCTGTGTACCTACCCGTAATCCTGATACTCAGGAGGTAAGGCAAAAACACAAGTTAAAGGCCAGCGTGGGCGACAAAGTGACACAAAAATAAAGAAAAGAAAACTTGGTGTTTCAATCTTGGGGAACTGCTGTGAGAGTCTAAGAAAAAAAATATATGAGGCACTGGTTTTGTTTTGTTTCAGAGACAGGGTCTCTCTATGGAACCCTGGCTCTCCTGAAATTCACTCTGTAGACCAGGCTAGCCTCGAACTCAAAGATCCACCACGCACATCAAGGCAGTGTTTTTTGAAAACATATGAATGTGTCAATCAGCCTGCATAGCCTTACCAACTTTGGAAGACATGCTCAGCTTCTGGAAGCCCACTCCAGGCCCAGGGTATGAGTCTTTTTTTGGTACAGAACAAACTTCTACGTAGTCAGGACACTCACCAGGCTTGTATAATATCCAAAGCAAAAGTCTTCACAGAGTGACCAGTCCCTAAGAGACAGGCTATAGGGCACCATGCGACAAGGCCATGGGCTTCTAGGAAAAGAGGATGAAATTGGTAGCTAAGAGTCAAAAGCCATATTTCTCCCCAGGAGCAAAGGCTGGGTTGTTCTTAAGCCCCTGATGGTTGTCGTTTGTTTGGTGGTGACGGTAGTAGGTTTTGGGGATAGCTTTTCTCTGTATAACCCTAGCTGTACTAGAACTCTCCCTGTACAAAAGGCTGGCCTCAAACTCAAATGTTAGGATTGACGGTATTCATCCCCATGCATGACTTGTCTCAGGTGCTTTTGTTTTATTGTGTTGTTATTGTTGCTATGGCTGCTCTTGCTTTATTTTTTATTTTTTTCTGAGACAGGGTTTTTCTGAGTAGCCTTGGCTATCTTGAACTCACTTTGGGGACCACTGTGGCCTCGAACTCACAATGATCTGCCTGCCTCTGCCTCCCTGAGTGCTGGGATTACAGGAGTATGCCACTGTGTCCAGCTGCTGCTCTTGCACAAAAACAAACTTTAAAAAAAAATTTTAATAGTGTGTGTGTATATGCACGTGTGTGTGTGTCTGTGTGTGTGTGTGTGTGTGTGTGTGCCTGTGTGTGTTCCATGCAACAGAGTCTTTACTGAAGTAAAGAATTGCCTGTGCATTTTTCCTCAAAGTCTTGCTATGTAGCTCAGATACTGATGAATCAGCCTACCTCCATCTTAGGCTTGAAAGCCATCTTGTAGTAAAGATAAAGTAGGTCCATTCCTGTTTATGATTAAGTCTGTTTCTCAAGGATTGGGCTGTGACCTGTGACCCTAACTACAAATGGGTCTGGACTGCCTGTTCCAGGAATCAGCAACCACACCTTTGTCTCAGAAGTTGTTTATGGCCATCTTGCTTAAAAGGGTCAGTGTGTCTGTCTTGCTATGACCACCTTGCAATCATATCTTTCTTTCAGGAGATCATTATGACTAACTTCTTATGCTTATGTTGTGCTCCTCTAACCTGGCCTATTTTGACCACCAAATCCCCATTTTGGAAACCCCCTGCCTCCATATCCCTGAGCTATAAAAACCTGTCTTCCTTACATTCAGTATTGATCTTTTGAACCCAGATTTTAGGAAGAGACAGCCCATGAACACAAATTTAAAAAAAAAAGTTTGCAAGGTTGCTTCAATTAATTGCTTGCTTTAATTAATTTGACCATAACTTGGGTTTGTGGTCTTTCTCTTGAATCTTTAGGACTAAATATTAGTCTTGAACCCACAATTGTCTTTTCTTACCCTCCTAAGTGCCGAGGGTACAAGAATGAACCCCCACACCTGGCTAAATATCACATTTCTTAGTTGTTGAGGAGGCCTTTTGGAATCTCCTTCAGCTGGTAGGTATTAAAGCTCAGAGGGTTTGCTCAAGGATGTGTTTCTTCCTGGGGAGAAACAGAGTTCACCTTCTGAATAGGGAAAACAACCACCTGAAGCTTAGGATGACCCTTCCCTTTTACAAACTTAAATTTTATTTTATTTTCAGCAACAGGAAGAACCTTTGGGCTTTGTTGTTTAGCATTTCACTGCAGCCTCTGGCAGGTAGCAAATGGGATCAGTAGGAAATTAAGTGGCTGTATGTTCTATGTGAACTCAAAATTTCCACTGACTGACTCCTTTTCCACTGAGGGAATGGATGGTCAGAATGCTGCCATGCTGCTTATGTAGGAAAGTCATGGCAGGAGCGCTCTCTGAACTCACTTGGCAGGGAGTGCTGCTTGCCTCGTTTTTCCTGTTAGCAGCGCAATCTACACATCTTTGTGTTGTTGGTGAGTTTGGTCCAAAGCTCCCTAAGGTGGCTAGTGTGTTCTGTCAGCCAGTTCCCAAAGTGGGAGGAGAGAGGATTCCCGAGAAATTCTAGCATACAGGATGAACTGGAAAGATTGAGGCGCGGGGGTGGGAGGATTAGGCAACCTGCTCCTCTGAATGACTGGCAATTTGTGAAAGAAATGTAAAGTTTCTTCTAGCAAATAGTTACTTTTAGGAAACACCTACTCCCCAAAGTGAGCTTTTGTTCCTGGACAATAACCCTAAAAAGATACAGCCTCAAAAACGTGGTCCATGGGTGACCAATGTCCAGGAATCTGGGTAGCAACAGGGGCACCATTTCAGAGAGCAGACAAGGGACCATTTACCTCAGCGTACTTCAGTGCTTACCATGCCAGTACTAATGCTCAGAGGCTGGGGAAAGGCGCATGATTTTCCCTGCTCGGTCTTCCTAAAAAGCAGTTCCTGCAGAAACCAATTATACTAATAATATTTTCATACACAAAAGGAAAGGCACCATCGCTGGGTATTTTGTTTTGAGCAGCTGTCATTTTTCCCACCATTGGAGGAAATTTTAAGTATAATTTTCTTCTTTCCCTTTCCTCAAAAAATAAAAAAAATCTCAAATTGCATAAGCACCAGTTATAAGAATCTTATAGTGGGTTTTTAGGACTAAGATGTACATTACAGGAGTTGACCCAACTGCTCTCAAA
>CM053766.1:91550441-91595804 GCA_028658305.1 Pachyuromys duprasi
TTCTGGTTCATACATAACCAAGAAGGAACCCCTCTCCCCCATCCAAGCCACACCACTTTAAGAACAAAACAAACCACAGCTAACCCAACACGAAACAATGTCTGTGCGCTCCTCGGTTTTTTTATTTGGCCTGCGCCACCCCACCCCCCAGGAGTGACGTGGTCCAAAGCCCTTCCTCCTTCAGAGTGATTCCTAGTAACCCCCAGAGTCGTTTTTCTAATTAAATAAACCTCATCTTGTCTAGCTTCCTGGTCAGCATTTTGAACCCCCTACAGATGGGTCTGAGGGATTAACAGCAAATCCTCCTCGACCTAGCTCTGGCAGATGGGCGGCGTGTGCCTGATAAATACTCGGACGCGACTGCTTCCTCCTGTTCCTGACAGATAGACAGAACACCCGGCAAATTAATTTTAAAATGGTGCCCCTCACAACCCTTAAGTGGCCAAGGAGGCCAAACACAAATGATATGAATTTCATATGGGGAGCACATTATCACTTCACAATAACTGAGAAAAATAACCTGTTGCGGAATCAGGGCCGCGGGGGGGGGGGCAGGGTCGGCAGGTTGACTCTCAGCCTGGAGAGCGGGCCACGGACACCCCTGGGGTCTCACCTTCCTTTCCTGTGCTCATTTGCATGTAGCACCTTCCTGCTGGGAAACAGCCTTTCTGCTTTAGCCTTTCCTCAGCAGGCCTTTGGAATTTGAAGGCAGATGGACCGGAACACAGTACCTGTATACATGTTGTTTTTTAAAAAAGAGTGCCTGTAACAAGGTCAGGAGCAAACACCTGTCCCAGTCGTCAAACATTTTTGCACCGAAGGATGGATGACCTAGCTGTCTGTTCCAGGTTGGAAAGGAAAAGGAGGCCTCAGCTCTGGAGAAAGGTGACTTACTTAGGAGATGCTGTTTTGAAACGCTGAGGAACAGCTGACAAACAGAGCCCAACGCTGCGGCTCTGTAGGTCCGTGTCTCAAAGATTAAGATGTGAAATGTCCAGGTCTCACCTGCCCTCTGAAAAGCGAGAGCATAGTCAAATATCTTCATTCAACGTTAAGTGCTACGAATGATGGGCAGTGGCGGCGCTCGCCTCTAACCCCAGCCTTCTGGAGGCAAAGGCAGGAAGATCTCTGTGAATTCGGAGGCCAGCCTGATCAGGAAAGTGAGTGCCAGGACGGCCAATGCTACACAGAGAAACCCTGTCTCGAAAAAACAAAACAGAACAAAAAGAGCTATGCTTTGACCCCCTAGGACCGAGTTACACAAAGAACAGGACTCACCTCAAGATATGCGGCTACTTTCTTGAAGAAAGCAGAGGCCCAGCCAGGTCTCTGGAAGCTTGTCTTTATTTGGATGGTGCACTCTGCAAGCAGAACTTGAGTTCCTGCGAAGGGACCACAGGGACCCCTGAAGAAAACTAGCCTTAAACATTGAGGTGCCTGTCCTAGGGCAGCCGGGGATTTTGTAGGACAAGCTGGGTTAAGAAGCCAGGTCTGGTTCTAGCTGACCACCACATTCCCTGGGACTCACTTAGCTTTATTTTTCTTCCTAAGGAAGGTGGCCAGATGTTCACGTTTCGATCTGGACTGTCCTAGTTTGTTGCTGTTGTCCTTAAAGGGAAGTTTATCTGAACGATAAACTACCCAACAAGTCACCTGACATGTTTTTATTGCTTGCTGCCGGAACTAGAGAACAGCTTATTGCTGCAGAGCCTTCAGGAGTCTGTTCCATGCTCTAGCCCCAGCACTTTATCCAAGCAATGCTGATACATGGCAAGTGCTTACTAATGAACTGTATGTATGCATGCATGCATGTATGTACATATTGATGCATGTATGCATTTTATGGTACTAGGAACCAAACTTAGGAACCTCTAGCAATGCAAGCCATACCACTGACCTGCACTCCCAACACAATTTATATATTTAAAATTTTTTTTTTAATTTTAAAAAATTTGTATATGTGTGAGTGTTTGCCATGTAGGTGTGGTTACCCTCAGAGGCCAGAAGAGGGTGTCTGGTCCCCTTGGAGCTAGAATTGCATCCTAACACAGATGCCAAACTGCGGTCCTCTGGTGTTGGGAAACACTTCTAACCACAGAACCACATTCCAGCCTCCTAATTCATATATTTAATTTTATGATTATTTTTACTCACGTATGTGTATGTATATGTATATGACATGTATATGGGCAGAAGAGGGCATGGAATCTCCTGGACTTAGAGTTACTCGTTGGTATGTGCTGCCTGAGTTGGCTGTTGGGAACCAGTTTCCAGTCCCATAAAAGAGCAGGAAGTATTCTTAACCAAGGAGCCATTTTCTCACCCATAATTTATGCATTTTAAATGAGTGATATGTATGACCTCAGAAGAGTGAATTTTTTTGTTTGATTGATTTAAACACTGTTTAAAATTACATTTATTTATGAAGTGTGTGTGTGCACCTGACAAAGGTCAGAGGGCAAATGTTTAGATGTCGCTTCCCTCTTTCCACCTTTGGGGTCCTGGGGACTGACTCGGGCTTGGCAGTGGCTGCCTTTGCCTACTAAATCATCATTCTGGGTGTTTGATTGTTTTTGAGACAAAGTCTCACTGTATAATCCAAGTTGGCCTTGAACTAATGACCTCCTGCCTCAGGCTCCTAAACGATGAATTTCAAGATGCAAATAATCCACAAGAGGAAAGACTTCCACTTTTGCTCTTCCTCTGTGTCTCTTGTCCCTTGGACAAGTCCCCTGATTGCTCTGAGCTGTGGGCTCCTCCTGGACTCAGCGGGGCTGCTAGACAGCACAGCCAGCTCTGCCAAGGAGCAACACCACTCACCAGGAAAGACATACAAGTCACAACTACCTGAGATACTTGTGTTTGTCCACCCTAGTGTACAGGATGGAAAGTGTGTGGTGCTGTGGGTGGAGTGTGGGTCTAGATACCAAGCACACTGCTGGGGTGACTGGGATGGTACTGAATGGCTATGTTATATCAACCAGAGGCTAGTTAAATGATCAGAACAGCCGTTAAAAAAAAACAAGCCTTTATGTGTAACACAGAATGACCTGCCTGAGAAGCAAATCTAGAGTGTTCCCAGTGTGGTTCCAAATCTTCAAATCTTCAATACGGCTGAGTGTGATTAAATGGCACAAACAGAAATTTAGAGATACATAAAACATGTCCTGTAATGACACCCAAGCCACACTGTGTACCTCTGAGAGGGGAACTAGGAGTCTGGAAAACAAGTGTGGAAGGGAAAACCCTTACAGACCCTTCGTGAGCTCTGCATGTAGAGTCATCAACTAGCTTACTCAAAAGAAAAACCAGTAAAGAATCTTCAGTGGCTATTTGTGTTTCATTTCTAAGATATGATGAAAAAATAGTCTTATTGTGTTTTTAAAGATTTGTTTTTTGTTTTTGTTTTTGTTTTTTTACATGTAAGTGTTTGGTTTGAATGTATGTCTGTGCACCACATGCATGCCTAGTACATGAGGAGGACAGAAGAGAGCATCAGATTCCCTGGAGCTAGTATTACAGACAGTTGTGAGCTACGATGTGGGTGTTGAAAACCAAACCCAGGTCTTCTGGAAGAACAGCAAATGCTCCACCACGACCCCACACCCAAAGGAGCTTCTCAGAGTTGCTGGGGACAGGGACCATGTTGTTGTTATTCTGTATAAAACCTCAGACTATCCCTGAAGTATAAGAAGCACAGGGGTTTCCTTTTTATGATCTTGGAAGCCAACAACTTTGGAAGGTCTTCAGAACTGATGGCTAATTTACTAGGGCCACAAGGGAGGTTAGAATGCCTTACTTCCCAAGAAGCTTGGAACACTGTCAGTTTTCTAACATTCTAACAGAACACATGGCATAACTTAGAAAGAGGAAGCCAGGTATGGTGACACCGTTGAAATTCTGGCACTATAAATGTTTGACCTTGGGAGGCCAAGGCAGGAAAATATTTTTAAGCTCAAGGGCAGCCTAGGCTATGTGTCTCAAATACAAACAATATAAATAAAAGAATAAATATTGTTTAGTTCATGACTTTAGAAACTCCAGTCAGTGGATATTATTGCTTTTGGCTTGCAGAGAGGCAGAACATTATGATATAGAGTGTGCCATGGAACAAAGCTGCTCACTTCTTGATGATTCATGAAGCTCAGAGAGAGGAGGGGACCTGGGGTTTCCATATATTCCCCAAGGGATGTTCCTAATGACCTAACTTTAAGTAAACCTCATCTCCTAAAATTTCTGACTCCTCCCAGTTGCCCCATCTGATGGGGGCCAGGCTTCCCACACTAGAGATTTTGAGGGACATTGAAGAGTCATGGTATTGGCTGGTATGGTGACTCAATCATAGCACCAGAAATAAGGGAGATGCTGAGATGGGAGGATCACCAGGAGTTTGAAGCCAGTCTGGGCTATGTAATGAGAGTTCCAGGCCAATCTGGGCTAGAGAGTGTGAGTCTGTTTCAAAAAAAAAAAAAAAAAAAGGCATCAACAACACCAAGTCCTGTCATAACACCTAGAACGCAAGCAGCGTATCAGGCAGCACGGTGGATATAGACCAGTTCAAGTCGCTGTTACTGTCATGGTTATATGACTCTCTGCCTTTGATTAAAGTCCAGCAAGCTACATTTTGTCTCACTTATGTTGTTTTGCTTTCCTATATTTAGGACGGAGATTGAAGAGGGATTTGTTGTTGTGGTCAGCTCCTTCACAATCACTTAGTAGTTCTCTGTATACTTTGTTCTCTTTTAGGTGCCGGAACTTGAACCACACACACTAGCAGGTACTCTACAGTTGAACTATCCCTCATTGGTCTACACTCAGGTAGGTTTTCAAGGGTTCACAGGGCAAAAGGTCACTGCTGAAAAAGGAATTTTCACAGCTGGGCTCTAACCAACCCCTTCAGTATCACTTGTCTTTACCTTGCTCTACACCCGCCCTCCCCACCCCAAGCATTCCACACCAGCATTCAGCAGTTCACTTGGTAGCTCTGGAACTGACTTTCTACAGTCTTGAATTTCCTAGTTACTGACTCAGAACTTTAACAAGTTTCTTAAATTTGTGGTGGCTTCCTACGGTCACAGACGTTGTTCTGTGATACTTCTAAAATAGAGATACAATATTTGCTTCATGGTTGTGTACTTAGAAGATTGTCATACAAATGGCACACCTCAGATCATGCTGGCTGTGACTGCTGTGAAAAGTCCACAGTTTTCCCCAGAACACTCTCCCTTTCCATACAAGCTCCTTTGCCTATTGCTCATCTTTTGGATTTCAGCTTTCGCTAAACACACCATGTAACCCTACCAAGAAGGTGCTCTTCCTGCAGGCTTCTGTAGCCCCCTTGCCAGTCTTTATGTAGAGTATGCTATGTATCATTACACACAATATGTGTCTCCAGAATAGGTGCTTAGTGAGTTCATCATTCCATTGACAGTTCTAGTCAAGTGTATGGCCCAGGGTAAGTTGTCAATATGTGTATGAGTTAGAGTGTCCAAAGAACCTTCTAAACAAATAATAACAAATGCTGATGAGTATGGGGAGGAAGAAAAGCCCTCACAAACTACTGGTATAGACAAAAAGCTAAGAATAGAACCACCATTTGACCAAGTTATACCAGTCTTGGGCATATACTCAAAAAACTCTAAGTAAACAGACATACCTTCACATGCCTATTTGTTATATAAGTGTTACCCACAACAGCTAGGACACAGAACCAAGCCAAATGTCTGCCAACAGATGAATGGATTAAAAACAAGCAAACAAACAAAACCATGCTACATACAACATGGATTTTATTTGCTGTAAAGCAAAATGAAAGCACAACATTTTCAGGAAAATAAATGTATTTGTTAATCATTATTTTTTGTTGTTGTTGCTTATTTGTTTGTTTGGTCTGTTGGTTGGTTTTTCCAGACAGGGTTCCTCAGTGTGTGGCCCTGGTTGTCCTGGACTCACTCTGTGCACCTTCCTGCCTCTGCCTCCTGAGTGCGCCACTATCTCCCAGCATGTTAATCATTATGTTAAAATGAACCAGACTCATAAAGACCAAGACACATTTTTCTCTTATATGTGGAACCTAGATTTGAGTGTTATACATACAAACAACACATCCATACATATGTGCAGGTATATGTTATGAAACCAGAAAGGAGAAGAAAGAACTTCAAGGGTGGAGGAGAGAGTGAGGGAATATTTGTGACATGAAAGCCAATTTGTGATATGGAAGGGAAGAGAGCCAACCGTAGGGATGGGGAAGAGACAGACACCAGGAGAGCATTCGGTAAGGGGGACACATTAGAAAAAATATATATAATTTCACGTGTGTGGAAATACTACATTGGATCCCACTATTTTGCATGCTAACTTAGAGAGAGATAAAAAGAGGAAGGGACAGAGAGAGGTCTCCCCAAGGTACACTCAGCTGAGACCTTTGAAATCAGCTCCCTGTGGAAAGGCCTTTTGACATTCAGAAGTGGATCCAGGAGAAGACAGACAGCTAGGATAGACCTTGAGACAGATTTAAAACTTGAAAAAAAAATAGAAATGTAGATTTACTGATAAAGCACTATCAAAATACCTGAGGGAAAAAAAGCCCTTAGACCTCTTGTGTATTTTGGAAACTGCCAGCTGTTATTTTGACAGATATTAGTTAATACCCATCCACAAAAGTGAATAAAATTCATTCATGGAGGTGAAAGGGGTGGAGACATTGAACCTGATTCTCTGGGTTTTCTGCACATGGTGACCTTGCTGTTGGGCCCTCTCTTACTCCTGAACTACCCTCTTGTCTCTGCACTTATCGGAAGCAAGTGACCTCAGGAAGAGTGGCTTGGCAAGAGAGGTGCTTTTCTCATTCTTGTAAAAACTCCAGCTACCTGACCTAATATGTTCGAAAACTGACAGCAGGCTTCTAGTTTCACTGAATGTCCCCAAACGTGCAGTATGCCGTTAATAACCTGACAAGTGTATGTACACTGCTTGTTTGTTAGGAGGGAATGGGGAATGTCAGGACACAGGTCGGAACCTCACCACTTCCTTATTGTTGCCTCAGTTTCCTCCTTGGCGTCCACAGAACTAGTATTTTCCTAAGTTACCAGTTGGTTCTCCCACAGGAGCACAACCAGTTTCTTCCGACTTTTAAGCCTGGCCACCAGAAAATGCTCAGCATTACTTTTCCTGCTTGGAGTTGCCTTCAAGGACTGTGAAATAGAAATGAATCGCAGACATGTAGAATTTCAGGGCTCTTCCATCCTGCTCCTCCACCTGTCAAGCGAGAGGCCCAGGCATGCCCTGTAGTCTGCGCCTAACCCTCTCTCCTCTCTGTTTGATCCTTTACTCCATTTTGCTCACTAAATTCAGGAAAAAAAAAATCAGATAATCACTGACTTCTTCAGTTTCCACCATCTTGCCATGTCCTAAAAATAAGAAAGACATGGATGCCCTCAGGAATGCTAGTCAAAGGAACCGAGTAACCCAGGCTTAGGGTGAGCCCCTGGTCAGTGAGTCGAACAGGAAGCCGGCTGGTTCAGCAGGGAGCCGTCCTCACAGGCCTGTTTGCACGGTACCCTGAAGGACCCTGTCCCCAAGGTGAGCTCACAAAGCTTCGAGTTTTCTTTGGGGACCTTTTGCCACATTTCCCTCTCACTGTGCTTTGAAAATTGACTGCCAGAATCTGGTCATTATGGCTTCATTAACTATTCCTTGTAATTGCACAAGTCATAATTAATTCATCTGTTATTCACATGGGTGACATACAGACACTTTAATAGATTTTCCTCAGGGACTTCCACACTTTAAATGATATTGACAGTACTTTCAGAAGATTTAAAGGCAAACAAGCAGAGCAGAAAAGTCATTTTTGTGTAAGCAGCTATGAGTCATTATTTTAAAAGCTGACACAGGCGTGAAAATGCCACTGTTAATTTTTTAAGTCTTCCGTCTTTACAAATGAGAACAGAAAGGGAACGAATAAACCTTCCCTCCTCTCTCCACCAGATAGTTTCCTTTTTTCTCCTTTTTTTTTCTCTTCCTTTTTTTTTTAAGATTTATTTAGTTTATGTGAATGAGTGTTTTGCATGCACATATGTTTGTGTATGGTGTGCACAGCTCGTGCTCTAGGAGGCCAAAAGAGGGGTTGGCTCCCTTGGCGCTAGAGTTGATGGTGGTTGTGGGCCACTATATGAGTGCTGGGAACAGAGCTGGGCTCCCCAGCAAGAGCAAGGACTCTTAACCACCAAGCTGACCTTCCAGTACCAACTCCGCTCCCTCTCCCTGGCTGCCCAACCTGGACCCTTTTGAGACAAGTTCTCATCTAATACCCGTACTTATCATGCAGTCCATACTTTCAGGGATCCTCCTGCCTCAGCCTCCCACGTGTTGAAATTAAAGACGTGAGCCAGATTTCTGTTTTGTTTTGTTTTTTTTCCTGTGCATAAATAAAGTCATTCCTATACAAAGTAGATGGTGTATCTATTTCAGTGCATGCAAGTTATTTAAGAAAATATGCTTGAGTTGATTTCAAGGTCAAAGTGTTCAGGCTTCCCCTGTTTGCTCAGAAATCATCAATGCACAGCTGCACTCCTCATGTTTAATTTATGTTAGAGTTCTTTTTGTGACAAACACAGTTACTGTTCCTTTATTTCTTTCTTCCTTTGTCCTTTTTTCTTTCTCTTTTTTACAGGAAATCAGTTGCATGACATCTTGGTAAACACTGGTGACTCAAATATCATACATTCTCCAGATATATATATATACCTGCCCCTTGCCCCTGGGCCCTCCTTGTACCCCTCTTCTTAGAGCTGAATGAAAATCCCACATGGCTGAATATTTAACCAAATACTTAATTGTCGGTTATCTGGTGGAAGTCTCAAACCTGTGATGACTGATGCACCAGCAAGTGGCAGTTGTCTCCAATTCAGGCTAATAGCTGCACTCAGCAGCCAGTTCTTTCTGAAGGAACTCAGCCAGGGAGGCAGGAGAAAAAAACAAAACAAAAAAACTCCTTTTGGTTTGTGTTATTCCATAATTGCCTTAATACCTTCTTGACTCTGAGTGGATTCACTGACACTCAGGATTTGGTCTCTTGGAGAGTTATCTAGTACACCCTTTCGATTCTTCAGAAGAGAATGCTAAGCCATGCAGAGGTGAGGTGTCCTGCACAGGTCCTCTGCGGATGGTGGCCCAGGCTAGCCTCAGGCTCCTGCCTCCCTGGTCCTGGCCTGGCACTCATGCATTTCATCCTGTTCTAGCTCCATAGCTTCCACAAATCAGGACCTCAATGCCAACATGGAACAGCATGATAAACTTAAAGGAAGACACCAGATGCCACCCAAAAAACAACTCAAAGACTGAGAACTGAGGACTGTGTTCTTGACTTGCTCTCCAGAACTTAAAATAGAGCTGCTTTTTCAGGTAAATAAGAGATTGGTGGTCCCCAGTGGGAGAGGACTTTTCTACCATATATAGACGCGGCGTTCCGTCCACAGCATCGCAATATATGAATAAACAGAGTCCTCAAAAAAATAAAAGCACCTCAATCATTCCTAATAGATATCCAATTATAACTGCCTGCCCTTCCCCCTGGGGGAACCTTTTAAGAGCCTTATGGAAGTTTAAAATCTGGCTGGTACTGAAATACACCAAGGTAGGTACCTACTTGGGGACCTGCAAGTAAAACCAGCAGGTGACATCAACTCTTCATGAGGAACCCACACTGGGTTCCAATTTCTCTCAAAGGAGTTTAGTTGGTTACTGGATCCTCCTGCTTGCTCTCCCATTTTGGATTCGTCAAGAAGATAGCTGGTGTTTGAACTAAGCACATTTCCTCCCCCCATCTTGTATTTCTGCCAGATGGGTGTGTTCTGTTTTGATGATGCCCCAGGATGCCAACTGGTAAATTCACCTTCCTGCTCTGCTTGGCCACCCAGCACCTGGTATTTTTGGGTTTTTGGTTTTGTTTTGTGTTTTGAATTTCTAAATCAGGATTTCTCCTACCTTCTGAGCCCAGGAGGTCACCCTGAGGGTGGGTGGTTATTGTAAACGACCCAGGGAAGGCTGTGGCACTGCATTCTCGTGGCTAGAACAGAGGACCCAGACTGAGGTCAAAATTATTATGTGGAGATTAAAGCGTAGAATTTAATTATGTGTTCTGTTGCTCCCGGTACATTTATTAATTTAGCAGTACACACTGACTGGAGCTAAACAAGCAGGACTGATTAATTTGCAAAGACATCTAGGTAACAGATTGTGATCAAAGTGGGGACCTGATCCTGTTAGATTGAAATGTGTCGTTGTATGCCGAATGAAGGACACGCAGCAGCAGCACGGTTTATCTTTATCAATGTTGTCCTCTGAAGGAGGGAGCAGGCCTGCAGATACTAATCAGGGCTGAGGCCCTGCCAGTCAATAATTACCCACTGTCTCATCATAATCCCGGAACTAAGCCCCTGCCCAATCCATCTGGGACCCTTTTCCATCTATTGCACAGCTCAGGAGTATGTGTGTAAGCTATTGCCTCTGCTTGTGCTGTCTGTCCCCTGAGTATAGATTCGTAGCAGTGACCAATTAGGTTGCAGGGTTCTCTCTCTCCTTTGCTTCCAAGCTGCCCCCAGCGGTCCTTGCTCAGCACTGGTGGCTAAGCACAGATGCATCCAGTGCTGAAATCCACCCACCTCTGTGAGATGCCCCACCAGTCCCTGCCTGTGAACACCACAGGAGTCTCCACATTGCAGGTGTTCTGAAAAGAGGGGGCAGCTCTACACCTCTGGACCTCGAGGCTTCCTAAAGCCACCCCCCACCTGCCACTGCCTTCTGCCACAGACCAAATCACACAACAGAGGACAATGTTGCTGACCCTAATCCAGGAATCAAACAGCTGAAAAGAGAGGAGAGCAAATGTGGGAATAATTGAATCTTGGATCCCTGAATGAGGACTCAGTGTCAGTCCAAGGGTGACAGTATGGGACCCTGATGTCCCAGAGAACTGGAAAACTCGGGTTCTCTTGTTGACCATCTGGTCACTCCCCTGTTTTATAAGGCTATTTAGCATCTGCCTTGGTTGTGCTGGGAACTGAGTCAGCCACTCAATGAAAATTGATCAGCTTCACAAATGAAGAAACCTAAAACAAAGACAGTCGGTCCTAGTTGGGCACGAAGTCAAAAATCATGAATTAAAGAAGGCCAGCATTCAGAAAGCAGAGACAGGCAGATCTCTGTGAATTCAAGGTCAGCCTGATCTACAGAGTGAGTTCTAAGGCAGCTGGAGCTACATAGTAAGACTGTCTCAAAAAATAAAAATAAAAATAAAATAAAATAAAATAAAATAAAAGGGGTCAGCCCTATTATCATTTGAATTCCTATTGCATGTATGGCCCAAACCAAAAGATCATCTAGCTCTTGTTCAAATGGTGCTAACATGTGTGCATTTAACCTTTACAAATAAACACACATTTCTTAAGGGTGAACCATATATTTTCTTGTTTGTAGCTCACAGCTAATAGTAAATACAATTTTGTATGCATGCTCATGTTTGTGTGTGTGTGTGTTCCAAAATATACATGTACAGAGACCAGAGCTAACTGTTTTTCGCTTTAGTGTTTGAGACAGGGTCTCTCACTGAAACTGAAGCTCACCTCTTCAGCTAGACTGGCTGGCCAGCAAGGCCCCACCCTTATCCCTGAGCTGGCGGTATAGGCCCAGGCAGCCACTCCTAGCTGCTTTATGTGGAGGGTGGGAATCGAACTAAGGTCTTCATGCTTGCACTACCAGCCCATTACTGACTGAGCCATTTTCCAGCCCCTAATAACTAACTCTTACATGTAAAAACAAGAACTTTTTATTGATGACTTTTACGACAATAGGGATAGTCTGTTATAATTACAGGCAACAGATATTAATCTGTGATTTAGCAAGAGGATTATAAACTTGAGACCCAGCCTGGGCTATGTTTAAAGCCCTGTCTCATGCGAAGGGGGAGGGGTGGGGAAGGTAGCTGAGGCAGCAGTAGGATCGTAAGTTCAAGGCCTGCTTGAGCTACAGTGTGAGTTCATTGTCCGACTGTACAACTTAGCAAGACCATACGTCAAAATTTATGAGTATGGGCTGGAGAGGTGGCTCAGCGGTTGAGAACACTGGCTCTTCTTGTAGAAAACCCAACACTTAGTTCTGGCCTCCAGTATGGCAGCTCACAACCTATAAGCTCACAATCTATAAGTCCAGTGCCAGGGAATTTGACATCCTCCTCTGGCCTCCTCAGGTACTATATACACATAGACATACACGCAGACAAAACTCCTATTCGAGTAGCATAAAAAAGAAATCTTTAAAAAGATAATAATTTAAAAGTGAAAAGCAAGAAAGCCGAGGATACAGTTCCTCGGAAGAGCACTGGCCAAAAATATGCAAAGTATGTTTAATCCCTGCTACACTCTCCTCACAAAGAGGCAGGAAAAAAAGGGAGGGGGAAGGAAATGGGGAGAGGGAAGGGGGAAGGGAAAAGAAGTGGGGAAGAGGAAGAGGGAAGGGAAGGGGTGGAGAGGAGAGGGAGGGAGGGAAGAGAGAAGGGTAGGGAGGGGAAGGGAAAGAGGGAGAGAAGAAATTTGTGAGGTTGCTTAGCAGGGTTGTTATTGTCATAAGTAGAAATTCAAAGAAATGAATTCAGCCCCCATTAATGGCAGCACATGCAGCCTCCCCCCCGCGACTTGTCACTGGTCAGGCAAGCCCATCTAAACTCCAAGGGCTGATTTCCAAGAGCGCTGTCAGGGTACAGGCCCAGCGCTTGAGCAGAAAACAGCAGGACCCTGTTTCAGACCTTTGCTAACAGTGACCAGGTTTTAATTAGTTAAATGTACAACCTGGCTCCGATTCTTCTCTGGTAGACACGAGGACCCACTGAGAAGCTTCAGAGCACCTACTCCCTAAGCTCCCAAGATGCACCGGGAAGATGAACCACCCTTTGGAATCTACAGCGACAGCTCTGACAGCTGTTTTGTGTTTATTTCCACGGTTAGGCCATTTCAGTTTGGGACTCTTATTCATCATATTAGCAAATATTTGTTAAAGGATCAAACATGGGCTGAGGTCTGTTTGTCGGGATGGTAATTAAGGCAGTGTGTGTACCAGGGTCAGAAGAAGATTGGTGGGCAGGATGCTCAAGCTGCTGTGTGTTGCTTTGAAAGCTGCATGGACCTCTCTGAGGCACATACAGCCAATGTGCACATGTGTACGTCAGTCTTGTTCCTACTACTCTAAGGACCAAATAAGAAGCATAGGATGTGGAGAAAACATTTTAATGAGCATATTCTATTTGCTTATGGCAGAGTCCTTCCCTGCAACACAGTCCAAAGCCTTTTTATTTTTCAGACTGCCATTTTCAAAACGAATTATAGTGTTAAGAAGTTTCTCAAACAACAAATTGGTTCCTGCTAACACTGTGGTAAGGACTGGATTTGGCTAAGAGAATACAACAGAACTCTTTCTTTTTCTTGCTATCAGATCACTATAACGTTCTCCACATCCTTACCCTTTTTTCATTTTGTGTCTATTTTTTTCAAGTCAATATAATGCAAATAGGCTGGATGCAAGATGCAATATTTAAGCTGTTCTGGCATTGAAGATAGAGAGAGCGATGCAAGTATATACATTTTCTCAGTACTTGGAGGCTGAAGCAGGAGGATTGCTGCTGTGAGGCCAACCTGGGCTGCACAGTGAGGCCTTGTCTCAGAAACAAAACAAGGAGTTAATAAAGCTGATAGGTCATCTCTGCCGAATAAGCCAATTCCACAAAACTTAAAAGCAAAAATATAGGTTTGTTGGGGACAGCTCTCCAATGGGTTCACCAACCTCACAGGAAGATGTTGATGAAGTCACCAAGCAGGGGGAGACAGAAGTGGGGGGTAACTCACGTGCAGATAAGGAGAGAGAGAGTGCAAAATGTCTGTGCTATATAGGGAAGGGCTTCTGGGAGAGGGAAAGCCCAGCCCTGGGCTGGAAAGCTCAGGGCAGAGAGTGGGATATGTCAGCCATGCCCTGTAACATGTAAGGGACTGAGGGGTGCTGGGAAAACCTGGAAGCCAGGTCCGCTTTGCTTAAATGGGCATTTCAGCTGCTTGTCCTGGGTCTGAATCCCAACAATTGCAGTTCAATATTTTAAAAAAATTATATGGTTTTGATTATTTTTAACACATCTAATTGTACAGCTTTTACCCCAGTGCTTGACAGAATTTGTAATTACTTCCCAAAAGGGCTTCATGGTTGGACAGTTGCTGGCCCTGCATTCACCCACTGAGAAAGATGCAGCTTTAGGATGTGGCTCAGAGTCCCTGTTCCCTTGGGCATACTGTGTTCCCTAGCACTAGCTGGGAATAATCCAAATTCTCACAAAAAAAGGATTCCCAGCATATTCAAACACAAAGTAGAAATTCCCTGTTTGTAAGGAAACACCTTCATTTCATGTAATATCCTACATCATGAAATCTGCACAAAGTCACTAGTGCCATTGGCCCGCAACAAGGCTGTGTCTGCTGAGACTGTGAAGTTCCAATGACTCCCCCCCCCCCCACACCCCGAAGGAGCCAGCCCTCATCTCATGAGTAGCCCACCCTGGATGGCTGGTAGCCAGGCTCTCTGCATTAATGCTCCCAGAGGCCTTTGCTCCATCCCACACCAAGCACACATGTGGTTTTCACAACGTAGTTTCCCCCTTTCTCCTCCTGTTCCTCTGACTCTTTAATCCTCTTCTTGCCCCTTTCTTAATCAAAAATTCTAACTGAAATTCTGTACCTTGTTTGTTCTTGTGTTCTTAGCTTCACCCCTATCTAGAACTTGAGCTCTCCCTTTCCCAGGCCTGACCACACCCCAGCTCTGATTCTTAATCACCTGGAAAAAAAAATGAGAAACAGCCTATACTTTTAGATTTGACCTGTCCCCAAACAAGCCCACTAATGCTCCCCAAGCTACCGCCCAGGAATGGATTTTCTCTCCCAAACAGCAATCCTTTATTTCCTATAAGGCTTCCCTGCCACCTGCCCCTTCTCCTTACTAGCCCCCTCTCTTTTCTGGTTTTTTTTGAGACAGGGTTTCTCTGTGTAGCCTTGGCTGTCCTGGATTTGTAGACCAGGCTGGCCTCAAACTCACATCGATCTGCCTGCCTCTGCCTCCTGAATGCTGAGATTGAAAGCATGGGCCACCATCCAGCTCACTTCTTTCTCTAATTGTGTATTTTGTGTGCCTGTTTTGCCTCCTTACTAGACCTCAGTGTCTTTGAGGAAGGATGGTGCTCAGAGAGGACCCTGGAGAAGACCTAATAATTGGTAAATACAAAAAGGTTTAAGTCACCAGTTGAAACAATTCACATACAACACACCAGAGCTTTGAGCCTGTGAAAACATCAGTGGGATTTTACCTCCTGGGAGAGGGTCATGGCATGTAATTTTTAGTTCCTATTCACCCTAATGTTAAAATGACTCCAAAAAGCAGACTAGAAGAGAGCAAAGTATCACTTCACTGAGTCAGGGACAGAGTACTCTAATCTCACCTCCAAAGGAAACCTTTATCCCACCTTGACTGAGCTGGGTAGGAAAATTCCCACTACTGGCAGACAAGGTAGAAGTCTTTTGCTAAGGGAGCACAGCATCTCACAGTGGCTCAGACAGACCTGGCTCCAAATCCTACCGTACCTGCTTACTTTCTGTGTAGCAAGAGTCTTAAGAAAGTCACACAGGGGTAAACATGTAGCTCAGAGGTGGAATGCTTACCTGAAGTTCAAGGCACAGCGCTCGGGAGGCAGAGGCAGGTAGATCACTGAATTGAAAGCCAGCCTGATCTACCTGTCTACAGGAGAGGTCCATATACCTGTGAGGCACACTGTGTACTTGCTCAGGTTACCATAGTTACCCACCTGAAGGTCCTTGATGTAATTGCTGCCCCCAATGTCCAATGCAGAACCACCTCCCTCCCTCCAACCAGACCTGTTTTGAAAGGCAGTGCAGGGAGAGATTCCTGAGATCATATTACAAGTGAAATACTCTTTCTGCCTCTTTCTCCTCCTTCTCCCTCTACCTTTCCCCCAGCTTCCTTCTCCTCTGCAGCAGAGCCCAACTGTTTCCTTCCTTCCTTTCTTCTTCTCTTCCTCCTCCTCCTCTTCTTCCTCTTCTTTTCTGGTCTTAGGCTCATTCATGACCTTTTGTCTCACTCTGCTAAATACTAAAGTTATAAGCTATGCCACACATCTGGCAGCTGTGGGGGTTGCTTAGTTTTGAATTTTTTTATTGTGACGCTTGTCTTCTCTGGGCAGAAATGTCCATTAAAAGATGAAATATTTGCAAGGCTCCATGAACTTGGAAAAGGGAGTCTCTGAAGTGCCTGTGCTATGCCTGGCCACCTCACCATTAAAAAAAAAAATGCTTAAATTCACTTTAATTGTAACTAGTAAATTCTGAGGGCTGAAGAGATGGCTTAGTGGTTAGGAGTGGTACTCTTCCAGAGAACTCTGATTCGGTTTCCAGCACTCACGTGGCAGCTCACAACTGTCTGTAACTGGAAGTCCAGCGGAGCTGATATTAAACATCCTGACCTCTGCAAATACCCACAAATTAAAAATCAACCTTTTAAAAATAGAATAAATTTCAGGGATTAGGCATTTAGCCCTGTGGGGGGAAAACTTGCTCAACAGCCCAGGGACCTAACTTCTAGTCCCTAGCACACACACACACACACACACACACAAAAGTGGCAAATTGTACTTCAGTGTGGGTAGAACTGTTTAGCTAATATGCACTAGGTCCTATATTCAATTCCAACAGTCAATACACATAGAAAATTTAGCTGTGAATGAAAAAAAAAAAAAAAGACTTATGTCTCCATGAGTCTTTGTAACATATGAGCGGGAACCTGAATAGAAAATGAAATCCTAATCTACTTGGTAGCTTTTCATCCACATCCTCCCTGAGTTCATGAGCAACTTCAGCAGTGAAATGAGCCCTGAAGGCAAAGACAAGCCCTAGAGCCAGGCAAGGGCAAAGGGTGTGGATAAACCACAGGACCCCATCTGTAAGAATACAAACCTGGGGTCCTGTCAGATACTCCTGAGGAGCCTGCTTGTTTATCATTCTTATGCTGTCCTAGCCACTCACCTGGAAGGAAGAAATACACCTAGTTTCATCCACTCTTCCCCTGTCATTCGACAACAAAAGGAAGGTTTCCAATCTACCATGCTGACATTGCCCATCACTCATCCATATTCACCCTTTCCTCCACTTGGCTCTAGCCTACAGAGCTAGTCTTCCTCTATGATAAGACCACAGCCCTTAACGAGGTGAAGACTCTTCAGGAAAAAAGAAAGTCACAAATTGCCTCACCAAGGGTTCTTTAAGCCCAGATTCCAAGGAGTTCTTTTAGTCCTATTCAGTGCCACATGCTTCAGTCTACAGACACTGAAGCCGTAGGCTCTAAACTTCAGGGACAAAAAGTATCCCTTCGCTTACTAGAACATGAAGTGACCGCTGAAAGCAGCAAAGAGGTGTTTGAACTAGTCATTGAATTTTGTCGCTGAAGGATATTCTGTAGTAGCTGATAATGATTTTATCAGCCCACTTTAGTCAATAATGAGTTTTTCTACTTGCCAGGACCCGCCAATTGGGAATCTACTATATGTGAACAACATACAAAATGCCATTGTGACTGTTCAGTCTTCACTATCACTGCTTACTGTACTTTGTACCGTTCAGTGCACACATGAGATAAAGGGTGTCTAGCCCCACTGTTCTTTTCCTGGATGCCTGAAACTTCCTTCTTGCTTTCAGAGTCTGTTCTCAACTTTGCTATGCTGGAGAATACACTTATTGGCGGCATTTATTTACCCTAGCCTGCAGCATTTGCTAAACTTTCAGCTTCAAATTGTCATTAGCTTTTGGCTCTTCTTTCATGGACCATTTTCTCATTGCCTCTAATAAAACGGAATGCCTCTAACTTCACTTGGAAAATTCGGTGAGAGATCCCAGTGTCCTCAAAGTTAGATGCCTGATAGCATCTCACGGTCCAAGAAGTAACTGGAAGGAAGGAAAGATAGGCGTGTGTTCTCCCCTCTGTGGAGAGATGTACCAGTCCTAGATAAAGAATGGACTGCACCATTTTTGAGCACCTATGTTATCAGCCAGGAAATCTCTCTAGGGTGTGTTTCTCCACAAGCTCCATTACTTCACTGTTCCTCCATAGCAACTGACACATTTAGAGTTCTCAACCAGAAAACCACAGGATTAGCACATACAGATAACACGGAACCCTCCCCAGGATGATATGGTGGGAGTGAGCATCCTCTTGAGCTTCCCTGAGAAGCATCTGTTCCCTGACAGATGATGTCAACAGCCATGATTCTTTTGAGACCTGAGCACAGTGAAGAGGAGGATTGCTCTACAGTCTGGATGATTATTTTTTAAAACACTAAAAGTAAGCCAGCCTGGGACTATGTAGTAAAGTCCTGTCTCAAAACCAAAACCCAACACCGGAAGGCCAGGAAAAGCAGTATAGTTAATGACTATACCATCTTACAAATGTTCCTTGGCTTCTGCACCAAGGAGAGAAGTGTCCTGTGATCCTCTGCTCTGTAGAGTGAGATGCACCACAGAGAAAGCCCACATCACAGATGAACAGATTTGGGATTGTCAGAGCCAAAAAAAATGAATCTAAAGGGAACTGACTACATGGTGGGACAAGCAGGAGGAAGGACAGTTCTAAGCATCAGTGTCTCTCTGGTCTGTTAGGTGCTTCATGATGTCTCTTTTAAACCAGATCATGCGTAGTATTCTATGGTAGAAAGCCACCTTATATTATTTCATGTAATACTTGTTTCTCAACAAATAAGTGCCACCAGATGGTGGTGGTGCATGCTTTTAATCCTAGCACTCAGGAGGCAGAGGCAGGGAGATCTCTGTAGGCCAGCATGGTCCACAGAGTGAGTTCCAGGATGGTCAGGTCTACACCGAAAAACCTTGTCCAAAAAATAAAAAAATAACAAATAAAAAGGAAAAGGGGGGGGGTCACACATACACACAACTAAGTGCCATAATTCTTTCTTTCTCTTCGAGTACTCCAGGCACATGCTAGGTCTGAGACAGACCTCTTCTACAAGGCCATTTGATACTCTAGGTGGACGGAAGTTCTGCCATCTTTAACTCATGATATTTAAAGTCAACTTGAGCATTCTTCATCTCAGTTACAAAGCATAGGAAAAGACCAGTGTCACCTGGAGTCATTCCCCCACACAGGCTTATTCGTGAGGCATGCCACCAACTGTTGATTGTCTGGAATTCGGCCACAAGACAATACAAGAGAGGCAGGGCAAAGCCGACTACCTAGATACCCAGGAAGAAGAGGAAACTAATTATTGGGAACAGCTGGTAGTCTCTGCTCACAACTGCTACGGCCTTGAGGCAAGTATAGCTGTAGGTGGTATTGTTAGCCTGTGCTACAGGGTTTGTTAGGGACAAGGGTACTAGAAGTATGAAAGGGCAGGTGAAAGGACACAGGTGTGAGGAGGCAATACGCCATCTGTGGTGGGTCAAACTCCCTAAGACAACTTCCCTGGATGATGCCACCAGAGTTGTTCAGACAGTCTGACAAGTTCTCATTGGTAACCAATAGTATGAAGGCCTGAGGACAAGGGGAACAGATCTAAATGACACACACAGGAGTGGAAACTGAGTCTCAGCCATAGCCGTTGGCAATCATAGAACTGACTTCCTTGCAGCGTTAGCTCTGAAAGGAAGGATGTGAGTTACTGCTAGTTAGCCCTCTAACTTCAGGGAGCTATGCAAATCCAAAATCAGAAACCACACTCATACACGAAAAACTCAAGTATTTACTCCAGTTGTTCACACCCTAAGTTAAAAGGTCCATCGTCATATCACAACTAATGGTGGCATCCAAAAGCTCTGGGTAGGACCAATCACTTGTTTACTTTGTGTGAAGCTGATACAAACTGGCTTAAATTTGGGTCCCAAATACTGTAACTTTGAACCAACAAAGACACCAAGCATGACCTGCCTGATGGCCTTATTGTCCATTCTTTCTATAGACCTCTTCCCATAAGGTCAGGGTGAGACCCCAAGCAGCATTCCATCACCAGCACCATGACATAGTTGGAGATGCATCATTGTAGTACTGAGTACTGTGCCTCTGTGTTTAGTGTGGCTTCCAAACTGCCCAGCATCATTTAGGCGCTAGCTTAACACTACAGAATCAGTGTCAGCACACCGAAGCCGCTCTGACAACATGCCCTTCACACAGGCTGATGCAATGAGGGGCTCAGAATGTGGAGCCAAGCTGCTTTGCTCAACACAAACCAGCTCTGTGGGCTTAGGCCATTTAACTCCTCTGAATGTTAAGTATCTGCTCTGGAAAATGTCAAATAGACAGCTTTGCATACACTTGATATTGTGTTTATTTTTCGAGGCGGAGATCAATGCCTCAGTCTTGCTCATGCTAGGTAAAACACTCTACCACTGAGCTGGTCCTCACCCTGTATTTGTTTGTTTGTTTGTTTGTTTGTTTAAAAGACAGGGTTTCTCTGTGTAACCCTGGCTGTCGTGGAACTCAATCTGTAGACCAGGCTGGCCTCAAACTCACATAGATCTGCCTGTCTCTCTTAGGAGTGCTGGGATTAAAGGCATGCACCACCGCTGTCCGGTTCTGACCCTATATCTTTATCTAATGCTATTTCATTTACTGTAATGAAGTGGTAGCTGCTTTATTAGCAACCATACGCAAGGCAATGAGCATATTCTACATTTCACACTTTTGACTGTTTCTTAAGCTGACCTCGTTTCCCATGTGCTCCATTTTAAAGGAGAGAAAACTTGGGCTTTTAAGATTAGATTAAGTGGTGGAAGACAGAAAGCTAATGTAAGTACAACAAGAGCTGGAGAGACAGGTCATCAGTTAAGAGCACTGACTGCTTTTGCAGAGGACCCAGGTTCAATTCCTAGCACCCACATGATGGTTCACAACCATCTGTAACTCCAGTTTCAGTGGATCTAGCACCCTCTTCTGACCTCTACAAGCACCAGGCCCCTGCATACATGCAAGCAAAATAGTCATGCACATAAAATAAACTGTATCAATCTAAAAGAATATGTTTTGTTTTGTTTTGTTTTTTAAGTAGATCTGTGAGGTAGATTAATCACAAGCCCAGGTCCAGCCAAGGCTACTCATGAGATCCTGTTTCAAAAAAACAAGCCTGGTGTCGACGTGTACACAAGAAATGCTGGCACTGAAAAGGTAGAGGCAGGAGGATTAGGAATTCAAGGCCAGCTTCAGCTACATAGTGGGTCTGAGCTTAGCCTGGACTATTTGAAACTGTCTAAAAAAAAAAAATCCAAAAAATTAATTGGAAATAAAAAAATAATAATAAAGAAGAATTATGATTTGGAGTCAGAGATTGCTCCTCTCAAATTCATAGTCTTAATGACTAAAGTTTTCTTTTAAGGAGATAAAACAATTTAGGCAAACTTACAGTACTTAGCTCTCAGCGAGCACTGAAGAAATGTTAGTGTTCTTCCTTTTTCCTCCACTGTTGTTTCTACTCCTTACGTTACAGTTTTCTATACTCAGTGAATACTGTACTTATATTTGGCTTATTTTCCATTCCTAGTGGCTTAGGCAGTACATTTTCACTGAGTGTCTACTATGAATTCTGCCCTATGCCAGATGCCAGTGTGCAGTCATGAACAAAAAGACACAGAAGATCCCCACCCTCCATGCATTTGTCAAACACCAACAGCATCCTTCAGGAGCCTAAACTTGGAGGCTGAGACATGCTTAACTTCTTGAAGATGGATTAGGCTATAGCATTTGCAACTGTAATATTATGTTACCTTGGACACCAAGCAATTAGCAAGTAATTAAATCTCCACTGGTCTGAATACACCTGCAACCAAACTGTCTGTGGAAGTTCTGTTAGCACTCACTAATTAGCATGAGTTGAATGACAGGGTAATCAAAAAGAGAATGCATCTTCTTGGAGACAGAGAGTAGATGGATGGGGGAAGTGGAACATGCTTTAAACGCTTTTTTGCTTGGTTGTTATTGTTTTTTTTCTTTTAGTCAATACAGAGTGGATAGGCTCATTGTTTATCAATATTAATGTCTCCAGCAGGAAACATGCTGAGGGGAAAAATCACTATATGCTGATATTTATATTCATCCTTTCAACACCACAAAAATGTTGATTGTGACTGTTGCCTAGTCACTATCTGAATACCGACAATGGTAATTGTAGACAGCGTTCATAACTAATAGCAACGCAAGAACACTTGATTAAGGAAAGAGATGCTCATTCCTATCTAACTAAGAAAGCACAGTCTTGAGGCTGGATTTGGTGACACATTCCTATAATCTCGGCACTCAGGGAAACTGAGATTGGAGGATCAGAAGCACCTCAACCCCTTTCCTTCCAATCCACTTTAGTGTTTATTCAAGAGAGTCTGAGGTGAGCCTAGAATTGCTGATCTAGCAGGATGAAGTAGGGTTTTGATGAGAGACTACTTTTCTTAATAAATGAAGAAAAAAAAAGTAGCTAGAAGTTCAAATCCAGCCCTACTATGCATCAATATCAGAGCTCTTCAGAAATTATTTTTGCCCTTTTAAACACATCTTAGCTTTTTGACTAATAAATGCATTTTAAAATGTTGGTAAAACGTTTCATGTTACCTTTGTTAGTTCACACCTGTAATCCTAGGGCATGGAAGGCTGAGGCAGAGGGATGTTGAGTTTGAGGCCAGCCTGGGCTACATAAGACCCTGTTTTCAATGGATGGAGTGAGGCTTTCCATGGGAGACAAAGTCACAGTATTGGGTAGATAACTCCTTGTGCACACTCTGCTAGACTTGCCATTACTGAGTCTGTGGTCTCTCTCATTCCTCCATCCAGAGCCCAGCTGGGATCCTGCCTTCCATGCCAGTCACAATCACCATGGACACAACCACAAGTTCATACAAAAGCAATATAAAGCATAACATCTGGAGAGTTGATTCTCAATTTATAAAGTCTATTTTTCAAGATATCTGTGAGCCCTTAGACAAAAGCTGAGTGGACAAACTTCAGTGTTCCTGGCTCCAAAGGAACTTAGCTTAATGCTAATGTGGACAGAATTCCCCAGATATTCGTAACTTTACTCCATAAAGTGGAACATGCCTGCACTTACAGAAGAAAAACACCATTCATTATTTTCTGTTTCAGAGACTGGGCTACATTAGAAAGAGAGCATATTTGAAGTGGAAAACGTAGCCATTTCAGGCAAATGTGTACTTTGTCTTCAAATGAACAGCTTTCAAAATGATCTTGGTTAAGCTGCCTTTTATTTCTATCTTTTATTCCCCTCGATGCCAGCTGAAGTTACCCATCTCCCAACAGCTTCCAAATGGACCAGTAATTGTAAGGCTCGGTGATTTAATTAGACTCATTCTAAACACGCACATTTTTATCAATTAGTTAATAGGCTAAAGAGAGCCCCTTTGTTGGAGCCAGGTCATTTGGAAGCTAGAGGCTTCTTGAGGGCAAGAAGCTGAAAAACAGCAGCGTTAATATCTGTAATTAACCTCACGAGTCCTAGGTTGTTCAATTAAGAATGACCTCCCTTCCCTCCCATATGCCTTCCATTGGATGGAGTTTTAATGTGAAAAATAGTCACTGAAGAAAAATGAAGGGAAAAGAGGGCTTCCCTCTCTCACACACACAAACTAGATCCAGATAAAACACATCCAAACCAGAAAACCTCCAAGATGAAAACGCTTCTTACTGTTCTTACAGCTATGGCTGGTCATTGGTGGCATTTAATATTTCTGGGCTCTTCTGATCAGCAAAAATGCCGATGAAAGACACCAGGAAGCATTTTAAAGCAGGGTGTTTTTCTTATCACACGGGACAAGTCTCAATTCTGGAAACGGACTGTGCTCGTGAGAATGTCACCCTTGGGTTGCTTTGGTGATTACTGCCTTCTCCTTCTCTGGCTTAGAGAACGCCATGTAAAAGTTCCAGCTTGCTCCTGTAGTTACCATAAATAAGCACCAGACATATGGCAGAGGAGTTCTGCAACAAGCTCGGCCAGCTTCTTGTCCTGAAAGAAATTCATGAGCAAGTCGGTAGGGCTTGTTCCATTGGCTGATGACCGATATAGCTTGAAGAGGCCTTGTACACTAAGAGTAATATTGACAAAAAGAAGAAAACTTCTGTCTGAGAAAGGGATAAAACAACATAGAAATACACAAAACGCCCCGTTGATCAGTCATGCTCTGAAAGGTAAACATCACTACTTCCTTTTTACTTTTTAACTAAATCTCAATCTCTATTGTTGAGCATCATCAGTATTTTGAATTTAGAGGAAAAGGATACATTCACTTTGAAGCCAAACACATCAAAATAGTAGCAATTACAAAGATTATGTCTTGTTTTTCTGCTTGCTAGTTAGAATATATTCAAAGATGATAAAAGAAAGGACCTATTTTTTTTTTTAGCACTATGCAAAACAGAGAAAAATAACCCTTGTTTTAAGGATTTTTACAAGAAAAGAACATGGGCTAGCATGTGAAAAAAACTGAATTCTTTCAGGCTTGCATCTCCAGCACTGAGTCCCATCTAGTGTTCATTCACCCAAATTAAAGACCAAAGCAGGTGGCAAAAATAGCCAGCCCTCGCTCCTACTGTAATTGTGTGCGTGTATCAGCAGTTCTGACCAGTAGCAAGCGGTTCACGTTCATTGTTATGGTCAACAATTTTATTGTGCCTGCTCAGCAAACACGCTGCTCTGCCGAGCTTCATAAATGAGCCCTTTGTTTCCTTCGTCATTAGACAGACATTCGTTCTGTACAATGTCCAACTTCCAGACAGGTGGAATAAGGAGGTGGCATCTGTCTAAATATTGAATGCCACGCTTCCCCCATCTGCTGTCATAACAGCTCCGGGTCTGTTTGGCTTCAGTTATCCTCTTCTGCATACGACCAGCCAGCCATATGCCATATACACTGCACGTGCCACCAGAGCGGCAGGGTCCGCATGGCAGCCTCTGAGCCAGTAGCCAAATAACTGGGGAAAAGGGAAGAGGTGAAGGTTGGAGGTCAGGCAAGGGCAGGCATCAGCAGGTGATGGCCCGTACAGCCACTGAGGGAGTACGGGGAGCCGATAGAATAGGCCTTCAGAAGTCAATGCCGGCAGAGAGCACACTGCCAATCACATTTTACAGGGCATACCTTCCAAGCTAGGCAAATAAGAAGATTTAGAGCACATGGCAGTGCATCATTTATAATCCTGTCTTAGCCCAGCATGGCTTAGTGATAGTTCAGTGACAGATGATGAGCACATGACAGCTGCATGATCTTATACAAACGCATACGGCAAAATTAAAATTAAATTAGTGACACACGTGTACACCTTGGTTGTGCAACAGTTACACAATCTGTCTGAGGCCCTTCCCAGACTCTGCCACCAGGCCTCGAGTGCAGGGACCAGCTGAAGCCGGTTTCAAAAGGCACCTGGAAATCGGTCAGAGCTGGGATGAGTCCTTGCCTCCGGCAAAGGAGGAATTCAAAAGACATAAGCACTCAGGTTTCTGCCCACAAAAAAACGGCCAGGCTGAATGATGTTTCCAATTGGCCTAGTTAACGCTCTCTGAGGTCTGCATATCTGAAGCAGAAAGGTAACAAGAAAATAGATGTATTGGCTCCTGGTGAAATTACTCCTTCAGCATATAATTTTACTGTTTTATTATTGATTTGTTGTATGCCTTATGGAACCGTTTACGTCTGCACTTAAGAACTCTACTTTAGTTAACTCCCATTATTTTAAATGTTTGATAATGGATTATGAGCATTCTTTAATTCATCTGCAGACTTGTTTAGGGCAGCTTATTATGACAGGGTTTCCAAAATTATGCTTCTCTGGGAAACCTTATAAAATGTTGCATTTTTCATAACTTTCAATTTCATTTTTCTACTTCCATTACTTTCCTTTGACCCAACCCACTTCAAAGGTGATTATATTTTAGGTTTGCTTACACTTCAGCTCACAGGTTAATAAAAACCCACTGGCCTGGCAAGCAAAAGGTTACATAAGAGAAGAAAACAGGGGCTGGAGAGAAGGCTCAGAAGGCTGTTCTTGCAGAGAACCTTAGCTCTGTTCCTAGCACCCACATTAAGCGCGGCTTACACCCACCTACATCTCTAGCTCCAGGGAATCCGATACCATCTTCTGGCTTCTGCAGACATTTGCACTCATGTGCATATATACACACATATACACAAATACGTATACTTTAAAAAATATACAAATAGAAAGATGCACATATAAATTTTATAGGACACATGAGGAGAACATTCAGGTGTCGGGGATAGTTACCCAATGGGCTGAAATCAGAGATGGAAAGCTATTGCCATTTCTTTCAGTTACCATATAACTAAGAAATAAGACCCTGGTGTTGAAGACACTATACAGTTTGGTTGCAGGACGTAGAGAAATCAAGCTGGAACTGACTGGGACGCCTTCTCTCTGCTGGCTAGCTTTCATAGCGCCAGAAGTTGCTATGCAGGCTGCTGAGGGAAAAGAGACACCAATGCCCATACCTCGTACCAGAGCCTGAATACTCCAGTACTAACCTGCCCGGCAAGATTTACCTACCGTTGCAAGAGTGGCATGATTCTTAGGCGGATAACCAACAGCTTTTTGACTGGACTTCCTGTGGAGGCCTGTTCGACAGCAGGGAACCTGTGCCTGTTTTTGTAAACTAGTGAAAGCCCATGGCTGGGGAGGTCATAGGCCCTAGGGGGGACAGTTCTACTGTTGCTTTACTGAGAGGTTATGTTGTCAAACTGCCTTCTAAATACTCCTGTTTAGGGAATAGAGAGATGGCCCAGTGATTAAGAGCACTAGCTGCTTTTCCAGAGGATCTGCTTTCAATTCCCAGCACCCACATGACAATGCACAACTGTCTGTAACTCTTCTTCCAGGGGATCCAACACTCTCACACAGACATACATGTTGTCAAAATACCAGTGTACATAAAATAAAAATGAATAAACTTTTTTTAAAAATGACACACACACAATAAAAAAATCCTTGTGTTTATACCCACAGACAAGGCTGCTTTCAACCTTGGTCAAATAGGTTTTTCGCTTATTACGTGGCTTTGTTGCTGTTTGTTTGTTTGTTTGTTTGTTGTTGTTGTTGAGACAGGGTCTTGCTATATTATTGCTAGCTGGCATGGAACTCACTTCGTAGGCCACGCTGGTCTCAAACTCAAATATCAGCCTGTCCCTGCTTCAGAAAAGCTGGGATTAAAGGGATGTACCACCACACCCAGAAAGAAACTTCTGGCAGTGGTTAATACAGAGATCCATAATTGGACAAGAATTAGCGACTGTGAATTCTCAGTCCTAAATGGGACGTCTACATCAGTTTCTACCCTACGGCTCAGGAAACAGTGCAGAAGAGAAGGTGGAAAGAAACGTAAGAGTTGGAGGATAGGGAGGAAGACTGGGAAACCATGTGCTCTGGACATGACAGGATCATTGTTCTCATGAACCCACACCTTCACAAGATCAAGTCAGTCAAAAAGTACAGCGCAGACAGGGGAAGAGCTAATGAAATCTCATCCAAGCTGGGGAGCTACTGGCAGGTGATGTCTGCTGAGGAAGAGAGAACAAGGTTTTACGGGTTTTTTTGTTTTAATTTTGTTTTGTTGCTTGGGGGTTTTGCTTGTTTATTTGAGGTAGTGAGGACACTGATAGGTTTCCCATGTGACAGGGGATGCCCCCACATTCATGCAACACTAAACGGACTCAGTGAGTTACAGAAGAGGAGGAGGAAGATGAGGACATCATATTGGGAGAAGAATGTGTTAGGGAGCTCTAGGAAGAATTAGATCAGCACCACAAGGAAGTGGGCATGATGAGATTAAAAACAAATTGTAAACATGTATGAAATTCTCAAAGAATAAATAAAAAATGTTAGAGTTGGAGGTGACAGCCCCTCTCAATAATTAGAATTACAAGAGATGAGGCAAAATTCCTCCAGTTTCTTTAAAAAGAAAATGATACTACCATAAAAAATACCAACTAGATAGATCCTAAACATAGACCTTAGGATGGTAAGCATTGCTGAGACCAATAAGAATATAGGTTACCTTTGGGAAAATGCTATGTTCATGTTTCTATGCAACTCACACATTGGGATGAAGCTTGGATTTTACTTCGGTGGGCAACAGTGAGAGGGGAAGGCAAGAAAGGGTATGTTCTATGTCACTAATAAACCTTACAAAGAATGGCCAGGCTTCATGGCACATATTTTTGATCCTAGCTCTCAGGAGACAGAGACAGGAAGATTTCTGTTAGTTTGAGGCCAACCAGGCTACATAGAAAGATGCTATACAAAAAGAGAGAAAAGAAAGAAAAAATGAAGGAAAGAAGAGAATGACATTATGCCCATAGATGAGTGCAGACATTATGCCCATAGATGAGTGAGTTCTCAGACCTCAGCAAAAAAAAAGTTTCTTTCTGTAGTGAGTGGATGCTGTCACTACAGAAACTCAGAGCTGGTCAAGTGCAGAGAGTAAGGGTCTGTGGACATTGCATCACAATCTCTGACCCCAGGGACCATTTCAGAAAAGGAATTGGAGAGATTGTAAGAACCAGAGGTGGAAGAGAATAGGACTAAAGCAAAACAGCACCTTCTGACCATGGCTGGACTGCTGCACTCGTGAGCTCAGGGCAGCTCTGATCGACCAGACCAAGCCTGTGTCAGTTAATAGTCCAGTGTGGAATGGAAAGGGTTCCATGAGTCCGCGCCATTAGCTGAGGCACTACTGACACTTGATGGATTTTAGAGGAGAAAGAGTCCCTTTTTTTTCCTTAAGAATGTGGCTCCTGGTAGGTCTGTTGCAATGTTTCTCAACCTGTGGGTTGCTACTCCTGGTTGCTACTCTTAGAGGGGTTGGGGGGTTCTACTCCTGGTTTTGAGGGGTGGTAAAGGGGGTTGTCAAAGGACTTTTCCACAGCGATTACATATCAGATATTTTCATTACAATTCATAACAATAGCAAAATTACAGTTATGAAGTAACAATGAAAATAATTGTGGTTGGGGGTCACCACAACACAAGGATGTTTATTAAAGGATCGCAGCATTAGGAAAGTTGAGGACCACTGTTCTCACGGACAGTTCCACACCCAGAAATGTATGGCAGCACAAATTGAAGTCGATGGGTTGTTAAGGGAAAAAAAAACAAGGCAAGTAAGAGGACACAGAGTTGGGGGGGGGAGGGAGGAGGGAGGTGAACAAGGACCCAGGAACACAAAATGAGTAAGACACACAGGAAAAATAAATAAGTATGACAAACATGTTCAAAATCCACATTTTTATTGTGATGCTTATTGTTAATTATTGTTGCTAACATCATTTCCAGGCTCAATTGTCAATAGAAATAGACACCTTCTTTTCAGGATCCACATCTGAAATGGTGGAAATTCTCAGAGGAAAAAAATTTCACAGGTCACTTCTTGGCTACTGTTTGTTACTCTGGGGACTAAGCCCTCACGAGCTACTTTATTTTTTCCCAAGTGCTTTGCAATCTTTAATTACTCAATTTTGAAATATATTTAGAAAGGCACTTGAATTTATTCGATGCCGCTGTTCAAAATGGATTTCTACCCATTTTCAGCCCTTACTTGTGGCAGCGCAGTATCTTCCTGCTGGGAGTACAGGTGTGGGAAGGCGAAGCCCATATAAAGGAATTTCTGAAGCGAAATAGAAGGGGAGGAAGGAGAGGAGAAGCCAGCCTGGGTGGAAATAACCATAATCAGCAGTGCCTATGCCCTCTTTTTCTCTGTGGCACTCTTTGCCAATCCAACGTCTTTCAGATTTTGAAATAATCAGTAATTTATAAAATGCAGTAAATATAGATTAGGCAGACCATATACATAGCCGATTTTTCTAACTGAATTGTGTCACTTGTCATGCAAATGGGCTGTCCTGAACCAACCAAAAGACAAAGGCCTGCTATAATGTAGTAATGGAAATTTCTGGAGGCCAGCTCTTAGAGAGCCCTTAAAAGGCAAGCAGAGAACAATATCATCATTCTACCGGCGGCTACCCTTGAGTCTACTTGTGCATGATCAAAGACTACAAATATAGTTTAAGCAGCATGGAATAATGGCCGGGTTTGCAATATGAAATGATGTTTTAACAAGCAAACCCGACAACAGTCCTGGTACCGCTACGTTTGGAGACTAAAGGCTAAATTTGTGATGCACAGCCGAGCTTAGGGAGTGGTAGGGAAATTAGGGTTAAAGGCTGACCTCCCTCCTGCGTTCCCTTTGAAGATCTCTATATTCTAGGGGAGAGGGTAATGAAAATATTTTACCTCCCCTATTGCAAGTAGGTCACCGGGCTAAAGCACAAAGCTGTTCATATTACCATTGCACGCCAAAGTACCTGCGAGCCCTACAGAGGGAAGGCCAAGTGCAAGGTGGGGTGGGGGGCGAGGGACAAACTTCTTCCCTCAGAGCAGGCCCCCTCCAGCTCTGCTGTTCTGACAAAGGAGCGAGCGACCAAGCAAATTTCCTTCCTTCTTAAGCTCCTCACACCTGAGGAAAACCCTTATGAAAGAGAGGACTACCAAACCCACCGTGTCCCCCACGGTGACCCAGGGCCTGAATGTCACTGATGGAAATGAGAGGAAGAGAAAGCTGTAGAGCTAGGATGACCCTCCTGTTTGGTTGCTTTGTGGCTGTTTTTTCTGAGTAACACAAGAAATTCAGAAACTCAGACTGAGGTATAGAGTCCCACAGCAGAGTGCTTGCCTACTGGGTTTGTGCACCCCAGTACCCCACAAACAAACAAACAAACAAACAGGAAGAAGAAAATTTAGAAACCAGACACTTAATAAAATGGCTCTAAACATGACAGAATATGTGAAAAAGATTAATTACCAGGAGTAAAGAGGGCTGATGCCAGGAATTTATAGGATTGATCCAAGTATGATGCCCTGCTGGGCTGCTAGGTCCATAAAATGCAACCCTAATCTGCAGGCCTATTATTGTTTCTGCAGAAACAACAGGCGTCAGCCATGACAACAAAAGGGAATATAATAGAGTTTCGGTAGGGGAAAAAAATTTGCTAGAGCCATGGAAAATAAACACATTAGGGGATCTGTGGACACCTCACCCAGCCTTCCTTAAAGCCCCAGTGTCCAAGAGGATACATCGCAGTGCCCTTCTCTGAGGACTGGAGAAGTCAGACCCAGTTAATAGGACCAGGAGCCACTGAGCAGCACAGCCTGGAGTTCCGGCTGGCAGTGGACCAAGCTTGTTCTTTATTTGGGAAATAAGCCAGCCACCATTTTCTTAAATGGGAGAATTCCCTCCAAAACACATAGGAAGGCTTTTGCCTACAATCACAACCTGAGGTCCTTGTAGACACATTTTCATCTCCCTTCCCCCATGGGACTCTCTGCGTTTTGCCCATCTCTGATAATTGATGTGTCTGACATTCAGAAACACTTTGTAAAACCACAAATTAGTCATGGCAGGCACAAGAAAAGAAGCTCAACTCGGCAATTGGATTACACAAACCAATCAGACTGTTGTCTGCCTTTGTTTATATGCGCCACCTTGACGGCAAAGAAGAAAGATAACTTTCGTAATTGCTGATGTGAGATGTTCACTACATTCAAGCCTAAACCATACACATTTTCTAGGAACAACTTGAAGGAAGAATAGTGTTAGCCTATGTTTGTATGTCTGAAATGTCTTTGAAAAGTCTGAGTGTGGAATATGCAAAGACCCCAAGTACCCCAAGTACAAACTGTATTTATAAGTGAATTATCTTGACATCCTCCATCATTCAGAGCATTCATTTATAGCATATGGTGTCTGCTTCACATGCTGACAGTGACTTTTTAATTTGAAGTCAGCCACAATCAGTGGTCCTAAATCCTTACTGTCTCCGGGATTAATTATGGGCACTAGACAGCAATAGCAATCCTCTCTTGATAAGCTTCATAGAGTTGGCAAGAGGAGAAAATAGGCCTCTCAAGGTTAGGGAGTAACCAGAGCTGACATATATGGGTCTTTCATGACACCCATTTGAAACATGACAAAGTAGCCACCATGTCTAGGGTGGGTATCTCGGGTGTGAGGCACCATTCCTGAAGCTGTCTGTTTCCTTTGCACGTCTCTTCTTTTTCCATTGTAAAGCAACTTACAAGCATGACACAGCTCTGCCTTCACAGCGACTCATCCGTTATCAAACCAACAGATAAACAAAATGCACAACACGGCAAAAGGTCTTGAGAATAATGAATCAGGCAGTAGCTTGTTTTCTATAACATGATGGCTTCACAGCTTCGCATAGCAGAACTTGTCAGAACTCAGGGTGTGCCTAGGATTCACTGCTTCACCGTATATAAAAAGAATCAAAAGCTGGCCTTTAGTGGTGCATGCCTGTAATCCCAGCGCTCAGCAGGCTGAGGTGGGAGGGTTGCCATGAGTTTTAAAGCCAGCTAGTTGTATAACGAGTCCCTATCTCACAAAATAAAAACAGGGCACGTAGCCCGGATGGCAGTGTGCTTGCTTGTCATGCACAAAGCATGGGATTGGTGCTGAGGCAGCACACAAGCCAGCGAGGACACATTCTTATAGAGCTATATTGCACTGGGGGATGTAAGGGTGGGAAGATCAGAAGTTTAATGTCATTCCTGGCTACATATCAAGTTTGAAGTTTTGAGGCCAGCTTGGGATATGAGAGATCTTGTTTCAAAAATAAAGTAAAATAAAATGACAAAACATATCCAAGCTGCCCAGACAAGCAGACAGAGCAGATACAGAGGAGGGATATGAACCTACCCAAGTTCCCTGAAACTTCCCCATAATCACAGTCCCCAGGCAGCCTTGCCACAATGGAGTCATTCTATACAACCTATGTCACACGCCTAAGGACTGAGGAAACCAGCAGATGATTGCTTGAGATGCTTCGTAGTCCAATTGTTTTTTTTTCGAAATCCAAGGTGATGATGATGATAATGATGATGACAATGATGATTCATTTGAATATCCCAAAAGGTACTTTGTTCATTTCAAATTTCATGAGGAGGAGGAATTACCTAGAGGAACTGGGAGGGGGGTCATGGAAGTCAGCATTTTCTAGGAAAAGATGCAATATGGACAATGTTCTTGAGGTGGCTGAGGGCAAATGCTTTAGGCACAGAAAGTAGGTGAGTGGCAACAGAGGGAATGAGGGGTGGCTAGAGCTATGAGGTGACAAATGGGGATGCAGGCCCAACTTCAGGCAATTGAGAAATTACAGAATCCCAGAGCCATTCTTCAGGACCTGTTTGCCCTCTAAATCCTCTACTCACATTGAGAATATTCAATCTCATTAAGAACAAACGTGAGTGTAGATCTTTTTCTGGAAACGTTCAGAACTCAAACAGGAGAGACTAGAGGAAGGCAGCGTCTGCTGCTCTGGGCTGTTCAGGCATCCTCTTCCTATTCTGCAATGCGCGCCGCACTTCAAAGGCTCAACCAGCTGCCAGAGCTGTAGCCAGAACATTCTCCTCATGGATATAGGACAGTCTCTGAGCTAGAGACTTTCAGGCCAAAGATTGGTGATTGCCTTTATAGTAGCTTAGAAGCAATGGAATTTTGGTATTTTATCCATTTATCTTCAAATATTATTTAATTTAAAAATATTATTTATTAATAAATCTTTGGTTCTATTATAGTTGGGAATTTGTTTCTCAGTGTTTTCTTTTTATTTATCATTCATTCACTTTACATCACAGTTGTAACCCTCTCCCTCCTCTCCTCCTGGTCCCACACTTCTTCCCTCTTCCCTATATTCTCCCTTCCCTCCCCCTTAGGAGAGGGGAGGCCCCCCCTCTTGCCACCTACCCATCCCAGCACATCAAGTTTTATCAGGACTGAGCATGTCCTTTACCAGGGTGGTTTGGCAAGGCAGCCCCACCAGGGGGAAGTGATCAAAAAGCATGCAACAGAATCCTTGTCAGAGACAGCCCCTGCTCCCCTTACTAGGGTACCCACATGAAGACCAAGCTGTTCATTGGGTACATATGTGGAGGGGGCCTAGGTCCAGTCCCTATATGGTCCTTGGTTGGTGTTTCAGTCTCCTCAGGCCCCTGACCCTGGCCCAGGTTAGTTAGCTATATTGGTCTTCTTGTGGAACTTCTGTTCCCTCCAGGTTCATTTATCCTTCCTCCCACTCATCCACAACACTCCCTGTGCTCTGCCCAATGTTTGGCTGTGAACATCTTTTTTGATCTCTTGCTGGGTTGGGCCTCTCACATGACAGCCATGCTAGGCTCCCTTCTGTAAGCATAGCAGAATATCCTTCATAGTGTCAGGGGTTGGCTCTCTCCCATGGTTTGGCCAGGCATTGGCTGAACATTCCCTCGATCTCTGCTCTATTGTTATTCCTGCAGGGTAAATTTTGGGTAGAAGTTTTTGTGGCTGAGTTGGTGTTCTGATCCCTCTCCTAGGAGTCCTGTCTGGTTAGAGGGTGGCCTCTTCAGTTTCCATGTCCCCCGCTAGTAGGGTCTTCCACACTAGTAGAGGTCTCCACTAGAGTCACCCCCATATCCTCCCAGGAGCCTACACTGTTGTAGGTCTCCAGCCTGTCTCAGAGATGTCCCAGGGCACAGTTTCTCGCCTTTCTGCAAGCCCTCTGTCCTCTTGCCTTCCCATCCCCCACCCCACCCCACTCTTTTCACATCGGATCCCACCCTCATTTCCCTCAGCACTCCCTCTCCTAACCTGTTCCCTCTTTTCCAGCACTTCCTTTGTCTTTTCTATTTCCCCTTCTCAATGAGATTCCTGCATCCTCCCTTGGGCCCTACTTGTTACTTAGCTTCTTCTAGGCTGTGAATTGTAGTATGGTCATCCTGTACTATATGGCTAATATGCGCTTGTAAGTGAGTACATACCACGTGTGTCTTTCTGGGTCTGGGTAACCTCACTCAGGATGATCATTTCTAGTTCCATACATTTGCCAGCAAATTTTGTGATTTCCTTGTTTTTAATAGCTGAGTAGTATTCCATTGTGTAAATGTACCACCGTTTTTTTGTTTGTTTGTTTTGTTTTGTTTTGTTTTATCTGTTCCAGTTTCTGGCTATTACAAATAAAGCTGCTATGAACATAGCTGAGCAAATGTCCTTGTTGTGTGGTAGAGCATCATTTGGGTATGTGCCCAGGAGTGGTATAGCCGGATCTCGAGGTAGAGCTATTCCCACTTTTCTGAGAAACTGCTAGATTGTTTTCCAAAGTGTTTGTACAAGTTTGCACCCCCACCAGCAATGGAGGAGTGTCCTCCTTTCTCCACATCCTTTCCAGCATGTGCCTTCCCTTGAGTTTTTAATCTTAGCCATTCTGATGAATGTAAGATGGAACCTCAGAGTTGTTTTGATTGGTATTTCTCTGATGCCTAATGACTTTGAGCATTTCTTTAAATGTTTCTCAGACATTTTGATTCCTCAGTTGAGAATTTTCTGTTTAGGTCTCTACCCCATTTTTAAAAATTGGATTATTTAGTTTGTTGGTGTTTAATTTCTTAAGTTCTTTATATATTTTGAATATTAGCCCTTTGTCAGATGTAGAGTTGGTGAAGATCTTTTCCCAGTCTGCAGGATGCCTTTTTGTTGTGTTGAGAGTATCCTTTGCCTCACAGAAGCTTTTCATTTTGAAGAGGTTTCATTTATTAACTGTTGATCTTAGAGCTTGAGCTCTTCGTGTTCTGTTCAGAAAGTTGTCTCCTGTGCTAGTGAGTTCAAGGCTCTTCCCCACTTTCTCTTCTAATAGATTTAATGTCTCTGGTTTTATATGAAAGTCCTTGATCCACTTGTGTTTTGTGCAGAAGGATAAATATTGATCTGTTTGCATTTTTACATGTTCTTGGTGTTTTCTTTCTATTCCAGATATTTTTTTAAGTTAAATATCAGTGCTGATTATCTTGCTAAAAACTGAAAAATGGGATAATTACAGAAAAACAGACAATTCTCACCCTCTACACCAACTAAGTCCTGTTAAGAAATTGAACTGGCCTGCAGAAATGGACAAAGAATTAAAGCAGAGGGCTATGCATGTGTGAGGAGAATAGTTTAGTGCATTGCTGGAGAACTGACTCCATGGAAGAGCACACAAGGGACAGCCACAAATATGAATGTGGTGTCACATCTCCACCAGATTCAAGACTTGTGAGGCAGGAAGAGCAAGGGTATCAGGTCAGCCTAAGTTGCTTAGCAAGACTTTTTCTCAAAAAATATAAATAGGGATGTGTTGACTCATAAAAAGTGCACATTTTGCTGTTGAAGACATCTTGGAACTGGAGAGATGGCTTACTGGTTAAGAGCATGGACTTTTCCTCCAGAGGACTAAGTCTGCTTCCCTCTTCCACCATGAATAGCTAACAACTGCCTGTGACTTTAGCTCCATGGGATTTGATGGCCTCTTTTGGGGTACCTACAACTCATATATGTTCACACAAACACACACACACACACACACACCATTTTTTAAAATTTAAAATTAAAAAATAAAGAAGACTTTCTTGGGTTTTTTTTTCTAGTCTCACTAAATATAACTCTTCTTGGCATGTAAAACAATATCCAGGACTAAAAATATACATCTGAAGCAGGACTAAATTTCCTGATAATTATTATCATTGTTATTATTATATGTTCTGTCCATATGTATATCTCTGTACCACATAATTTCAAGAGGCTATGGAGACCAGAAGACGGCATCAGATCCCCTGGCACTGTAGTTACAAACAGTTGAGAGCTGCCATGTGGGTGTTGGGAACAGAGCGTGGGACCTCTGCACGAGCAGACAGTGTTTGAAACAGCCGAGTCATTTTTCTAGTTCTAGTTTTTCATTTTTTAAAACTGAAAAGTGGCATGTGATGCACTGAGTCTTCGTTTATCACACAACATTGATTTCCTAGGTCTTCCCTTAGTTCTTCAGAGGTTTGGTGTCTTTTTTCTCACTATTGATACATCTGAGTAGTGGTTACATTTTCAAGATGTTTAATTAGTGCTCTTCCTTCCCTTACTGGCTCTCCTCCTTCCTAGGCTGGCTTGCTGTTGTTTCACCGCCAACTACTGTTTTGTTTAAAGACACTGTGTTTTCTCTGCCTGTCAGTTAATTCTGGGCTTAGTTTCAGTTTTACAAGCTCATCCATGATTTTTTGCAACCTTTTCCCCAAGAGTGAGCTTAATGCTCAGAACCAGGAACCTCAAACACAAGGGATGATGTCACTGTTCAGTTACTCAAAAGCAGCATTAAGAATAAAATCCACTCCATTTACCCAGAGGCCATATTGTAGCCTGTCAACGACAACACTCTACAACAACCCTTCAGGCTACTAATGATTTGGTCATTTTACTTTCCATGGGCACTTTTGGCAGGAAAATAATGAAAAAATCCCAGAAGGCTAAAACTCTCACAACGCATCCTTGATCCCAGCCCTGTGAATCTAGAACCTAGGAAAATGGAGGACGGGGAAGGCTTGAGCTACTGCGGTCAGGAGCTCATTGACTCCTAAGAACACAGAGCTGACGCGATAAAAATTAGGCTGTTACCCTGATACAGTGCTCCTCTCCAACCTTCTGGGCTTCTGGGACAAGAGTCAGGAGTTTGGAAATTCACTTCACTTTAGCTTCATTCTTAATTTTCATATTTAAAAGAATCTCATAAGGTCTAAAGCAGTAACAACAGCCTTATCTATTTCAGAGTTTCTTTTCTTTCTTTCTTTCTTTCTTTCTTTCTTTCCTTTTTTTTTGTTACCCCTACCTTTCTCTCTTTTTGAAAGCAGAAGAAAAAGGAAGAAAGACAGGTAGATTGTAAAAACAAAATAACATTTTTTAAATAACTGGAGAGCTCTTAATTGCTCTTGTCACTGCTCTTGCTGAGGACTGTCATGGGGTTCCTAGCACCCATGTGGCAGTTCACAAGTTCTGTAATGCCAGTTCCAGGGGATTCTACACCCTCTTCCAGCATGAGTAAGCATGAGGTATGTACACAGTACATATACATATATGTAGACAAAACATTCACACATAAGACATAAAAATAAATGAATCCTTAAAAGAATATGAATATGAAGCAGTGTAGTGAAAGATGCCTGTTCTCAATAAGATGGCAGAGAGCAGGTTGGGATACTGTCAACCGGTATGAAACCTCAACTCCGGAGGTACGACTGAAGTAAGAAAGGGAGAATCCAGAATGCGAGTCCCCTAGTATCCCACGGACAGATTAGCACGGGAAACAAGATGGAAGAAAAAGCAGATAGCTGAAAACCCACAGAGGAAGCTACAGAGGAAGCACAGCTGTGTCTGGTGGCTTCTTCCCTCTTGGTGTGCTTAGACTTTTTTGTGCCCAAGCCACCACCAGGACAGAAACATGTCATTGCTGGCCTAGCCTGGGCTAGGGGCAGTGCTGGGAGACCAGGATAGCCTATAATCCCAATGTGGGAAATGAAATAAGACTAAAACCTAATCTGTAAACTCCCTGAAAGTCAAACAAAAGTCCAGGAAAAGCCAAAGCCAGGTGTGGTGGTACACCTCTTTAATCACAGCACTTGGGGGGCTTAGATAGGAAGATCTCTGGTGGTTCAAGGCCAGCCTCCTCTACACAGCAAGTTCTAGCACAGCCAGGCATCTAGAGATATGTGGAGACCCTGTCTCTAAATAAATAAGCAAATAAATAAAATTCAGGAAGATGTCTTGAAAAACATTAACAAACTTATTTTAACTTGAAAAATGAGAGGATTAAGATCAGAGGATGGAAAAGAGGAACAAAAAGGAACATGGGTCACCCTGGGAACTTTCAGATATGCAGTAAAGCCTGCATAAAAAGTAATTTTTGATGAAAAGAATGGAAACAGATTAGTGGATCAGAATAAAGTCCAAACAAACGACTCTAACCGTGTGGAACATATTTATAACCTCAGCGGTTATAGCAGTGAACATTATGTTTAAAAGTTGAAATTCACTCGAGAGAACGATGAAACCTCTAGTCTGTAAGCCCCACTTGCCCAAGAACAGATAACTTCCTGGAATGCTGGATAGGAGCATTATTTTTGTAATTGATTTTAGTCATGTAAGATAACAAACTTCGTGGTTTTGCTTGCCTTAACTGTGGGCAGAATAAAAAAAAAAGAGAGAGACAAAATAACAAAAACACTAAAAAAGGGGTTGGGGATTTAGCTCAGTGGTAGAGTGCTTGCCTAGCAAGTGCAAGGCCCTGGGTTCGGTCCTCAGCTCTGGAAAAAAAAAAAAAAGAGAGAGAGAGAGAGACAAAATAACTGTGGGCAGAATGTAGGTGGAATGTGTGACTGATTTCAGGTAGGCAGAAACAATGTAGCCTTGGGAGTATTGCCTTTATAAACCCCTGACTAATGTAATTGAGAACTGCAACTTGAGAGCAGGCTCAGGAACAGTACTAGCACCGTCAGTACGGGCACCAGTATCTGAATAAAGCTTCACCTTTGTTAAAATTCATTCACCGTCAGACTGGTGATTCTCTGAATGACCCCAGACCCATAACAGCCAGAAGGCTGAGGCAGAAGGATCTCAAGGGTGAAGCCAGCCTGTCTCAAAATACAAATAATCTAGGCATGGTGTCGCACACCTGTAATCCCCACACCTGGGAAACTAAAGGGAAAGTATGGGGGCCAGCCTGGGTCATAAGGTGGGACTTTGTCTCAAAACCATGCATACAAACAAATGGACAAAAGTCAAAACAAATGAGTAAATGTGGTTAAGCAAATATTAATAAAAATTTTAAAATTTATTAATTGGAATGTGACTCACTCAACTGTTTGGCCCCCAGGTTAAAATAAAATTTCTGTAGTGAAAAATTTGAATGGGCCAGATATGGTGGTGTACACCTTTAATCTCAGCATTTGGGAGGCAGAAGCAGGTGAAGCTCTGAGTTCATGGCTAGCCTGATTCTGTCTTAAACAAACAAACAAACAAACAAGCAAACAAGTTAAATGGGGGCTGGAGAGATGGCTCAGAGGTTAAGAGCAGGCTGCTCTTCCAAAGGTTCTGAGTTCAATTCCCAGCAACCACATGCTGGCTTATAACCTTCTAAAATGAGATCTGGCACCTTCTTCTGGCCTGCAGGCACAACATTATATACATAGTAAATAAATAAATCTTTAAAAAAAACAAAGTTAAACGGACTTAGGGAACTCCATTAAGGAAATGTGCTAAAGAAAATAATAATAATAACAAGTTACATTATAAAATAATAAAAGGGCTACCTTGGATTTTTGTCTGGAAGCTGACATTCTCGGAGAAAGACAACTCCCATTTCTTCACAGATTCTGTACCTTCCAGAGTAAATTCACATGTTGACTATTTCCTTGTAGAGCTTGTCTTGTGGGACTGAGATAAAGAACTATTGATTTCCAGGGAAATCATCAACAGTCAGAATAAAACTTAAGTGTTTTTCAGAGCCAGTTCAGAGAGCATCATAGTAGCCCTCGATATAATAGTTTGGGAATGTAAGTACCATTTGTGACATGTAGAGACAGAAGCAGCCCGGCCATCCAAGGACAATTCTAAAGGAATAAAATAATATTAGAACAGAAATAAGAACAAATCCATCGCCTTGCTCATTCCATGTCCTATTTTGGCTTCTAATATATATACAGTGTTAACATGTCACTAGAAAAGTCCTTCCTACTTCAGGGACCTGCAAATATTACTAAAAGCGTCTGGATAGAGGCAGTCTCATTACAGCCTTGTTTTAAAAGGCTGCCATTGCCAAGGAATTTCAAATCACCTGCAGTATAGCTCCTGTAGCACCAGAAGAGACCAGAAGTACCTTCTAACTTTAATGGTGGTGTGGATCCCAAACAGCCTCAACCGCTCCTCTCTTTCCATTCTGTGTGGACTGTTAGCAGGGCATCACTAATTGAACATGATGAGCAGTAGGCTGATTAAAGAGAAAATTGCATTCAACTTATCAAATGCTGATTAGCATAAGTAGCACATGTGCTTGCTTTCTCTTGCCCTCTTCAATAAACATTTCATTAGTAAATCATTTCTGTCACTTGGGACATGGGACTGTAACTCATCAACTCCTTACCTGGCATGTAACATTCAGAGGAACTGGATAGACAGTCAGCATTTCTTTGTCATTTGAAAACTTCCCCCAAACAAATCTCCATCAATATTTCTATCCTAAAATACAGGGAGGGAAAAAAATATAAATTATGTGAGGGCCTGGCCCCAAGCCAGGAAGAGCAGCTGACCCAAGCCTGTTGGGCAAGAGACCAGAGCCTTCCATGGGCATCAACCCAGGAACTGAAGTGAACACTCAGAAGACCTGAGCACAGGCTGGCTGCAAAGGACCTAGGGAGCCCTGATGCCTTTGGTGGTTCCCTGATGCCAGGCTCTGAATCTGTAGTGACTTTTCAGAGAAGCTGGGAATACCCGCCCCCGCCCCTTCAAGCAAAACTGGAAGAAAGGAGATGTAATGGAAATGACAGAGTGAGTGACCCCCTCAGCCCTGTGGGAATAATTCTTCCTCGGTTAGATTTTAGGAGAAGGGAATATCTGTGTCAAGAAGGGACTAGGAGGACTAGGAGAGTGTCCAGTTACATTTGCACTCGATCTAGTGTGTGTGTGGCCCTAGGTTCAACATGTAGCCTCTTACTACCCAGACTGTGGGTATTGAGAGCTCAAAGCTCAGAGCAATGGTCAGATGCCATTAATAAGAACACAAATATCATAGCAATCAGTGTGGCCACGGGTGTGTTCTGGCTGAACATCATATTCCATAGTCAGGAATTTGAAGAAGTTTGTTTTGGAGAAATTAAGCAGGTCTGGAGGTTGGGATGCTAAAATTTGAAGGTCACTCCTTACTAAGTCCAGAAAACCCAGGAAGCCAGACTCTACCACGCACAGAAAACTTTCCAATCACTGAATTTCACATCTACAAATAGAAACACCCCCCAAACGATGCTGCTTTAGAGGAAGATGCCTAATTCTTCCTGTCTTGCTCTCCTGTAAGCCTCCATTGTTGCCTAGGAGGGAGACTCCTATGACCTACAGGATAGCTGCTGCTTGCACAGAAGATCACTCTGCACACACAGAGCCTTGATCTGCTCTGCATGTCCTCCCCAGTCACAGTCATTGCCCAGATCTTCAACTGAACAATATCAAAGCTCCTAGCATTCCTGAAACTGGTCCTGTGAGGCTCTGCTGCCATCAGCCCTTGCCCCTCAAATCTCACTACAGGAGACCCTCCTCTCCTCTCATCCCAACAGAAGGTTGCAAGGACCACTCCCTCCAGCCATCACCATATGTCTAGGAATGGTTGGTTTACATTTCTAGAGCACTTTCTAAACAGTGGGTTTATATAAAGCAGAGAACAGGAAGCTGTTCTGAGATGATAAACTTGTAGGTCTGCAAGGAGCTAAGGAACTGCAATGCAGACCGTCTTGGGAAGTCCAGTGTATATAGAAGTGAAGCATGTAATATGGCCGTAGCAACAGATCCAAGCCCTCACTGTGTACATCATGTCACATAATACCTCATCTGAGTACAGATCTAGCTTGCTAATCTAGTTTGCCAAGGAGATCATATCTGATTGGTATCTATGAGCAGAATAAAAGTCAAGGTCAGGCTAGGACGTAGCTCAGCTGATAGAGTACATGCAGAGAACCTAGAGGTTGACCGATCCCCACCTAGTAAACAGAATGGTGGTGCATGACTGCAACCTCAGCATTTGGAGGTGGAAGCAAAAGGACCAGAGTTCAAGACCAGCCCTGACTCTAGCACTTTTGAGACCAGCCTGTCTATATGACACTGAGAGAAAGATGAGGAGGTGAGAGAAAGAGAAGGAGAGAGGGAAGACAGGACAAGGAGGGAAGGAAAAAGGAGGAGAGAGAGAGTCATTTCTGCTCCTTACTAAAACTACAGGATATTCTGAAATAAATACCACATCTGGCATTAAGATCAGCCCTACCACTAAAAATGACTGCCTGTTACTCTCTGCCTTCCTTTCCCCATTTCTGTTACCTGAAGGGATCACCCACACTGGAGACAAAGGAGATCACTTCTCTGAGTGCTTTATCAAAGATACAAGAAGCTCAGAAAGCTTATATCCCTCTTTCTCTGCAGCATGGGAGTTTGTGCTAAATGTACTAAAGCTGCTGGGAGCCAGAATGGAGATGTTAATTGCTCATGGTTCCTAATCTGTGTGTTAGAGATCAACCAGTCAGGACACAACCAAAAGAGAATGCAGAGTGACTTACAATAAAAGAAATATAGGAGTTAGCTGATCAGATAACTCAGATAAGAATTTTTAAAAAGAAGTACTATTTTGTACCACTACTGTGCATTGATTTTAAAAAATGGGTGAAAAAAAATCTAAAGGAATTCCTAAGTTGCAAAATTCCTTCAAAGCCTGTATTATATATATATGTATCATTTTGCATTTTAACATTTCAAATTAATAATAGGCAACATACAACTGAACCTTCTTTATTCAGTGTTACTATAAATAGCTGGGCTATTGTCAAAGATACCGAAATTATTCACCAGCAGTCAGAGCAAGCATTTCCACAGAGTGATTTTTCTGAGGTATCGCATGAAACAGAAAAATCAACTGATAATGACGCACCACTCTTGATCTCGTTATAAGCCCAGAGGTACCGCAACCTGCTTGCTCCCCACCCAACTGTTCATTTCGGAAAGCCTAAAATGAGTATCCACCCAGGTTAGAGTTGCCTTGCAGGAATCCCTCCGCTATAATCTCATAGTTTTTTCACCTAATTAATTTCCCCTCTCCTTGTACCAGAGTTTCATGAGTGTATCTTGTTTGGAGGAGATTAAGAGTCACACGCTTCATTAGCAAGGTGTAAATTATCAGTGAGGCCCTCTCCATCCACCTGCTTAATCGGGTTAATGAAGCACCTCTGCGGGGCCTTCCTCAGGCTGCCCTCGCCAGCTCTCGGCAGGTTTCACCTCCCTCAGCTGCTTGAAAAACAGGAAATGTTTAAAGGTGCCTTGTCCCATTAGGTTTCCAACAAGGGAACCCCTTGTCTCTATGTAAACTTCATTCCGGCTTTACTCTTTTTCTGTTTCCTTTCTTTCCTCTATACAGAGGACTGAACCTAGGGCCTTGTGCTTACTAGGCCTTGTCCATTGCGATATATCTCCAGCCCTTTTTGTATTTTTCATTCTGATACAGGGCTCACTAATTTGCCCAGGTTGGCCTTGAGCTCAACTCTTTAGCCCAGGCTGGCTTTGAACCTATGATCTTCCTGCCTTAGTCTCCCAAATACCTAGTATTATAGGCTTGTGTACCAGGTCCAGTTGGCTTTGGTCTCTTATAAGTGAAAACTGTAGCCTGAGGTGAATCCCAAAAAGCATTGTTTTGCTTTTCCCTTTCTGTCCCCCTATCTTTTACCTTGAATAGGGCTAGAGTCAACTCTGGGAGAAAGGGTTGTGACAATCTAGTTTAGAGTCCTAACTTCCTCAAAGGCCTCTTGCATTTTAATACAAATATGTGAAACCCTTCACTGCTTCTTCTGAGGCAGGGTATCACTATGTGCTCTTGGCTGGCCTAGAACTCACAGTCCCTCCTACCTCTGCCTCCCGAGTGCTGGGGCCAAAGGTGTCACGATGCCTGGCTCTCAACTCGATTCTCTCATTTGGGATTTCATTATCTTTACTTGTAAATGCTTGAGTTGACATGAAACTCTGTCAAGCTTTTTAAAGTGCAGGCACGTCCTGGTTAGCTATGGATGCTTTGGTCATTTCTGCAATACCCTTACTTACAACGGAAGTGGCTTAGGTCATCTGCTGCTGATGTAACAGAAAACCTGAGCCTGGGCAATTTGTAATCAACAGACCTGTGTTTGCCTGACAGTTCTGTAAGTTGGAAAGGCGATGGGCAAGGCATTTGGCAAAGAGCCTCCTCCTGCCTTGTCTCATGCTGAAAGGAAGAGGAGACAAGAAGGCAGGCAGATCTTGGACTTAGACTCAAGACTGGTCATTGATCTATTTGTTTTTCCTTTTTTTCTGAGACAGGGTCTTGCTTTGTGGACTAGTCTAGGCTTGAACTTGCGGTTCATTTCTCAGCTTCCCGAGTGCTGGGATTACAAGGTCTGGGTCACCTAGTCCAGCTCTCCAGCCTTTTTTGTGACCAGCGTTAAATGAAGTCTTTATGGCCTCAGTCCTTTCTATCGGGTCTTGTCTCCTACCACGGTTGCACTGAGGATTGTTCCCAGTGTGAGGGGCCTCACTCACATTCACCATTACAAGATGGTGCTGATATCCTGTGTCCCAAACCGATAAAC
>CM053766.1:91595904-91620504 GCA_028658305.1 Pachyuromys duprasi
ACAGCCAATCAGAGGCTGACACATCCTAAGCGGAGGATAGTTTTCTATATAAGGGCTGGGTTTCTGCCGCTCAGGGTCTCCGTCTCTACTCGTTGTAAGCTTATGCTCTCCCTCTCAAGATGCATTAAAGCTTTACTGCAGAAGGATCCTATGTGTGCCGCGTCGTTCTTGCTGGCGAGACGGTAACGCGCGCAACATCCCAGTACATGTTTGGGGGTAGAACCATATTCCAACCATAGCAGGTATATCACAACCTGTTGTTGTTCCAGGGATTCTTCAAATTTACTTGAAATGTGATATCACCTCAGATCTGTAAAGAATAAATGATAAAACTTCAATTGTCTACTGTAAGCATTCACTACCAGATGAAGGGTGTGTGTCTTTGTGTTGCTTCAGATATTATTTCCTGACATGTAAGACCCACATCTTTATGGACTGGAGAGTGGGCTCAATTATTTAGAGCAGCCGTTGCTCTTGCAGAGGATATTAGTTCAGTTCCCAGCTTTCACTCCAGCCAGTTCATAACCACTCTATTTCTTTTAAGTTTTCTTTCTTTATTAGTTATTTGTATCCCAGCTATAGCCTCCTCCCTCACCCCCTCCCAACGCACCCTTCCTCCCTCAGCTCCTCCCATGCCCCTCCCCAAGTCCACTGATAGGGGAGGTCTTCCTTCCATTCCCTCTGACCCTAGCCTATCAGGTCTCATCAGGACTGGGTGCATTGTCTTCCTCTGTGGCCTGGTAAGGCTGCTCCACCATCAGGGGGAGGTGATCAAAGAGCCAGCCACTGAGTTCATGTCAGAGACAGTCCCTGTTTCCATTAGACACACATGGTATATACTCACTTATAAGTGGATATTAGACGTGTAATATAGTATAAACATACTGAAATCTGTACACCTAAAGAAGCTAAGCAAGAAAGAGTACTCTGGGTAAGATGATCAATCCTCACTCAGAAAGGCAAATGGGATGGACATCGGAAGAGGGAGGAAACGGAACAGGACAGGAGCCTCTGAAAGACTCTACAAGGGCCTCTGAAAGACTCTACCCAGCAGGGTATTGAAACAGTTGCTTGAGACTCATAGCCAAACTTTGGGCAGAGTGCAGGGAATCTTATGAAAGAAGGGGGAGATAGAAAGACCAGGAGGGGTCATGACCACTCTATTTTTGAAAAACACAAACAAACTAAAAAGTCCTAGGGATTCAGTTTAGTTACTGTAGATACAAGGACCTTGGTTGGATCCCCAATACAAGCAAAGATATAAGGAAGGAAAGAGGAAAGGGAGGGAGTGGAAGAGGAAGGTTGGAAAGGAAGAAGTCAAGGAAACATTCTTGCATTTTGAAACTCTTTAATGTACAAAAAGATATATATGAAGGAAAAGTCCTTGAGTGAATCAAGTTATCCTTTTCCCATCTGTACATACTCCCATTTGAAGTGAACGGGGTAGAGCTGGGGGTGTGGAGGGAAAAAAACACAAACAGGAAAATGGAAAGTACATTCAATGTGCCTGCTTGTTTTGGCTTCACACATGAAAACCACTAAGTACAAGCGTGGTAAATGCTTTAGCTGCTATTGTGGTATTTATGCTCTTCAGTTTATGTAATCTTTAGTACATTGAAACTGGAGCTTTTAAGACCTTGTCTTACATAGTTAACAGCAGTCCTCAAATATAAACACACACATACAAACACACCCCATCCTGTATGGGCCACATACTCATACAAATAAACTCATATTCATACACTTCCACAGACCACACACATATGCTCAGATATGTGCATAGTCTTGTGTTTTGAGGAAATCATCTCTTCGTTCTCTTACTATGAGGCAATTTTAGGTGAATTGTATTAGTGAGAAGATTGGTCCTACTGTAATGTCAACAAGGTAATGTAAACACAGTTCAGGATTCTAGACATAGAAGATATTAATAGAAAATTAGCCAAGTGACAGCTGACTCAATGTCCATCCAACCCTGTGAATGTAATATTATTAGTGCCAGGATCTGTTCATCTTCATTGTCAGTCATGGTTTCAATTATTAATTTGTTAAGATAAGAAATCTTTAGATTTGCAGTAGGTGCCTCATTCTTCCTTTATAATCACTCCCATTACACCATGGATGTCATAATTCTCTTTATAGCTGTGTTATCTCTAGACCACCATTGATTAACATGTGTCCCACTTACTTGAGTGTGTCTGTGGCACCAAGAAGCAGCGAGGTTGCTCAGGAGTCCAGGGAACAGCAGGGAGCTTTGCCACCCAAAAAGGACTAAGAAGAAGCATGTTCTCCTCCTGAAGCCTTTCCCTTCCCGTCCATCTCAGCAAATGCACCTTCCTACGGACTCCAGCATCACTCTAAAGCCAGCGCATAGCCTTAAACTCACACCTAGGAAAGGGCCACACATTAAAAAAAAAAAAAAAACGTAGTCTGATTTGAAGTTGTTTTATGGATTTTTGAAGATGAACCAACATCTTCCAAGTCAAGCTTTTTGACCCCGTTACCTTTAGACACGTCTGGACCTTTCCCCACGTGGGGAGCTATACATGTCAGGTCCATGCAACTTCAGCACGTTTGTCTTAATGTAGACTGACAACAGACATTTTAATCAGTTTGCAAATAATATCAAAGCGTAGGTGAGAAACTGGATCTTTTGGGAGAACCACCTGCGGCTGTCAGATGATTCCTAGGAATGTGAGGTCACACGATGCTCCACCAGCTTGCAGGCTATGTAAATTGACCCCAAGCTGTTCTTTCCCATATGTGTCTTGTTAGGATTCTTGCTATTGAGCAGCTCATAGCCACCGGTGTTTTGTCTGTTTGTGTTTTTATTAATGAAATAAAAAGCAAATGAAACTTTGAAGTCTCTTGATTTTTTTTTTTGCCGCCCTAAAAGCATGTTCTGACTTTATAGATAAAATGACTACAATTATGATTAAACTCCCTTACGTTCCTGATAAGTGAGTCTGACCAGAGAAGGAGAAAGAAAGCACAATTTATTTTATTTTATTTTATTTTGAGTCGGATTCTACAACTAAAGACAACTTTACAAAATGACGTTTCTAGTGTTAGAGCCCTGGATCAAAGTTGTACAGCAGTCGAACCTAAATTACCTGTATTCATCTATTTATTCACTTTTCAGTGAACACTTATTGAATTCTAATGTTCTATGTTAGACACCCTGGTAGACAGTATACTTACAGAGATGAACTTATCCCTGCACAGACAGCAGTCCAATGGTTCCTTACCCCTCTGTGGCGCTGGTGCAGCAAGCCTCCAGAGGCTTCAAGGACACAGAGCAGCCTGTAAGAAAGGATGCTGTGGGGGACAGAAGCTGGGAGTTTTTAGCCAGGCATGTATCTGCCATACCCTACAGTTCAGCCTCTCTCGACAGACTATGAAAATTCCTTCTACACAACAGTGTAGACAGCAGAACCTGGAGGCTCATACGGGGAATCCAGGTACTCAGAAGGCTGAGGCAGGAGGATTGCATGAGTTCAATGTCAGCCTCTTCTGTTTTCCTGTATTATGTGCCTTCATTTGGTACCTCTCTCACCACTGGCTTCGTGGCATTTTATGTCACATGTCGTGTACAAATACCTGACTGATGGCTACCCACTAACAACTTCTCCAGAAATGCCAGACAGACTCACTTTACAGAGCACAGGGCTAACAGCCCAAAGCTCTGGGATTGTCTACAACCCCGAATACATCCAAGCTCTTCACGCAGAGAATTCTGGGAACCATGGATTTGGAAATAAATCTTAAAATAACATTAATAATTCCTAACCTGTTAAGGAAATTTAGTATTTTCTTCCATGATGAAACAGGAAATAAACATTAGTGCCTTATTTGATTTGTTGTACTACTTTTTGAAGTCTTGGGGACTGAACTATAGCCTTGCACATGCTTGCCAAGTAATTTACCACTGGGCTAAACCCAAATTCTGAGTACTGACTGCTTTTACAGAGGATCTGAGTTCAATTCCCAGTACCTATATGTAGGCAAATAACCACATAAATAACCTAAAAATGAATTTTTAAAATTATTGGTTATTTATTTTTTTTGCGTGCACTGGCATGTGTGGGACAATGTGCCACCACAATTCAATTACGTACCAAGATCAGAAGACAACTTGAAGGAATCAGCACTTTCCTTTTACTTTCTGGCTCTAGGGGATAGAATTTAAATCTTGATGCAAGAGCCCTTACCCACTGAACCATCTTGCTAGTCCTCTTATGTTGTGTTTTGAAACAAAGTCTCACCAAATTGTCCATACTGGCCTCCCACTCAGTCTTAGCTGTTTCCCCAATAGCTGGACTGCAAAGGCACATCACTGCACACAACAGACTAAGTGTTTCCAACAGGGTATGTGATTTTCGTCTTGAATAGAGATATTAAAGATACTTTTGTCAGCCAGGTGTGGTGGCACACACCCGTAATCCCAGTGCTTGGGGAGGCAGAGGCAGATTTCTGTAAGTTCTGTGAGGCCAGCCTAGTCTACAAAGTGAATCCAGGACAGCCAAAGCTACACAGAGAAACCTTGTCTGGAAAACCGGAAAAAAAAAAAAAAGATGCTTTTGTCATATTTGTTTGTTTGTTTGTATTTCGAGACAGGGTGTTTTTGGGCAGCCTTGACTTTCTTAGAACTAGCTCTGTAGTCAGGCCTTGAACTCACAGATATCCACCTGCCTCCACCTTTTGATTGTGGGATTAAAGGCATGTGCCGACACCACCGTCACCTGGTGTTTGTCCTATTTCAGTTGCTCCGTAGGTCTCAAAAACACTGCAGACTTGGAGTTGACCATGTAACTACTGATAGAATGCTTGCCTACAATGCAAAGAGCCCGGCTACTGCCATCACCCCATCCTAAACACTGCACGGTGACACAGGTTGTAATCCCAGTCCTTGAAAAGAGGGGCAGGAAGTTCAAGGTCATCCTTGGCTACATAGGGTTCGAGTCCAGCCTGAGAAATAGACTTTGTGTCAAAAAAAAAAAAAATACAAAACAAAACAAAGAGTGCTTACAGCTCTTGTAGAGAACCAGAGTTTGGTTCCCATCACCCACACGACAGTTCACAATGGCCTGTAACTCTAGTTCCAGGGAATGTAATGCCATGTTTTGATCTCCAGGGGAGCCTGCCTAAATGCAGTGTACACAGCTCATCTAGGCATGCACACATAAATGAATAATAAGTAAACCTCTTAAAGGCACATATTATGATAACAACTTGTATTATTCTTATATTCCAGTATAATTGGTTTAAGAACATAATTCTGAAGAGTCTAGAAGCCACATCAGACAGTCAAAGACTCTGAATGAACTAGGAGTACTCATAACTGGTGAATTTCATTGTCAAGAAGGCACATTTAGCACACCACAGGCGCAGAGCCCATTCTTCTAATATCAGGTGAGTGGCTAAGATCCTAGGCTGGACCTGACAGTCAATGTTCAGGTTCCAACTCTTCCAATTCCAAGAGATGCAATGCTGGACCTAACCCTAAAGTCTGCATCTTCCCTTAGCTGAAAAACTACATGTCTGTGAAGTTTTAGGGAGTTTTGAGAAAGAATCTTACTCTGTATCCCAGGCTGACCTCGAAGGACTAAAGGCAGGAGCCATCACATGCAATAGTTATGAATATTAAATGAACAAAACAAAACAACAAAACCAAGGCTGGGCATGGTGGCCTACTTCTTTTCATTTTTCTTTTCTTTTCTTCCTTCCTTCCTTTCTTTCTTTAGTCTTATATACATCAGTGCTATGCCCGAATGTATGTCTGAATGAGGGTGTCAGTCAGCTCCCCTGGAACAGGAGTTACAGAGAGTTGTGAACTTCCATGTGAGTACTAGGAACTGAACCCAGGTGGATGCTAGGAACTAAACTCAGGTCCTCTGGAAGAACAGCCAGTGTACACCTTTAATCCCAGCACTTGGAAGGCAGAGGCAGTCAGATCTCTGTGAGTCTGAGGCCACAAAGCAAGTCCAGGACGGTCAGGACTATTACACAAAGACACCCTGCCTAGAAAAACAAAAACAAAACAAAACAAAAATCTGATTAGCAAAGTGCCTCCTATACAGGAGGCATAAGCACTCAACAGACAAGTTATACATATTATTAATGTCAATTATAACTAATTATTTTGGTGAATAGTATATCATAGGTTGGCTATCTCCTATCCAAAATGTTGGGAACCAGAAGTGTTTCAGAGTTTGGATTTTGAAATATGTCTGCATATATAATATGCATATATATGAAAAAATATTAGGACAAACTCAGACCTTAATACAAAATTTATGTGTGTTTCATACACAGTCTGGAAGTTGTTATACATAATATTTTAAGTAGGGTTTATGCAGGAAGAGAGTATGAAATGTTCCACTTGGTTCTCAAAACATCAATTTTTTAAATCACGGTTGAATTCTTTATAAAATGCTTTATTTTTCAGATCTCTTAGGTTCACAATAAAACTGGGCAGGAGCAATAGGACTTCCCCTAAGATATACTTTTATCAAAAACACGTGTCATTAAAATTCTTCTGCCTGGACTAGAGATACAGCTCAGGGACAAAGTGAGGTCCTGATTTTGAACCCCACACTGGAAAGAAAAGAGAGAATTCTGCAAAAGGCTGTTCATGAGAGATTAGTTCAGTTGTATGCCGGGGACTGAAGTTAGAAGAGGGATAAGGCCTGGCCCCCTGCCCTGTGTAGCTCATGGTCTGGCTGGAAAGACAATCGTGTAAACAAACAATTATGATAACTTGTAATAAGTGCTAAACATCAGTACTTGCAAAGTGCTGTGAGAACTGGGTAGACAGAAGGATTAGTTGGCCAATGGGGCGGGGCAGCTGGGTGGGAAGGCCTCAGAGAGATGCTGATATCTGAGCTGTCTGGAAAGATGAATAATGGTTTCGCAGGCAGAAAGAATAGAAGGTGGTCAGAGCACACAGCAGAACACTGCCAGGGAATGCCAAGAAAAATATTTTTGTTAGAATGTAGGGTGCAGGGTGGGGAGTAAAACAGGCAGGGAGTTAAATGCTTTCAACATCTAGGCTAGGCCAAGTGTTATAAGAAATAAAAATCAAACAAACAATGGTGTTCTAAGTATAGTCCAGAAATGCATGGAACCCACATCCCCTGTGATAATGCTAAAATGTAAAAGTTGGGATTTGTTTGTTTGTCTGTATGTTTGTTTGGTTTTGAGACAGGGTTTCTCTGTGTAGCCCTGGCTGTCCTGGAACTTTCTTTGTTGCCCAGGCTTACCTCAAATTCACAGAGATCTGCCTGCCTTTGGGTCCAAAGTGCTGGGATTAAAGGCATAGGTCACCATGTCTGACTAAAAATGTACATTCTCAAACTCTCCCCAAAACCTACTGGTTCAGAATTTGTATTCATGAGATTCCCAGGTGTTTATACATATGCTGAGGTCTAACAGCCACTTGTAAACTCGAAGCAGCAGGCTAAGACATTGAGCTTTTCCCATGTGTCATAGAAGAAAGTGGAGAGTTGAGGGACAGCTTCCCTTCTGCGTGATGACGCTTGTGCTGTCAGTTGGCCCAGAAGGAAGTGGCAAGTGCCTGCTGTCACCTATGTGTCCTCTAAATCTGTAGAGATGACACTGAGCACTTAGCAAGTGCTCCCAACCTCATGGAAGTGCCATTTCCCTCACCCCCACAGAGTACAATTGGTTAACCTGTGCCTAGAAGATACACACTGAATAGTATTTGTATTTAGCCAAGTCAGTTTTTAAAGAAGAGAAAAGGCCAGGCCTGGTGGAATAAGGCCTGTCACAACAGATATGAGGGGGCCGAAACGGGAGACTCTTAGTTGAAGGTGAACACAAGGCTAACCTATGCAGCTTGTCTCCAGATGAAATAGAAACAGGCCTGAGTTACAGATCAATACTAGGGCATTGGATTAACACACACAAGGCCCTGAGTTCACTCCCCAAAACTGCAAAAAGACTAAGGGCTAGATGGAGAGGTACGGAGGTAGTTTCTACTCTATTAATATTAGAATTATTTACTAAGGGCTAGAGAGGGGACTCAATGTTACTGCTCCAGCACAGGACCTGAGTTCAGTTCCCAGGACCCACAGTCACGTGTAACTTCAGTGCTAGGGGATCACACCCTTTCCTGGCTTTCTCAGGTACCAGGCGAGCATGCGGTACACACAAGCACATGCACGCAAGCACTCATACTCATAAAACAAAAAAAAAATTTTTTTACAAAAGAACACTTACTAGATGTTCCATACAAATTTTAATGGCTCGACAAATTGGTAGCATTTAATATTCTAAATATTTTCTTCTTGGCAGAATGTTTTTCTGAAGTGCATTTACTCCCTGTGAGAAAATCCTCTTCTTGGTTACTTTTGCTGCCTGATTTGTATTCTGTCTGCTCTTTGCTGTTGCTGTATGTGTCGAGCGGCAGCGTGCTGTCCTGTAAGTATCTGCAGCTGGGCATCTTTTATATTGGAAAAGTAACCCCACAGCACCGCTGGCCATGGAGACAGCTGGCCCTGTTTCTTGAGGGGACCAGGAACAGAGAAAACTACCGCACAGCTATAAAGTTAATGGGTTCAGGACAAGCACTCCACTCCTACCTTACACTCCCAGCTCTAAAGTACTGAGTTCTAAATAAGCCTCCCTTCCCCCACCACAGACCCTACTCACCTCCACACCACCAACTCTGTTCCTGTCTTCTCCCTCGGTTCCTTTTGCTTTGCTGGGATCTGGCCTTAGGCATTGTGGATGCTGGACAGATAGATATTTTCCTGCTTTGTGAGGAATTTCTTCACTGGAGTCAAATGTGATTAAGACCAGCTGATCAGCAGAAATAAGGACTTGCACCCTAAAGCGAGAGAATCGGGTGTGCCGGTAGAGGCACACTGTTGCAACACCCGCAAGGAGGAGGCTGAGGCAAGGTGAGGTCTGCAGCGAGTTGGAGGCCACCGTGGGCTGCATCCTGGTGCTGTAGCTCAGCGCGTAGAGAGAGTGCTGTCAGAACATGCCAGGAGTGCTGGGTTCATCTTCTGTACCACAAAAAGACAGACGCAGTGGTACATGCCAGTACTCCCTTTGGAGGCAAAGGCAAGAGGAACAGGAGCTCAAAGTTATCCTGGCTATGTAAAGAGTTTGAGAATAGTCTAAGACATGTAAGATCATACCTGTAAAAAACAAAAGTGAGAGGCTGGAGAGATGGCTCAGCGCTAGAGCGCTTGCCTAGCAAGCTCAAGGCTCTGGGTTCAATCCTCAGCTCTGAAAAGCAACAACAACAACAACAAAGTGAGTCAGGTAGTGGTGGTGTGTGCTTTTAATCCCAGCACTTGGGAAACACAGGCAAGTCTGGTCTACACAGAAAAACCCTGTCCTGAAAAACGAACAACAACAAAAATGAAAGCCATGTGAGGTGGTGCAGGCCTTTTGATCCCAGCACTCACTTGGAAGACAGAGGCAGGGGTCTCTCTGTGAATCCCAGGCCAGCTTGGTCTACAAGGCAGTGGTCTCAACCTGTGGGTATGGGTGTTTTGGGTTTACGTATCAGATATCCTGCATATCAGATATTTACTTTGTGATTCATAACAGTAGCAAAATTACAGTTATGAAGTAGCAATGAAATAATTTTACGGGTGGGAGTCAGCACAACATGAGGAACTGTATGAATGGGGAACAGCATTAGGAAGGTTGAGAACCATTGGATGAGATCCAGGACAGCTAGGGCTATAGAAGAGATTCTGTCTCAAAAAAAAAACAAAAACAAAAACAAACAAACAAGCGAAACAAAGCCATGAAAATTGAAAATAAAAATCCTACTTTTTACAACAGAAAATGAAAACATATTGATAGAAATGATGATTGGTCTGGAACATTCCATCTCACTGCTATATAACAGCATGTTAGGGGTAATACTCTGTCCAACTGCCCACTGTAAGACAGAGTCCAGAAGGTTGTGAAAACTACACAAAGCTTCCGAATTCGACAGCATGCCTTTTATAATTTTTTTAACTTTTTTTCCCCTGGTAGAGTTATTACCAACAGAATCTGTTAAGGTTTACTACTAGGTCACAAAAAATTAAGGGAGAAAAAAAAGCTGCTCCTGTCCTCACAGCTGACCAGTTAGTTTCCAGGTTTAACCATGAAGCAGTCAGGAGCCTTGTTCTTTTCTTATGACCTGTTACTTAAAGCCTCAGAGTTTCTTCTAGCTCAAATGTCTTTAATGTCTTACAAAGTTTACTTCTGAGGTTACCTTTTCCAGTGAATGTTTTCGAAATGGAATGAAATGACCCATCCTGCTCCTGCCCTGCTCTCCCTCAAGGCTGACCATCCTTGGCTCCTGACAAAGATGGAGGAGAAAGGCAGTGAGCTAAGCCTGGATTGCCAGATTCACGCCAGCTGCAAAAAGGGAAATATTAAAGCTACAGCAGCCTTTTTGAGAACCCATTCATGCCAGGCGCCCTGAGAAGGAAATCTGCATTGGCAGGTTTTGTTATTTTTTAACTTGACCCTGACAATACCTGCTGGGCTACCTGTACTTTCTGCCAAAGAAGTGTCAGATGAGGGAGGAAGTTTGCACACCTGGTGAATTCAACCTTACAATACCACTTGAGGCAAGAGAGAGAAAGGTTACTACAAGAAAGAACAGAGCCAAGAAATGGGAACTGGGGAGGAGGAGGAAGAGTAAAGAAACAAACACTTGGAGGAATTCTTTTATGGCATTTTCCAAGATCACGTTTCACCGCAGGGACAGTGATAATTACGTGGTCCAGCGGCTGGGAGTGTGAGAATACACCATTCTCTGTTTGCGTTTGTGTACCTGGCACTCAAAAGGAAACTGCATCAGCCACTGTGTCTGCCTAGATTTTGATGACCTATTTGGCTAGACTGCTCCGCTGCAGAATTTCCAAACACTTGTAATTAAACATTAAGTGGTTTCTTAATGGACTGTCTTTTCCAAAAGGGCCTTTCTTTAATTTACAATCAGTACGTCTATCCAAAACATTAATTGCTTTTGCCTATTTCAGTTACACTTTGCCCAATGCCTATAACAACTCCAGCCCCCACCCTCACCCCCTTTATTTTCCTGAGATGTTTGAAGTAATTGGTATGGAAGGGGGTAGTTTCAAAGACATTCAAACCAAAGCCAAGCTTGTTGGCAGCAGCCTTCACACAACAGGGCCAGGACACATGACACCATATGGAGCTTCAGTGGCCACCAGCTTGAAGACCCATGTATTGTGCTCACTATGCATTCTCTCCATACCCAGCACACACAGATCATCACAAAAGGTGCTTCTCTGCCTCAGAACATTCTGTTCAAATGTGTTTAGCAAAAGAGTTTGGGAGGGGGGAGTGGTTAGGGATTTAGGTCAGTGGTAGAGTACTTGTCTAGCAATCATGAGGCCCTGTGTTTGGTCCCCAGAAGCAAAGAGGAAAGAAAGAATTTCCATTCACTGAAGTGTCGAAAGACAATGGACTCAGTGTCCTTTCAGTTCCCACACACCTTTTTGTGTCCATCAGTGTCTTCCTTGACTGCATTGCTATGGTCTCCACCCACAGTCATGATCCCACTTAAGCATAACTGTGAACTATGTGGAAGCAGACGCTGCATGTTCTCCATGCTGGGCACCCAGAGCCCCTCAAATATATGCTGAAGCTATCTTTGTCTATCCTCTTAGAATGCTGGGGTTACAGGTAAGTGCTACCAAGTATGGCCTATATGGTAGGCAAGCACTCTACCAAGTGAGATAGACTTGGCTCTAGTTCCTAAATCCAAAACAAATTTAAAGGAAACCTTAATTTTACTCTTTGTTTCTGCCAGGTTTACGAACCGGAGACCTTTCATGTGTTAGACAAAGGCAATAACCACTACACTATGGAAACTTGTATCTTCTGTGTCCATTCTGATTTACACTCTAAAGGCACAAATATCTCATGTTTGTGTGTGTGTGTGTGGGGGGGGTGTTTTTAATTTGCTGATTGCTAGCATATAGTCAGTGTCCACTGTGAGAAGAGATGCACCACAGACAGGACGCTAGCAACACGCTTGCTGTCCATTCGGTCTCCTGAGGAAGCTGACACAGCAAAGGGAATACTTTCTCTTACATAACTTCATTTTGTGTAGAACAAAGCAGATACGCACGAACCTGCTGAGGTTCCGTGGTGATGTAGCTACCAAGCAGAGAGAACTAGGAGATGGTGTATACTTTTAACTTCCACTTTGAGGAGGCTGGGGAAGGACTGCGAAGAACTTGATCCCACCCTGGGCTGGGTAAGAGATTGAGAGATCTAGTGTGATGGCGTGCCTGTAATCCCAGCGTTGGGGAAATGAAGGCTCTTCTTTCTTTTGGAATATATTTGAGGATTAAAATACTCAAGGTTTTTCTCTCTCTTTTCTCTCTCTCCTCTCTTTCTGTTTTTTTTTTTGTTTGTTTGTTTTTGTTTTGTTTTGTTTTTTGAGATAGGACTTCTCTGTGTAGCTCTGGCTGTCCTGGACTCTCTTTGTAGACCAGGCTGACCTTGAACTCACAGAGATCTAATTGCCTCTGCCTCCTGAGTGCTGGGATTGAAAGTTTGTGACACCATCCCACAACTAGAACCAATTGTTTAAATAATAAAAAAGTATATATTGATTTTACATTTTCTAACACACCTAGAAGTTTTTGCCTTGTTGTATTACTTTTTTTAGTTGCTGTGATAAAATAAGCAACAAAGGGATGCTGGGGAGATGGCTCAGTGGTTAAGAACAATGGCTGCTCTCCCAGTGGAGCCCGGTTCAATTCCCAAGCACCCACATGGCAGCTCACAACTGTCTGTAACTTCAAGATCTGACACCCACACACAGATACACATGCAGGCAAAACACAAATGCACATAAAATAAAATAATTATTAAAAAAAATAAGCAACAAAGGTTAATAAAAAGAAAGGGGGTTATTTTGGCTCATGGATCAAGGGCACAGTCCAAGCAACTCCAGGCAGCAGGAGCAAGAAGCAACTGCTCACTGCATCCTCAGTCAGGAAACAGAAAGGAATAGATGTTCCAGCTTGCATAGGTTTTTCTGTTACTCAGTCCAGGACTCCAGCCCACAGTATGGCACCACCCAAAGTTAAGGTGGATCTTCCTGCTTCAATCTAAGTTCATTAAACAACCCCTCACAGAAAAGCTCAGAGGCCTACCTAATCCAGGTCATTCCTCCTGCTGTGAACCAAGATGTGTCTCCCAGGTCATTCAAGATTCTTTCAAACTGACTGAGCAATACTAACTCTTAGACATTTTGTTTGTTTATGTGTTAGTTTGTTTGTTTGTTTACTTTTAAGGCAAGAGTTTACCCTGTAGACAAGGCCAGCTTTAAACTGTGACAAATTTCTCAAATCCCAGACATGAGCCTATAGAGCTCATTATTAAATGTTAGATGAAGTTTTCTACAGTGTTGGGAGCCTAGAGATTAGTTAACTGTCCCCCTAACCCTCCCCCCCCAATCAGCTAGCATATGAGGTTGTGGAAATTTAACTCAGGGAAAAACTTAAAATCTTAGGCAAGATACAAAGAGTGAGCCAAATGCTTATGTACAGGAAAAGCAGACTTCCTTTGACCCCAAATCTGTTCAAATGGTATTAGTAAAACATAAGTGGAAAAGAGAACTTAAATGAAAAGTCATTGCTGGAAATAGTAAATTTTCCAGTTTTCTAGGAACTGTAACTCTGCTTATATTAGATTTGATCTTCTCCAAGGGCACTTATTACTGAACTACCTAACATAATTTAATTTTGATTTTACCACCTCCAACACATGAAACTTAAAAAACATATTCTTGGGGGCTAGAGAGATGGCTTACTGGTTAAGAGCAATGGCTGTTCCTCCTGAGTTCCTCCTGGGTTCAATTCCCAGCACCCACAGGGTAGCTCACAACTGTTTGTAATTCCAGTTCCAGAGGACCTGGCACCCTCACACAGACATACATGAAAGTAAAATGTCCATGCACATAAAAACAAAATCTTAAGAACAAAAACATGTTCTGGGGATTGGTACGATGACTTAGTGGGTAAAGGTACCTGTGGTCAAGCCCTGTGACCTGGGTTCTATCCCTGGAACATACAAGGTGGGAGGAGAGAAATGACTTCCCCAAGCTGACTTCCATAGTCCCCACCAAACAAACAAACAGACAGACAGACAAATAAACTAAATTTAAAAGATTAAAGTATATTGAGCTGGAGAGACGGCTGAGAGGTTAAGAGCACTGGCTGTTCTTCCAAAGGTCCTGAGTTCAATTCTTAGCAACCACATCATGGCTAATAACCATCAATAATGAGATCTGATGTCCTCTTCTGGTGTGTAGGCATAAATGCAGATAGGATGCTATACAAATAATAAATAAATCTTTTTAGAAAATTAAAGCATACTATTAAAGCACCGCTCTCTCCCTTTCTCTTTCTTCCTCTCTCTTTCTCTTTCTGACTCTCTCTCTCTCTTTCTTCCTCTCTCTTTCTCTTTCTGACTCTCTCTCTCTCTTTCTTCCTCTCTTGCTCCTCTCTGTTCTCCCCCCTTCTCTGTCAGGGCATCCCCTCCCCCCACCCTGTCTGTCTCTCTCTCTCCATCTCCATCCAAAAATTATTTTTTATATCAATAAAACAAAATACCTTCAATATTTTGAAACTTCCTCAGTTATTTTTCCAATCTATCAGTCGATTCTAGAGAAATCTAGCAAAATCAAACAACTATTTAGTGAGAATATTGGAATAGAAAATGGAAAAAAAAATCCCTCAGAACAATGAAAATATGGTTCTCAGGTTTTATGCTATAGCCAAGAACCATAGACCACGAGGCGGGTACAAGTTCCTCTACATATATGAAAAGTGCTCTCCCATGGGTCGCTTAGCCTTTTTCCCCTTGGGGTACCGACACCTAGGGCATCTTTTAATGACTGGGACAGTCTTTACTGTATTCTCTACTGCTCCTTCTACTTTCTCCTTTGTTTAGCCCTGAGCTGATACCAAATTATTCTATGGTAGTCTGTAATGACCCAATCACTTACAAACATTAAGCCATTTTTAAAGCAATAAACTGATTCTAACATTTGCTTTTTTATGCTTGAAGGTGTATTTTCCCTATATTTCTTTTTGACAAAAGCCATTCCTTTCCAGAGGCTTTTTCTAGTCACATGCATGTTGTTCACAGTTTATTGGGCAGAGAGCGTGCAATAATCACTTTCCCAACCTTTTAAATTTGTATTGGATTCTAAACTCACACATCTTAGCTCTTGGGCATTTTCTTCGATAAAGCCCTCCTAACTTTCAGTCCAGTAAAGACCAAAGACTTGGATATAAAAAAAATTTAGAGTAACTGCTGAAGAAGACGCTTCAATTGTGCGGGTCTAACTGGCAATCTGTGGAAGGCCACAGGAATGGCTCAGAGATAACACCCTTGCCTTTCACCTTGCGGTCACTGGTTTGAATCAAGTAGAGATTAACAGTGTCCGAGGGTTGTTATCATCTGATGATGGCTTGGGAGCTGATATGAAATAAATTGCTAGTATCTTGCGTCTCTCTGCCTGAGGTCACCTGGTTCATACTATTTTAGGACCAGATCCAAATCTTGGCTGCAATGGTGACTCTAAATGGCAGCCTCTGCAAAAGGAGCAAATGCTAAGTAAACCCACAGATTATGCTTCTTTTTGCACTAATGAAAGATAGCCTTTCAGACAAGGCTGGCAGTGAGCTGGGGAGCTAGGGTGGGGGGAAACAGTCAAAGTGCATAGATTAAGAATATCCGGCCTGTGCGTTTTAATCCACCCTGGGTCCCCATCTGATCTTGACTTCCTCTCATTCCAACAGTACAGCCACATCTTCTTCCTTTACCTATTGCTTTGTCCACCTTCAACAATCCTCAAGCTTTAAAGGAAATGAACCTTCAACAAAGCTGGGTACCTCTAGTCCTAGTGTTTAAGAAGAGGCGGGAGAAGCATAGCAAGTTCCAGGCCAAAAAAAAATCCTAAATCAGGCAAGGATACATATAGAGACATTGTGTCAAGATGTCTCAAGAAAACTAAACCACACAAACAAATGAAAAATGTTTCAATAGAAAGAGGAGGAATTGAGGAATGATTGTGGAAGGAAGCGTGAGGAAGGTAAAGAGTACAGATAGAGAGGAGACAACACTAAAGATAAACTAGAGATATTCAGACTATTTCTTTTTTTCTTTCTTTCTTTTCTTTTCTTTTCTTTCTTTCTTTCTTTTTTCCTGAAACAGTGTTTCTCTGTGTAGCCTTGGCTGTCCTGGGGCTTACTTTGTAGACCATAGACCAGGCTGGCCTCAAACTCACAAAGATCCGCCTGCCTCTTCCTCCTGAGTGCTGGGTGTGTGCTACTACTGTGCAAATCTTTTAAATATTTTAATTAAACTCAACTAATTGTTTGGTTGTTTTGCTTAAACAGGCTTCATGCTCTAAATGAAAATACTCTATTTAAATGTTTGTCTGTCTGTGTGTGTGTGTTATAGGAGATTGTACATGGAGCTTTAAATACATTAAGCAAGTTCTCAACCACTATGCTACTCCCCAGCCCTAAATTTTCGACTTTACAACTTATTTGAAAATACTACCAAATTTCACTCTTGTTTAGCCCTTTTATTAATTTGAAGTTTATTATACTTAAACAACTTTATGAACAACCATTCAAGTCAGCCCCACCTGGGTCAGACTTAGAAATACAGGGACTTCAGATAATATTTTATTTAAAAACAAAACAAGCTTTTAGCTGGGTGGTGGGGCACACGCCTTTAATCCCGGGAGGCAGAGGCAGTCTATCTCTGAGTTCCAGGACAGCCAGGGCTACACAGAGAAACCCTGCGTTGAAAATCAAAAATTAAAAAATGAAATAAATAAAATAAGCCTTTTAAGGAGTTGAGGGTGTATTTGTCTTCTACAGGGCTGCCATTTTGTCTAGTGGTTGCTGAGGAACAAGTCTACCTATCAATTCACCATCCATTAACATGCGCCACAATAATGAGGGGCTGTTCATTCTGGACGGTTACAGGTGCTGCTATAATTTTGGTAAAGGTAGTAAATCTCTACCCACCGAGTCACCTCACCTGTTCCTTGAGTGTCTCTTCTTACTATTCCACACCATCATCTATATACACAAAGGGGAAAGGAGGAGAGACAACCCGGCTATGTGCCCGTTTTATTTTACTTTTGAGACAAGTTCTCTCTTTTATGTAGCACTGGCTGTCCTGCAATTCACTTTATAAACCAGGCTGGCCCTGAACTCATGGAGATCCATGGGCCTCTGCTTCCTGAGTGCTGGAATTAAAGGCGTGCACCACCATACCTGGCTTATGTGCCCATTTTAAATGATCAGAAATGAGTTAGTGGTTTAATGGATTCAATTTATAAGTGACTGAAAATGTGAATGCCTGTTTGTGCCAAATTTTCTACTTTTCTGAATCTGAATTAGAGTACCTATCCCATGGACAATTTTAAGACTAAACAAAACTCATGCTTTTATTAAAATGTGAGTGACCAAAAGATGAATGCTTGTGAGCCTTCTAAAGCTTCCAGTGGTCAGTTTAGACAGAATTCAAAATAAAGTCAATTTTATGAACCAGAAGAGTTGAGCAATGCATTTCACTTTTCAAATTTATTTCCTTTTTTTCTCCTCCTCCTCCTCTTCTTCTTCTACTTCTTTTTCTTTTCTAGCAGTCCTAGGAATTAAAGCTAGGACTTATGAATGCAAGGCAATGTTCTACCACTGAGCTCGAGCCTCACATTAAAATTCTTCTTAATACTAAGCAATACATTTTATTGGAACTCTGGAACCAAAAAGAACTCAAAGGTGACCAAATGTACTTGGATTATTAGCAGAGAAGAAATGTGCCTGGCTGTGCACCAGTCACTGTTCAAACACTAACTCGAAATCTGTTTTAGGCCAATTCCTTAACCCAGCAGCTTAATGGGTTCTGGCATTGGGTATCAGACGGCTCCATACACCAGCAGCTAAGGCTTCCTAGTTGCAACCGGAAGCTGCCGCCCACCAGCAGGCCCTAGGCCCTGGATACTGGCCTATAAGGGAGGGACAGCGCTGTCTGCCTTCCCCAGCCTTGGAACACTTGGTTCCGGGAAGCCCCAGCGCAGGCCCGGAACCATGAAGGCAAACCCAGCTCAGCTTCTGCAACAGTCCGTCGCAAGGAGCCAAGAAAGCCTGACCTTAAACCACTGCCAACCCAACCCACCCCTGACCTGGGCTTGCACTGTGGTGTGCGATGGGCCGGTCGCCCACGTGGGCAGCAGGCGGAGATGGCAAGATGACTGTCACCCCTATGCCACCGCGTCTGATCTTCCTGGACCGCGGGCTTCTGCTCCATGGGGTCAGCACGACTGCTCGCCCCCCTGGGGAGCTGGCGGTCGGACCACGTGCAGCAGCCCTCGGGGTTTGAGGCCCCTTTCTCAGACAGGCGCCAGGCAGAGGCTCCGGTTGGGAGGGTCAAATTTTCAGTGTTCCATGAGACTGGCCAAAGAGTTGCCCCTTGGCCACTATAGTCCCCTACCTCCCCGGCTGGGACTCTCCTAGCGACCGCGCGTCAAGGGGACGCCCCCAGGCCAGTGCAAGGTGGGCACTGCAGCCGGAGGCGGACCTGGCTTGCCGCGCCTTTCCCAGCGCTGGCTTCTTGAGTAGAAGGTGGGAGTGGAGAAAGGGACGCGGCGCTTCTGCCCAGTACTCCCCAGAAGCGTCGGAGCCCAGTCCTTCCAGCCTCTTCCAGCCCAGCCTTCGGCAGAGCGCAAAGGGGCCCCTAACCGCTCTCCCAAGAGCCCTGACAGGGAGCGAGCACTCTTGGGGACTGCACTTTCAATCCAGCCCAACGTCCCCTGCCGGATCCCCTCCTCCCACACCCGGCTAGGGCCTCGAACTTCCAGAACCACCACCTTTCAGGCAGAGCTCCGTTAAGATCAAGGAAGGAGTGCAAAAGTTGGAGCGATACCAGCGTGACCCCCGTGCAAGGATGCCATGCGAATTCATGAGGTGTGGAAAACACATGAACTTAAAAAGACAGGGAAGGAGGGCCCGCGGCTCACAATCCACCTTTCATCTGAAGGTGACCTGTCCACAGTAAGGTTTTGCACTTCTTCTTTCCAGAACTGTCCTCTGTTGTTCAGAGGTTAAATGATGAACACAAGTCCCAGGTTTTGCTAGAAATAATGTGTTTTCTTAAGAGCACCGCAAGTTTTCTGTCGTTGTTTTGTTTTTTTAATGACTTAGCTATAAGCTGATAATCCAGTAGCTGTGGACAGACATCCATTTCCCAACCTCACTATCCAGAGGCCATGTTACCACGTAACGCCCATTAGGTACTGGTAATCCGCTCTCAACACATTTTACAGACATTTGAATGTTAAAGGGGATTTTTATTAATGGTCCATGATCCTAAAATGTGACTATTGGTTCTAGAAACATTTTAATAACTCCCAAGTTTTGATGTTCTGCTTGTAATGTAGCCTAAGCCCTTCTGGAGATTAAGGTTGTGAGACTGGGAAAGGGCCTGAAGGAGGATGTTCCCTGCACCTGTCTTAAGGACCTACCCTCCAGTCTTGACCTGAGTATGGGGAACAAGGCCAGCAGGCAGAATTTCCAAGGAGTATTTGTTGGTCCCCTCATGAGCAGACCAAATGGCTGCTAGGCACAGAGATCTTGTTTTTTAAGGAAGCCCTGGGGCTGGAAATGGCCCCCATGGGTGTCAAGCAGACTGAGCAATCCTCAACAGGAAGGACCCTTTCCCATCCTTGCAAACAGGCAAGTTAAGATACTGACACCAGAGGGAGGGTGAGACAGGACTCCATCAGATTCAGGAGCATCCTTTTTTCTCCTGGAGCCAGGGTAAGGTCAGTTCAGACCTTGCCAGTTTACCATGTTTGCTACGGGATTCCTTTTTTATTCAGCTTGTTTATTTGTTTTTCTCAAAATGCTGTTTCCAACTAAGAGTTGGAAGTAAAGGGTAGGGGGAGGTTAAAGAATAAAAGTAAGCCCTAGACCTCATGCTGTTTGACTCCGCCCCTGGGAGAAGAACAGATTCTGAGGTTACCTTCCCTGAGGACGCAGGGCTGCCCTGGCACCTACCATCATTTTGGACTAAATGGATTGGAGCTGGTAGGGCTCCTTTATTTCCATCTGCTTATTGTTTGTTTGCAGTCAACAGCAGGTTGGTTTTTAAACATAGTGCTGGCAGGGGGGGAAGTCTGGCTGATTCTCTTTAGCATTTGGGAGGGACCTCCTTTGGTAGTGAGGACTGTTGCCTAGTGGAGGGTCTTTCAAATGCATTACCTACTTCCTCCCCTCCAGCCATTTCCCTATACACAAGTTTCTTGCTTCCGTTCCCTTCTAAATACCGTATACATCCTGCTCGAGCTGAGTATAAAACAGTTTTTAACAACGCTACTCCAAATCACGCGGCTGTTAGGAAGCAGTTGGAAAAGGACGCTCCCAGCAATTCCACCCAACCTAACACTGGTGTACGACAGATTCACATGGAATGTTAATTCTGCTTGAGACAAATCCTATAATCTGTACAGTTGCACAGCCGACCCCCCCTCAAATATTGGGGTAGCTATCGTTAGGGTTTTGCTTTCCCCGTTGCAGGAGTAGAGGTGTTCGTTCTTTTACGCCCCACCAATAGAAATGGTGCTTCTGGGAGAACCGGGTTTGTGAGAGCCACCTGCGCTGACCGGGTGAGGGAGGATTCTGAAAGAAAAGCAGAGGTGTGGGGGCCGTGGGCGCAGCTCTGAGCGTGCAGATGCTGTGATAGGGACAAGGCAGAAGGGAAGGGTAGCTGTCCTTCCCTTCGGAAGAAACCAATGATCCAGGCACAGGGCAAGGACCAAATAGGACTAAGCACCTTCCCATCCTGTTTTCTGCTTCTGAGTGTAGGGGGATGCGTCGGTGACCTTCCTGCCTGACCTTTTATGTGTTCGCCGCTTGCAGAATTAAAACACGCCTCTGTATGCAATACAAACCACCTAACATTGGCCTATCTGGTTTGGGGTCACAGCTTTGTCTTAATAACAATAACCAATGTCTCACCAGACTTGAGACTCTCGGGTTCGAACTCGTGTTGTGGCCTTGGCGCGGCTGGTGGCTTCTGGCTAAATGGAAACCCGCAGTTGTGTGAGGCACCGCAGGTGACTGGAATGGGGCGTCTTCGCAACATAGCGCTACGGGAGGCACCGACAAGAGCCCCCTGCCCACTCCAGAACTCGCTTCTGACCCTCGGGGTTGCCGCGCCGGATCCCGAATCAGAACCAGCTGGCGGGAAGCGAAATACAGGGGAGTGGGACTGGGACTGGTGAACCAGGCTGAGTGCCAACCAATTTCCTTAGGCTCCAGAGTCAGCGCGCGGCTCCTAGCACAGGCCCAAATCAGTACACTCATTACCTAAGCACCTGGCCGCCCTTGACGGGGCCCAAGGGCAGGCCCACCTGGCCCGAGGCGCGCCGGGAGCCCGCGAGTTGAAAGGCCGCTTCCCCAGGCTTCCCGGAACCGCGCTCCCCTCCCGGGCCGCCTGTGGCGCACAGCCCCACCCGAGCCCCGCGGGCCGGCCATCCCGTCCCCTAAGCCCGCGTTCACGGCGCTGGCCAGGCGGACGCGGCTCGCCGGCCTCCCTCCAGCCCGACGCGGGACGCTTGCTTTCCAGCTCGCTTCCCAAACCCCGAAATCGCCTTGACCCCTGAGCCCCACCGGACCCCCACCCCTCCCACCGTTTCTGGCCGTGCTGGGCGGCTGCGGGCGTGGCAGGGCGGGGTCGCGCTCCCCTAGGCCCTGGATGCAACCCCTCCGAGCTCTCCAGGGCTGGGGGCTGGGCTCGAGGGCGAGGGCCTGGACCTTGAAGGAGACCCAAGAGAGACACGCGGCTAGGCTAGGGCCTTCTTCTCCACCCGCCAGGGCCGAGTAGCCCAGGAGCTGCACAGCTGGGACGCTTTTCCTAGGAAACTGCAGATTTAGGAAAGATATCCCTGAAGAGTCTTTGCGGCCTTCCGTGGGCCGCCCGGGCAGCAGGCTGTTGGTCCAAGTTGCGCCTGCAGCTGCCTGCGCAGCTGTTATTCCCGGGCAAGGACTGGAGGTGTGGGTAAGGGGAGCGCACAGTCACAGAAGAGGTGAGGTTAGAAGGACCCAGGAGGTGAGGAAACTGACCGTTTTCTAAACCTGCAAGTTTCGAAAGCCGGAACTCAATGGCGTGGTTACATTTCTCTGATCTATGATGGGAACACTCCAAAGGTGAAATCCAAAGGGCCAGGCATCTTTGTAGAAACTATAAAGGTTCGGGGCAACAGATCTTTGCAGAAACCAGCCCCCATGCCTCATCCCTGCCCTCCCAAATGAAGATTATATTGCTGGCTCGCTTCCGGTTAAGCAGCTCCCAGGCTCATTCAGTACCAAATATCAAGCAGTATGGGACTTATTAACTTCATTAAATCCAGTCTTGACTAGGAGTGGCGATCACAACTCTTGATGTCTTTAAGCCAATGCTAACTCCCCACCCCCTCCCCTCTGCCTTTGATCGTGAGAAATCCTTTCTACTTCGAGCGTCCATTCAAAGCGATTGAACTGTGTGGTCTCAGTTAAACGAAGTTGTGCAAAAGTGACAGAAAAAAAAAAAAATGGTTTCAGAGAATTCCTTTAGCTTTGTTTTTGGACCCTGGAGAAAACAAGTTATTTGCTCTGCAGTTCTAAATTTGACAGCTTTTCTTGTTTTTAAGGCACTCTCTCTCCCTGTCTTTGCTAAGGTTTCCTGAAAATCAAAGGCAATGTTTTTTGGGAGTTACTTCACTATTGCACGGGAAAACCTGGGGATTTTAAAAAACTAGATCTAGGCAAACATAAAGACTCTGGGACCCAAATGTCACTTCAAAGAATACTGCAGATGGGTCTATTCCCAGGTCCAGGAGAATCTAGCCATACAACTTTGCAGTTTGGTGATAGCTATAAAGTATTGAGTTCCTTCATTTAGCAGTAAAACAATTTTACTCATTAAGCCAAGATTAGATGGGGTTCAAGATCACAGCCAGGGATGGGAAATGAAATGACCAGAAAACAAAATGGTTGCAACTGCTAACTTTCATTTACAGAGTTACAATCAAGAGTCATTGAATTTTGGTCAAATTTAAGAACATAAGATGTTTAAAGTGAAATTAAGTAGTTTTTACCCGAGGAGCACCATGATCATTGGTCATTTGAAGTTTTTAGTAACTCCTACAACCAAAAATGGACTCTCCCTCTCTCCCAGCGCGCACACATACACACACACACACACACAATCACACCAGAAAGTACTGACCGGGGTGCCTGGTGTTCGACCACTGAAATTACAGGTTTTTAAAGTTTTCTGAAACTCTTTTGTTCAGAAATCATTTCTGCCTGAATTGCGTTCAAATTCTGATTAGTCCCTCTCATGTTTACCTTTCTTGAAGTAAAGGAAAAAGTGGGGGGGGGGGAATGCCCTTAGAGAACTAAAACAAATTCGTGACATTTTCACTTTCTGCAATACTCCAGGCCTTCCCAATGATCTATCAAAAAAATTAACAAAGTGTCTAACAAATTCTAACAATTCATTTCAAGCTTGTAGCAGGGGAGGAAAAGATGTTAAAGGCTGATTGGAAGGTGTAACTTCGGTTTGGAGCAATCCTGAGGGAAGTCACATTTACAAATCACTGTCATTCATAACTATTTCATTCATACATAGGTCAGAGAAAAAGTAAAAACAGGAGTAAAATTTCTAATTTCGTCTCTGCCTTACAATAAACATTTTGGGATGATGAGGCTGAATATAGGCTTTTCATCAGAAGTATAAAATTAAATAGACCCAATGTTGTGCTAGAACCATTTTTAATATAATTATACATATCTGCCAAATCCAGGAAGAAAGGGTTTATGCATATATAACTTCCAGTTAACATCTGCAAGCATAAATGACAATGATTTCAGTTTAAAATTCATCAGGGTCAGAGCAATCAATCACTGTCTTTTTACTACCAGGCTTCCGAACATTAAATTATGGATGAATTAGGGTCCGTTTGCTTCTTCTCTATCCTTGTCCAGAGTCATCAAGGCAGCTCACCTCAGCCAAAGGGAATCTTTCTAGATCAGTATTCAGTTGCTCTGAATTTTGCTTATAATTATAACCTATTTAATCACAGAAGAACCTCTGCAGAGGTGGAGTTCAAGGTTGCATACAATAACAGGAGATCACAGTTTTGAAGTCTAGCACAGATTAAAAACCACAGATGTACCATTTATATAAGACACACACTGATTGTCTCTTAAACTACATATTGACTCCTTATGGACATTATTTTTTTTTTAAATAAAGTAGTGCATCTAGGACAATCAGTCGCACAATTCACACAGCCCTGAAAAGGTTTTCAGTGCCAACTACCAGTTGGTCATGAAACGTGAATGAGCTTGGGACACTGTCCATTCCTAAGATTCAACCAAGGATTGGCTAAAAACACCGGGTTACCTCTGCTTTGAAGGTCACGGCATTCCCTCCCTTCCCTCACAACTGAGTTTTGTTCAATTTCTATTTTGAGTGGTGTTTGGTTGCAAGTGGTAGAATGTTTAATCA
>CM053766.1:91621004-91687754 GCA_028658305.1 Pachyuromys duprasi
TTGGCTCTTCGGTTCTTAAACCATACCTTGAATGGGAAAGAAATTTCTTTAACATTGGGGCCATTCATAAGGCCCTCCCACCTACACACCTACAGATGTGGGCAACTCCACCGTACACATAGTTCATAACAAGAAATTTTAAGGTTATCATCTAATTGTAAGCCAGAAACTCTCCACTCTTGTATTTTGTCTTGGGATGACCACAGAATAGACTATGTCTATGTCCTTTAGAAGGAAGCAGCCTGTTGCTGCCTGCCACCAAAGAGCAGACTGAGGTCACTTTGCATTGCACTGTCCAGGAAGCAAGAGCTAATATGGAGGCTGGTTCCAGGACCTAACATTTTGTCTCTCCTAGACACATAAAAGAAATCTCCAAGAAGACATGCTCCCATGGAGAGAAGATCTGAGCCAGTGTCTGCTGAAAAGTGCTTTGTAGTGAATGAAATGACTTGTATGGCTGCTGCTTTGAGCTCAAAGACAGACCTCAATACCGGTTTTCAACACTCAAGTTTGCATCTTCAGGTTTACACACGGCATGCTCTGTTTTCTACACTAATTCACTGATTTGTTAACTTAAACCTATGCTTGCTTGCCACTCTGAAAATTCTCTTTACCAGCCTTGCACATTCTCTGCCAAGCAGGAGCTTATGATAGAAACTACTGACATTTGTCTTTGATACAGGTCCTTTTGTGTTTGTTTAAATGGGGATGGCAACAGACAGGGCCTCTCTTCTTAGCTGGCCGGGAACTCAAAGAAATCCGCCTGCCTCTGCTTCCCTGCCGCTGGGATTAAAGGTGTGCGCCACCACGCACAGCCATTGGCTACAGGTAGGTCCTCTATTAACCTGTTGAAGGAGTTCTCCATTTGGGCTTTATAACTGTGGCAAAAGTAATACCCCAAGGCCAGCCTCAGGACCCTACATATCCGGGGCCAGTTTGTTTCTAGTGGGGGCTTTGAGTCAAGATTTACAAGTGCTAAATTTTTTCCCAACACACTTTGAAAAAAATCTTGTTTTCTGCTTTGTAGTTCACACTGTCGTCTGTCACTTTCAAAAAGGTGTTACCCAAAGGAAAGAGAGAGAGAGAGAGAGAGACAGAGACAGACAGACAGAGAGAGAGAGAGAGAGAGAGAAGGAGGAAGGAGGGAGAGAGAGTTTGATGGCTGCTGTTAACCATGTAAGACACGATTTTTAAAAGCCAAGCACTAAAGAGCTCTCCTGTCAAGAGGGAATTGATTTTTCACCCTGTTGGGGTCAAATATGGGAGAAACTAGAGCAAGAAAAGGAGCATCTTTACAGATATTATGAATATAAAATGTTGCCTGTTAAGTGGCGGAGCTCTAGAAAACAGTATTCTGTCCTCAGGAAGTCAAAACTACACACTTTTATTTGCCGACTTATTTGGTCAAAGTGCCGTTTCTGACTTTGTCAGCAAATCAGGTGTGGTCTTGAGAAAGTCATTTGCTGTTTTTTCAAGTGTTCTAAAACTTTTTGGACTGTCCAGGAACTAAGATCACGGACAGAATGTCCACACAAGGACCACGTGACTACCCTTGAAATCCGCCCTCTGCGGGATCTCTAACTGCAGTGACTCTTGAGAACTACCGGTTCTAGGACAGAAAGTCTGAAGCTGAATTGCTGCTTCAACCTTGCAACCTAGGCCCGAAAACCCTGGTTCTCAGAATTAAGGATGGACAGGAAGCGAGTAAAGAACGATTCACTGGCTCCTGAATGTTAGAATTTCAAGACCTTCTTTGACCCAGGACAAGAGCCTCAGGCCCTACTGGGTGGTCAGTATACACCAAGATTCAGGGAGGGCAGGGTCAGGAAAAACAGCATGTCAACATCTGCCCTACCTGCACCCTGGATTCGGGCAAGTTGATTTTTAGCGCCACCTCCTCTCGCATGAAGATGTCTGGGTACCGGGTCTTGGCAAACAAAGCTTCCAAAACATCGAGTTGTGCCCTGGTGAATGTGGTCCTCTCCCGCCGCTGTTTCCGGGGGGTGGCTGCAGGACAAGAAGCCCAGGGCCCTTTAGGGTGGGGAGCAGTTTCTCAGTCACAGGACTTTTGCCTCGGTTCCCCCGCCTCCCCCGCCTTCCCCCCTCTCACAGCGTTCCTGCCGAGGTCCGCAACCCTTCCAAAGCCTCTCCCAGTGTCCCCTGCAGACTACAGAGAGTCTGCAGACTACAGAGAGTCATTTGGAGAGCCAACAAAATGAATCAAGTAAGGACAATTCCCTCCCCCCTCGCCCAGTCCTGGAAACAAACAAGACAACCTCCAGGCCACACTCAACAGAAATGGCTGGCTAGTGAAGAAAGTTAACGGCTGAGCCACGTCCGGAGGCTCAGAATGACAAACGTGGAGCCAGTTCCCACGGCATTTTAGCACCGCAAGGACCTTTGTTCTTTAATCTTTAAAATGAGACATAGTTCATACTTTTATGAGTAATCTAGTTGTTGGGGGGTGGGGGATCTGACGGGAAAAGAGAAGCGCCTGACACCTGGAGACAAGCCACACCTCTAAGATTAAAGGGACAGGGTTGGGGGTACCGGAAGCCCCCGGCAAGGTCAAAAGAACTGTAGGGGACTGTAGGCAAGAGAATTCGGCTGCTCCCAGAGTGCTGCTAGCTGGGAATGGGCGTGGAGAGCGTAGGCAAGAGCATGCCCAAGTGACAAGGTCAACAGCTTTCCAAGACCCAGCCCAATAACGTCCCCAAGCCACTAGAATTAAGAATGGAGCGGTGGGATTTTCTGTGACTACTGCAGACTCCAGACTCGCCTCTTCCCAGCCTCTTGTTCCCTCCCGGGTCAGGAAGTGCCCTGTGGCACTCGGCTGCTTCGTGGCAAAGAAAACACAGAGGAGACCCGTTTGGAGCTTGAGGACACTGCGCCCTCCAACCTCGGAGTTTCTGAGGGGCGAGAGTGGGGAAGGGCGTAGACAGTGACGCGAGACTCACTTACCCGGGTAGCCCACGGAGGGATGCAGCAAGTCCATACCCGAAGTGGTCAGACTCAGCCCATTGACTGCGTAAGGCGGTTGCTTTAGATAAGACATCATGCTAAGGTTGTTTGGAGGCGCAAAGTCGGCCCAGATCGGGGAGACCCAGCCGGACGGTCTTGAATCGCCTGGAGTGGACAGGGTCAGAGTCCTTGGTGGGTGGATTTAGAGTGCTGGAACTAAGGGCAGAGCAAACAAACAGAAAGAGGTGCTGGTTTACTGCTTCGGAGAGAGCAGCTTCCTCTACGCTCCATCACTAACTAAAAAGAACGGGGGCGACGCTGGGCACAGGCTTTTAAAGGAGTTGCAGATGCGCCCCCCGCCGTCCTCCCCACCCCCAGCATCTCCAAAACTAGAGAGGAAGGGGTGAGACCAGATAAACCTGTCTTCCCCACCCCCACCCTAAACTTAAAAAAAAAAAAAAAGCCGAGGAAGGCAATTACGATCTGCCTTCCCAAAGAACAAAACCCCACGCCTCCAAAGGCGCACACTACATTCCTATCCCAACATTTGCATAGGACTCATTGGCTGGCACTAGCTAATTGTCTCAAACAAAACTTGATTGGGGCCATTTGCAGAGACAAAGAACTCTTTGGCTAAATAAATAATGCTGATAACAAAGCCCATTGGTGAGAAACAAAGAAACAATTCAAGAAATCTACCTCTTCCCAGACTGTTGCCTTTCCCTGGCAGAGATTTTAATTATCTTAGCTTTTAGCTTTTTTTTTTAATTATTATTACCACTTTCAACTGCTGTGAAATGTATTTAACATTTGAAATACCAACTTGCTGAACAACAAACTTGAGAAAACTGACCTAGCACTATTATTCCACATTTGAAGTCATTTCCAGTAATCATTTTCACCTAATTAGTAGTCTGGATAATTAGATTTCGAAGTAGGTAACAGATTTATAGGGGTATGGAGGGCCTTGATTATATGTGTCCAAAGAACTAGAGCTAAACAAACAAGTATTTAGCTTTTAAGCATCACCCATCAAATATTTAATTTAAACTGAAAAAAAAGTCTTCATGACTAGCACAGGACACGCCAGAAAGCTGACGTTAGAATCTCACCAGTCAGATGAACGACCGCCCCCACATTTTGCAAGTAGCAGGAGATGCATTCCTAGAACAAGTTGCTTCTAGGTTAATTTTGATGTAAGTAAGGGAGGCAGTAGATTCTTGGCGAGGCAAATTTTCAGGCTTTTTGGGTTCTCAGAGGCCGAAACAGATTCCTGCTAACGGGAGTTGACTTTCCCACATTCTTAGGTTTGAAGTAGATAAACATTCAAAGCTATGAAACTAATAGGGTTTATCTCTACCTTTCAAATTTCCTATGATTATATGAAAAGAAGAGCTTGAGGGAAGAGAAAGAAAAGTTTTGTGCTCATCTGCTGCCTCCCCACCCCCAGACCTATGTTAATATGGGGGCAGTGAGCAAGGCTGGCTTTTATTTTCCAAAAATAAGGCACTTGTCTTGCAAAGATCTCTGCTGTGAAACTTTGACACTCTGGGAAACTTCCTCAAAATGGCGGATACAAGATGGTGAGTTCTCTGTCACCTTCATAGTGAGATTTCCTTAATGAAATTTAAGGAGTTTAGGTTTTCATATTTGCCTTGCTTAAGAGAGGAAGGCAAAGTTTCACAGCTGTGACTTCTTCCTGATTTAAATTCAGAACACAAGTCTAGTTTTCCCTCCCTAAAAGGTGATAATCACATTTTAGAGAACTCGATTATTAAGTAGTAAAACTAGTTGCTCCTACAAAGAACACATCATGTTCTGTATTTCTCCTTCCAAGATCTAGCTATTTGAGGTTGTAAAAGAAGCACAGTCGTTGCTTATTTAAATAAACTCTAAAGTGGGCTTCTTTGAAAATATATTCTTATTCTCTTGGAAAGTTCTGAACTGTTAAACAAGAGCCTAAAATCGTATCTGATGTTAAGATGGGGAAGTGTATTTTATTTACTTAGTCTAGCTCTCACCCAATTAGACATGCCTAAATACATTCTTCGAATGAAAGCATGTCCCACCATAAAAAACAATAATAGAAAGTATGGGCGAGATTCTTCTTGCAGAGCCAAAATGGCTCAAAATCTCAGGGTAAACTATTTTCACTTTCCCCCCTGGGGGGAAGGGACGGCGGAAAAAAAATCAAAAACAAAAAACAGAGTAAACCCAAAACCCAAGCCACGGGAACTTGTCCATGGCCAGCCCACATAACAAACACCACCCGTAGCCGGCTGCGGGGGGCCCTTCTTTCCAACTTTCACAGCCTGGGAAGGACTGCACCCCAGCTCCCCCCCCCCCCCACGCACAGGGCAGAGGGGGATGGGGACGCCCTTTCTAAGACACGAGGCTTAATGTGACCGCTCTCGAGGCGAGGTGGCTTCTGAGAGTTCGTACCTAAGAGCAAAGGCGGCGGCGCGGCGAGTGCCCTCACCTGCAGACGCAAGCCGCTGGGTCCGGCGTCCGTGCCCGGCGGCCACGCAGCTCAGCAGCCCTGCGCCCGAGGTCTGCGGCCGCGCGGCCTGCTCAGCCTTATATCTAACGGTCAAGGCGTGCAATCTGTCGCTTCCCCCTCCGAGCCCCCCTCCTCGGGTTTTTTTTTTTTCCTTCCAAGAAGCCCATCTACCAGTTGCTGTGTCCTCGCTCAATAATAATTACCTCGTCCGAGAATTAATTATAATAAATGTTTTCTTGATAAACTAACGAGATAATCCGAGGGGCACACGTCCGTTAATTACAGGCCGTCGTGCTCAGCTCTGCTTCTCGTCCTGGCTGATTAATTTTCTGCATGATGGAAAGGGAACAAAACTACGCGGACTGCCGACCGGCCTGCGGCAGGGAGGAGGCCCGAGAGCCGCGGGGGGACGAGGAGCGAGGTCCGCGGGCGCTGGGAAGACAGCCCGCGCCGGCCCCCACCCCTCACTCGAGCGAAAGTTTCTGGCCTCAGGGAATCAACAATCCCACCACCCGTGAGCGAGGGAGGAAAAAATGTGCCCAAAGGGTCGGTCTTGACTGTTAGCTCGGCGAAGCCCGGTGTTCGGTCTGGCGGGGCCCAGGGGTCCCCTCGCTCTGCGAGAGGAGTTTGCTCTCAACTCCACTCGGGTGCCAATAACTTTCGGTGACCGGAAGAAGCGGCGAGGTGAGCGGGGGGGGGGGAGATGCTGACCCCCAAGCTCTGGGGCAGGGGGACAGTTCCGAGGGGAGAGCGAGTCTTCCTCGGCCGGCCTCTCGCCGAGCGACGCCCCACGGCAGGTCCACGCGGCCGAGCCTCTGCCTCGCCGGCATGGGGGCCCCGGGACTCCCAGGCTTTCCCGCTGAAAGCGGACCCCGGCTTCCGACAGTCACTGGAAGGCGTCGGCCGCGCCACCCGCCGCCCAGACCGGTGCTAGCCGGGACCTAGCGGCGGGTCCCCGCGGCAGGCCAAGGGCGGAGGCCGGGGCTCGGGAGCGCTCCGCGGGAAGCCGGCCTGGCCCACGCCGCCCCATTGTCCCCGGGCCCGCGCGACGGAGCGCGGTGCAGCCCCGGCCCCGGGACAGCTGAGGTCCCGGGGGAGGAAGGACCGGGAGGGCCGGGCGCCCGCCCCACTGCCCAGCCACCCCAGGCAAAGCCACCTTAGCCACCCTGTCTAACCAGCAGCCTCGGCCTGGTGAGGTAGCCCGGGACCACGACACCCGTGTGCGGCGCCGGGGGCGGGGAGCTGCGCGCCCCGAGATGAGGAGGGGGCGGTGGACGAGGCAGGGCGCGCGGCGCTGGGCTAGGGGAGAGCGCGACGGAGAAGCCAGACGCCCGCGCCTCGGTTCTCCGCCTGGGAGTGGGTTCCCGTCGCAGGCTGGGTGCTCGGGGGGGCAGCCGGGCACACGGGGTCCCTGCGCCCCGGCCTGCGGAAGCGCCCCCCTGGTCATCATTGTTTTAATTTACCAGCCTAGGTACACACACCAGCGTCATTCTGTCACAGGCTCTCGGAACGTCCTTGGGATCAAGCCTGAGGACTCCAGCTCAATCGAGGGGCCAAAATGCAGAGCTCGCGAGCAGAAGCCATCAATAGCGTGGGCTTAAGAACAAAACCCCTCCCCAACACCCCAGATTAGACTCGTAGGAGTTCCACGACGTTCTGCAGGAGCGGCGACCCCCAGGAGCACGTTGTCGCTCCCTCCCACTCCCGCCCTCTCCTCACATCGTCAAATTTTTCCTGATGGTCATTATTTCGCCTCAAAATTCTCATTAGAAAAAAAAAAAGTCAGCCCCCAGAGGAAGTCTACGCCCGTAGAGTTGCACATCGGAGGCGCGGGGGTCACTGAGGACGGGGGAACACAAAGATATCGCCATAGACGAGACAGACACTTACCTTACAGCCGCATTGAACGTTAGGGAAAAAAAAAAATCAAATTATCCGTCAAAATTCCAAATAGCCAGCTATCCTAAAAGAAATTAAGAGTATTCAGTTAAAAACCTGTAGTCTTCACCTTTCCATAAAAAGTAAAACATAACCAAAAAAAATTATTTTAGAGAACAGAAAATAAAATGGCCAGAGTTGTAAACAAGCGTGTCCGGCCACGATACATACAAAGTAGATGTGGCGACTGAGCTGCTCTAGCGATTTTTATTTTAATAACAGTGGAGGCTGAGTTGGAGCTGAGGAAGGTTCCGCTCTCAGGGAGATTTGCTGAGAAAGCGCCTCTCTGGCAACTTTTTGACGCAAACTCTCCAACCAATGGCAGGGAGAGAATGATTGACACATCTAAGCCAGAGGGAAAATAATAAAAACAACAGGAGGAGGGAAACAGGCCGCTGCTGCACGGGGGAAGAGCAGGCAACAAATCCAGGCCTCCGACACTACCAGAACGTTCTTTAAAACGCTGGGCTGCGCCTCAAATATACATTATGGGCCGAGGCATGTGAACTAATTGTATAATTAAAATGATGGACAGGAAGGCCTCCCCTTCGCTCTTTCTTCATCCTTCACACCCCTTTCTTGTCCTCCTTTCATTTTTTGTTTTTATTTTACAGAAAGGACACCACAACAACGTAAGACAGGAAAATGAAAATATTTAAGTCGAGGCTGGAAAAGGGTGTATGTGGGGGCGGGCGAGGGTTACTGGGTTTTCGATTCCAACACTAGCCAAGACTCCGTGGGTCAGAGACGAAACTCAGACCCAGGTTCACGCTTCAAAACAGGGCTGTGTCTGTCCTTACCCAGGGCCAGACGGCGCTGGGGAAGGAGGGGGAAGGCAGGGGCTGAGGTGTGGACGTGAAGCGAAGACAGAGACAGATTCACGGGGCTGTGAAGCAACTGTTTGAAAGCCTCCGCGTCCTTCTTTGGCCCCCCGTGCGAATAGCCCTGGTCTCCAGCTCTGGGTTTCTGCGCAGGATTTTCCAAGCCGAGAAGCCCAGAGCAAGATGCGAAACAAAAAGCGAACTCCCAAATCCACCCCTGGGGCTGACTGCGGGCCAAGGAGGGGCTCTCTCAACTCTCCCGGGGGCGAGCGCGGGGTGGCAAAAGCCCCTTGTAGGAACAGCCCCTGCGTCAGGACCAAGTCCTGACGCGCCAGGGCCCGGAGCTAACGGGGATGGCGCCGCCGGAGCCTGGGGCTGGGACCGGGGAGCTGGACCCGGGAGGCAGCTCAGCGTCTCCTTCCGAAGGTCCAGACTGGGGCCCCGACTGCTTTCTCGAGGATCAGAGTTTTCTAGAAGAGCAGAAACAGATTGGACGGAGTCTTTGGGGGCGGAGGGGGTGGGAGGTGGATGCAACCGCCGAGTGTGTGCGACTGGAGGCGGCGAGCGGTGCGGGAGGGTCGCTCTCCGCTCCGGACTCCCGGGGCAGAGGGAAAACAAAAACCCCGCCGCCCCCTTTCTACCCCGCTCACCGCCACCGCGGCCACTGGGCCCAAAGAAACAGTCCGCTGCCTTTAATTTGGGGACCTATGTTAATGAAGTTGGTAATTAATTCGTCGCTTTGTTGTCGGTTCTTATACTGTATGTGTAATCAAATGTGGCCGTCCTTGGGATTTACAGCAATTAGCGAGTTGCAGCGGCGCGCACGGGGCCGCGGGTTTTCGGCAGCGCGGCTGGGCCCGGGCACCCGGCGGCCGCGGCGGGCTCGCAGGCGCGTCCGCAGAGCCGGGGGTCCCGCAGGCTACCCGGACCCCGGTGCTGCCGGGCCTGCCCGGCGCCTCCAGGCCCCTCCGCAGCGGCTCCCGTCCGGAGGGGACCCCCGCTGCCGCGTCCCCCCGCAGCCACGATTCGCGGGGGGCCTGGGCGGGGGGGGGCGGGGGCGGCTGAGCGCGGACCTTTCCCCGTCACCCCGCCCCCGCGGCGCTGGAACACCTGGCGAGTCCCCAAGGCCTTCCACTGAGGAGGGGGAAGGACACCGCGGGCGCTGGTCCCGCGCGGCGCGGGCTGCGGGAAGGCAGGTCCGGGCTACCGTGCGCTGTGTGACGGAAGGGCAAACCCACGCGAGCCTCTTGAAGAGTTTATTTCCCACCCCGAGAAAAGAGTTCTCCCCAGTTAGATCGTAACGATGTTGAAAGCATCAAAGAGCGGAAACGAACAAACAAACAAACAAAACAAAACAAAACAAAATAACAACAACAACAACAAAAAACCCGAACATTGGTGATGTAGCGGAGCAAGGCCTTGGGGACAGAGGAGGTGGGGTACGGTCAGGAAACAGAGCCAGGGTTTGTGAGTCACTCGAAGTGAAAATCTCGGAGAAGGAGAGCCATCTGCAGTAGGGTCCGGAGACCAGGGGCAGCTCCTCACGCGCCAGGTAAAGGTTTGGAGTGGTGTCCGAGAGGACGCAGAGCCGCAGCAGCAACCTGAAAACCCCTGAGTGCCAGCGACGGGGGAGGATTTCTGCAGGATGCAGCGTGGGAGGGCTTTCCCCTTCAGCTCCCGGCAGCACCCAGCCCCCGCTCCTCCTTTGCCCTCTAGTCTAATAACTTCGCAGAAAATACAGGGCCAATAAACCACCAGTTGGAAATGGACAGTGTTAAATAAACAAGGGTCTCTTTAAAATTCTCATCCACTTCAGATGTCTAAAGTAAGATCGTGATGATTTTGTCACGGTTTGGTAAATTTACCCCTTTAAGAGGCTTTCATAAATCCCAGAACACACCTTCAGCCAGATTTGAATATAGATTTAGGTTTTAAAACCCAGAAGCTGGAAACACCGCTTTATCAAAGAGAATTTCTCTTTAGCTTAGCAATGTGCTGCAGCTCTCAAAAGATTGGATCTGAAAGAGAGACAGAGGAGAGAGCCAGAGATGTAGACAAGGGAGGGAAGGGAAAAAAGACTTTTCTTTTTTCTTTCTTTCCTTTTTTTTTTTTCTAGAGGAATTTCTGCCCAGACTCTCCAGCAGTTGGTGGCGGGCAAGCTTTCTCCTGTGTCGCCTGGAAAAGTTGCAAAATTGCTCTTCACCTGTAAGAACACGCTTTTTATCTTCCAGTCTCTTCTTGTCAATTTGGAAATTGCAGACAGCCCGGCTCAGGTACCGTTTCCACAAACCCTATTCTAGGTCAGGACAAAAGCCACTGGCTTTGGGGGAAGGGGAGGGGGTGAGCTATTTCACAGAAAACCTTAGAAGCTTCATGGGAGAAAAAGACTCCTTGGATGGAAACATCTCTTGATTTTCAGTAAGTTCTTGAGCCTCCAATGTGCTTATTATTCATTCTATTTCTTTTATCCAGAGTTTAACTTTTCTCCCATTTAAAAAAAAAAAACAAAAAACGTTTCCTATAAATCTGACTGATGGTAGCATGCTTTGTGTTTTTCAATAATTCTCATGAACAAGTGGATGGGTTTTAATTGCCATGTGTACAGTTGCCTCGCTAGGCACATGAGATGTATAAAGATTCATTCAGAAGCTAAATGAGAAGAAATAATGCTCAGGGAACCAAATATTTTGTCAAGGCTTGTATGAAGGCATCAGATTATGGCTGATGGTCATGTTTTGATATCTGGATTCATGTATATCACTAACTAACTGGGCTCATTTTTCTCCATTCAAAAATTCCAAACTAGTTTAAAATATTCCAAACTTTCCTCCAAGTTTATTAACTATGGGAGTGGGTGGAGGAGGGGAGAAGAACCATCTCCGGAGTCTTCTGGGCTAATTAAAAAAGAAGAAAACCCACATCCCAGAAGAGCACTGGGGCGGTGGGGGGGGTTAGATTCCCTGAACACAAACTTCCGAAATATGAAGATTAATTTCAAATCTTTTCAGCAATTCAGTGGACAGTGTGGGGGAGGGGCGAGCACATTTTGTGTGAGAATCACCTATTAAAAAAGTAATTCTTCACTAGTTTTTAAGAAATGACTCGATTTTCAAATTTGCCCAGCTTAATTCTGATTATTTCCTAACAGGATTTAAGATTGGCAGTGTGGGCAGGGTAGGGGATATAAGATAGCAGACCACTTATGAATTAAGCTTGGGTCACTCAGACCCTGTGTTTCAGTTGCTTCAGAAAAGAGGGTAAAGGAAAAAGAAATAACTTCAAAAATAGGATTGTGCTGTCTTGATAAAAGAGCAGGAGGCAAATTCCAAATGGAAAAAGAAAGGAAGGAAGGAAGGAAGGAAGGAAGGAAGGAAGGAAGGAAGGAAGGAAAAGAAAGAAAAAAAAAGAAAGAAAAGAGAATCATGTTGCTCCGGAATAAAACGGATTAAGATTGTGCGACAAGTGGGAGATGCGGGCTGTGTGTGAGCTAGGAGCTGTTTGCCTGTCCCAGAGAGAATGAGCACCGAGGGGAGAGTGTGTGCAAGGCAGGGTTAGGCTGAGGGAGAATAAAAGGCATGTGTGAGTGGGAAGGGGTGTGTGTGTGTGTGTGTGTGTGTGTGTGTGTGTGTGTGTGTGTGTGTGTGTGTGTGTGATTTGGATAGATGGATACAGAATGCTGGCAGTCAGTTTACATAATTTTCGTCTGCTGGTCTTAAGGTTTCCTTGAAATCAATTCTACTTCAGGCAGCAGCCTTGAGCTATAGAGCTGATGCAAAACAACCATTACACTCCAATATCTTGCCTGTTTGCAAACTTCAATTTAAAATGGGTGGGGGCAGACCCAGGAATGGTTTTGTAAGAGGGGGTGGGGGAAGAAGAAAAGGAGACCTCAGTGAAGCTTTAAACTAGTTTGGATAAACTGATCTTTTATTTGTAACCTTTTACAAGCTTTATTTCCTTCATATGAAAAGCTTCTTTTATACGGGCATGGCAGACTATTTCTTTGGATTTTTAATTAGAGCCCATCAATTGTAGCCATATTTAAGAATCAATATAAAGTAATCCTTCGAGATGGGATAAGGTTTTAATCGAAAATCTAATTTCCCACTCTTTGCAGATCATTTTAAGGACCTAGTTGATTAAAAAAGAGAGAATTCAATATTTAAAAGACGTAACACCCCAAACCTGGAAAAGATCATGTGTGCAAGAAACCACTGATGTGCCTTACAAAAGAAAGCCCTGCTGCTCTCAGGGCCTTCCTTCTACTTAGGAGAATTTTCTCCTCAAATGCTGTTCTCAGTGTGGCCCGTATCAGAGTTCTCGCATTGAATGAGGGAGAGACTTATGTATTTGAAGCAGTATTCCACAAGCAAATAATAATAATATCAATCTATTTTTTTAAATCAACTAAAAACACACAACTCTTGATAGATCATTTTCATTGCATATTCCCCAACTTGGAGATTAGTGAATGACTGACACACCCTTTTCATTTCCCAGGGATCCAAACTTTTGTACCTTCGCATCCATGAAGGTGAATGTCCAGGTCATGTTAAAACTTCAAGTTTAGGACTTTGCCACTTTTAATGTTGTGCAACAGTGGAGAATTTGTTTAGTGCAAAAGCACATCATTTTAAGCAGTCATCAGCTGGTTATTGGCTTTCAATTTGCCTTTAGTGGGGCGGGCAAGGAAGGAAAGAAGGGCTAAGGGAAGGGAGCAGAAACTGATTGTAGGGCAGAGTCAACGCACTGTGCTCATTAGTGCTGGAGCCGAGGAATCCAAGAAAAGACTGCAGACCTTCTAAGACTGCGGAGCGTAGCTTCGGTCTGAGGCTGTGAAGTCCCTCCCAAAGTTTGCAGACGTATTTTCAGATCGCCGCTGTCTTTCTTAATTGTTTTATCTGTGTTAAGGGCATCTGCGAAAATAATAAACAAACTCAGAGTATTTCTTTTTACAAATCTCAACGAAGTGGGCTTGGAAATGTCTGCTGGCCATGCTTTCCTTTTATCTGCAGAAATTTCAATTTATTTAAAAGCCTGCCATTTAATGTACTACATGTTTGCACGAATTTTAGGGAAACCTTAGTGTATTTATCTATAATCGTGGCTAATGAAAAACTAGGATTTCTTTTTTGTTGTTGTTAAGGGAAAATATATTGCGTCTTCATTAGCAAAATTGACGGCTGTGCTCACGACAGTTCTTAATTGAAAAGGCAACCTATTTTAATGGTGTGGTTGGGAAGAAGATTACATACTTTATCCAAACACAAAGACAATTAATAATGAGAAGCAGGCGGCTGCCATTAACTCTAATGCAGCCGCGTCAGCGTCCAGGAGAAGGGCTCCTACCTGAGGCGCTCGGTGCAAACTCCCCGGGCTCCCTCCTTTCCCACTTCACCCAGCCCTTGCTTGGGGTTTCTTGAGGCGCACGCGGCCCAGGCTCGGCTTCGCTGTGGCGGGGACCTTCCAGCCCGTGCGACGCTGCGGCTGGAGCCCCTGACCGCGGGTCTCGGGGTCCGGGGCAGCGCCGCCAGGACGGAGACCTCCGGGCCCGAGCGTGGAGCGGAGCTGGCGCCCGCGGGCAAGGCTGGTCGGGAACTGCCCGGGCTCCGGTGAGCCGCAAGGTTTGGAGGGCCGAGAGCCACCCTGTACCCTGAGAAGTCTAACCAAGCCGGCTGCGCTGCCCTGTGAGTGGAGAGGTCACGGGGACTCGTGTCCGCGCGTGGCGGTGCCGGGCGAGAACCGTGTGGGAGCGCACGGCCAGCCGGAGCGGCAAGTTCGCTCTCTCCGAGCAAAGCGTGCGCGCGCGTTTGGGCGCTCCTGGCCCTCTGGGTCTATCTGTCGCGGCCATGCGTGCGTTTCCCGCGCGGGGCGGGCTCGGGACCTATTCTAGACCCGTTTCGGGGCGGTTAAGGCTAGGTCACCCGCGCTGAGCTTTGCCTTCGTCGACGAAGGGAGGCCTACCGAGAACTCGCACCCGGAGCCCGGGCGGCGGAGGCTCTGGACGGCAACACGGGCTGCAGAGTTTGGCTCGGAACAAGCTCAACTCTCAGTGCAGGGCCCGGGCCTGCGGCCACCAGCGTCCGGAATCGGGGCCTCCCGCTCCCCGGGCCTTTGGCCGGGTACAGGCTGGGGAAGGGGCAGACTCTGAGTTTGCGTCCTCTGCAGACCCTTCCTCCTTGCGGTCCTACAGAACTAGCCCAGCCCAACCCCAAGTTGCTTTTCCAGTACCTCCTCGCAGCCCCGGTTTAGGCAGCAGAGAAAGGGGGGAGAGCCCATTAGTGACGCACCCCACCCCGACTTCCGCTGCTGTCCCATCGGGGACCAGGGAGCAGCCACGGGCCCTGGGAGCGGCCAGGAGTTAGCACTTTTCCTAAGCAAGAATGTGCCGGACAGCCTGAATCTTCGATGGCAGTCCCTAGGCTTCCGGCTTCCAGCAACCACTTGCAGTGAAGGGGAAGAGGTTAGTGGCAGGGACCAGAGCTTGAGTCCTTCCAAAGTGTCTGGGAGGGAAAGATACGCTGCAGACAACCTTCTGAGGCTGCCCTGGGGCACTGGTACACATCCCACCTCACGGAGAAGGCCGAGAGCGTTCTCCAAGGTTCATCTGGATACATCCCCTCTCCTTGACGGGGAACGTCACAGGAGCCCTCCTTCTAAACACAAGCTGCTCTGTGTCCCCCCATCCACCGAGTCCCGCTGCCCCTCATCCACTTTCCCGCAGACGTCAATCTGATTCTTAAAGTTTCGGAAGACAATCAGACCTGGTGTGTGTGTCGTCCCTTCCTCCACCCCCACCCCAATCCCTCCGCGGCCCACTGCCAAGCCCCAAGCCACTGAGCTACCTCTTTAGGCCAGGCAGGTGGGACTCAGAGTTGCCGCCAGATTTGAGTGAAAGCCCCGTTCTCAGCTACATAGGAACCTTCTCTCCACCATCCCCACACGGGTTTGTGAACAGCCTCCAAACCCTCCTCTCCCTGCATAGAGGATCCCAAGTTTTCCCTCATCCTTTCAAATTCACTTTTCACATGGTTCAGTTTAAAGTCCTCTGCCAGTCACTACTTGTCAACCAAGCCCTAGTGCCTGCTTTGGAGGAGGCCATGTGAGTCAGCTGGTTATTAAAGAGGGAACTAGGCATCCTAGATTAGTGAGCAATGGTTCTCTTCTAGGGGGGAGTTTCAACCCTGCGTGTTACTTATACAACAACCTAATTGTGATAGCAGATTTTTGTATTTGTGGATCTCTTTCTTGGCGTTTAACCTATGGATGCTTGAAGGGATCTTTATTAACATGTGTGTGACTCTGGATAGTTGTTCAATAATGACATTCCTAAATAATTTCTTAGTTCATCCACAGACAGCAACTCTTGGCCTAAATGGCAGTTTCCTGGCAGTTCATTCAACTAATGAACAAGCAAAAAAGTTTAATATGTAATTGCTTAAGATTCTCAGCTCTGGAACATGAACATTAGAGGCATAACTTAAGGGACATAGGGTTCTCACAAAGCGTGCATGCTACATTTTGGATGATCCTTAGAAAAGCAGCCCCCTTTTGGTTGTGCTTTCTTGCTTTGATGGACAAAACAGGCCAGAGAAAGGACAGGAGAAAGAGGCCTGGTCTAGGGATGTTGGGCGTGAGTGGGATCTTGGCAGCTGAAGCTGATCTTTTCCCTGTGTTGCAACAACATAAGTAGCAAAAGTCTGTATGTAAATTTCCTTAAAGAGACGATCTGTGGCCAGGCAAAGTGGCACATGCCTTTAATCCCAGCACTCAGGAGACAGAGGCAGGCAGATCTCTGTGAGTTCAAGGCCAGCCTGGTCAACAAAGCCAGTCCAGGACAGCCAAAACCAGAGAAATCCTATCTCCAAAAACAGAGAGAAAGAGAGAGAGAGAGAGAATCATTAACCATTTTTTTTCTGTTATAAATCACACAATCCCATTATACTCAAGATTTAAGTATGTGCAAATGTTTCAGTAGTTGGCACTGTGTAAATATGTTGGTCAATTGTAGACTCCAAATGGTACCCCAAATACTTAACAGTAGGCTATACAGCCTTCTTTTTCTGTATATTTTTCTTCTTGTATCTTGGTTTTGTGAGATAGAGTTTTTCTATATATCCCAGATTGGCCTTGAAGTAACAGCAATTCTCCTCAGCCTCACTAGTGCTGAGATCACATGACTCCACGACATCTTCATTATAATTATTATTGCTTTTACAAAATAGTGTGTGTGTGTGTGTGTGTTTGCAGGCACACATGTGTTGTGTGTGCAGGTCTGAGGACCACTTTGTGGGAGTTGGTTCTCCCCTTCTATCATGTGGGTCTTAGGGATCAAATTCAGGGTGGCAGGCTTCGCTGCAGTCACCTTTACCAGTCCTCTAGAAAGTCTTTAAATGAGACTGAGTACTTGGTTTAATTACAAATTTATTTGTACTTGGTAGATTGGATATATTTAATTTTCACATGCAATAATTTCTACTGAAGTCTCTGATTTATCTGAAGATGGGTGATTATCAATCCAAAAAGTCTCCAGAGCACGTTTTTTTAAAAGTGGGTTACAACATGGATTCACATTTATGCATTCACTCAACAAGGATAATTGGGAGCCCATGTATTAGGTAACTGTCACGAATTGCCTGTTAATATTATTTTTCCAGTGCTGGGAATGGAATGCAGGCCTTGTGTTTGCTGCCCAAGCATTGTACCACCAAGCTGCATCATCTCTGTCAAGAACTGGTACTATCACAGACATTGTCAGGCTTAGGCCTGGGGCACAATGTGATTCTTTCTTTTGGTGTTGCGAAGAAGCTAGTAGTCATAACAAACATTTGATCTAGGACTTTATATTATCTCCCTTCTTCTAGATGGGACGGTGAGCTGTACTGGTTGTAGAAGGCTGTGAGGGCCCACACTGGTCTCTCACAGCAGTTTCCAGAGAAGCTGTGGCAGTTGATTGCAGGAATTCAGGAAAGTACCTCACTTTGACTCTACAAATTTGATGTGTTTTAAAAACTAAAGTCAGGGGCAACTGAGTGTGTATGTATTGAGAGACTGTGTGCTCCTCAGCAAAAAGGTTTTTGTTGTTGTTTTTTTGTTTGTTTGGTTGGTTGGTTTAGCTTGGTTTGTTTAGATTTAAACACCTAAGATTTAACTGTGTGTTCTTTTTAGCCATTATGTTTCCAATACATGGCTAGACTACTATTATAGTCTTATTTCTAAACAATGCAAAAAGTATTCAAAATAATCACAACTTTGATTTTCTAAAATTCCCTATCTCAGTTAGAAATGGTTATTACATATTTGCTTGTTTGGAACTGTTTTAGCTTCAACTATTTGGCAATTTTTAGAAACTGATGAGTTTTATTTCCTTTTAAATTTAGTATTTCCCATTCAACAACTTATATTTCGATACAATTTTTCTTACCAAGATCCTTCCCCTTCCTGTTTTATTTGCTTCTTGCCTATAAAACAGATAAGATGATGACTATCATTATATAGGTAGAATCTATTAAATATAGTGATCTAGTGACAAATTTGAGCAAATTCTCTTTAGAGGTGAACAATGTTAACACCTTGTTTTCCTGTTTGTTTGTTTTGTTTTTCTGGTGAAATCTTGGAGGAAAAATTAAATAGTTTCTACTCTAGAGAGATCTTGCTGGCCTAGAGCCATGGACATCTTGGAGCTGTGTCCTCACCAATAGCTGCATTGTCTTTTAGTCACAGAACCCAGACGTAGACTGTGGGCTGTAGAGGCTTCATTGATTAATGCTCTTCATGTAAATTACTCAGAAGGCTGAGGAATTTTTGTTTTTCCCTAAAGCATCAAAAACAAAACCCAGACCAAACCAAAACAAAAATTTCATTCTTTATTTTCCAATTCAGGCCACAAGCATTCTTCACAGTCAAGAGGGTTCAAGATCTCCTTGGTTCCAGAGCTGGTCGAAGTGCATCCTTTTTCCAAGGGATGCACTTATGGTTGCTTGTGAATCCCTTAAACTAAGCCCCTATGGTCTTAACAACTTAGATTGTACAATCATCAGAACGCAAAAGGAAAATTCCCTTGAGATTAGGTAGGTATTCGTATTACAATAGCAATTTATCAAATTTCACTGGCAAAGACATCTACTGGAGGTAGAGAGGGTGCAAACACAGGCTTAAAGTATTCAGGACTGGGAATAGAACATTAATTTCTGATTCTTTCTGCAGGTTGGGTTTGAAGTAGAATGCTGTAGTTCCTGATACCAGGACGGTTGCCTGTTTTTAATACTCGGTAAGGGATTTAAGAAGTGGCAAGGAATACTTACTAAAGTACAACAGGATCGATGGAAAGAGCCATCCGGCTTCCAGAGGGCAGCATTTGCTTTGTGGAAAGGAGTGAGCCTTCTGATGTCCAAACCGTATACAGGAAAGATGGCAAAATAAAAATGGAGACAAGAATCCATGCCCTCCATCAGCAGCCAAACCCTGTGACGGACCCAGAGGCAACTCCAGAGCCACCAGGGCAACTGCCTGCTCAGTTTGCCAAAGAGCCAGATGCTGTTGCTTGGAAGAATCTCTTCCACAGCTTGATGTCTGGGTCCTGTGATTGCCATCCAAAGAACAGTGGTGGAGCATGCTGGGATGAATGCAACCCAGCATCCCACTAGAGTGTTTTCTTTTCTGTTTTTTAAGAGTCATTTTAAATTAAGTAAGTTTGAAAAGCCGCATTTGTTTTCCCAAAATTTTAAAAAAGAAAAAAAAAAAAGAAAGAAACTTATCATACAAACCAAGGCTGTGTATTTAAAGATGTAAGTCCTCTAAAAACTTGATGTTGCTTATGGATTTTATTTAATTATCCCACAAGGACTGGGACATTTAGAGGAGACAAAAGACTATCTACCATCTCCAGTGATAAGTTTAAAATCACTACTTGCTCCAAGTTATCATATTGAATATGACCCACTTTTAATGTTTATTTAGGTGAAACAGCAGTGAAGTGTTTAATATTAGTTTCACAACAATACTTTGGTTGTGGGAGCCACTGAATATGTATTTTAGCTTTTTTGTTTGTTTAAGTCACTAAGAAAATTGATTAGCGACAATGAAGGGCAGATAATAGCTGCTATCCTTCAGTCCTTTGCTCCACTTCAGCAGATGTATGTAATTCGATCCCAGTCTACAACAGTCAAACTCCATATACTCTTTTCATGCAATCTTTTATTTTTTTTTTAATTATAGGAATTTCATCCTTGAATATTCCCTGACTTTATCTAAGAGGCTGAGAGTAAGTGGCTGAGTGCTAGAGTGAATGTGTAATTTCTTTAATCATTGTGATCAATGTGAATCATGGCATGATTGATGCAGCCAGAATAGTAAGCAAGAATTAAAAACATAATCAAAACATTTGGATAGCAATAACTTACTGTAGAGCAGTGTTTCTAAACCGGGAGTGATTTTGTCTCCCAGGGGGACATTTGTTGCCACGACTGTCATCCACTGAGTAAAGACCAGAGATGCTGCTTTGAAGCCTGAAATGAAGAGGGAAGAAGCCCTCCATAGCAGAGAGCTACCTGGCCTAATTGACAGTAGTGTCAAGGCAGAAAAATAAGATAAAATTTTACTAACATTTTAAAGATGAGATGATGACCAATATACAAACAAGATCTCTAATTCAGATAAAAAAAAAAACAAAAACAAAAAGCGAAAAACCACCCTCATTCAAATTTCTTCATGTTTGGGGTCATATAATCAACACATAAAAGTTAATATTACCTTATGTAATAGTTTTCTTTTAAAATATTTTTAGTAATTCTTTGTGAATTTTTTCTTTTCTTTTTTTTCCTTTCTTTTTCTTTTTTTTTTTTTTTGAGACAGGGTTTCTCTGTGCAGCTTTAGATGTTTAAGAACTTGCGTTGTAGACCAGGCTGTCCCTCAAACTCCCAGAGATCTGTCTGCCTGTGCCTCTTGAGTACTGGGATTAGAGGCATGCACCATCATGCCCAGCTGCGGAGTTCTTTACATACTTTTTATTTTATTTTATTTTATTTTGGTTATGTTTGATCCTCCCAGATCCTCTCCATTTCCATACCCACCAAACTTTATGTTCTTCCTCTGGCTCTTTGAAAAACCACGCAGCTCATTTTATTTCAGTCAACTACTCCTGAGGATGGGATCTGGAGTGTGGTTGATTCCGCCAAAGGCACTCACTAGAGAAGACATATTGTCACTTTGCCAGCTGGTAGCGAATGCAAACAGCTTCTTGCTTAGGGATGGGACCCCATGGCAATGTCTCCCTTTGAGTTCTGGGACCCTGTCTCGCTTGAGCTTGTAAAAGTCTCTGTCCAACCCGTACCGTTGTATTTAGAAGACGCTGTTACCTTGGAGTCATTCCTGTGGCTTTTTCTCTTTGGGCTTCTTCTCCTGCATAGATCCATGAGTCGTTTTGATGAAGACATCTCATATAAGATTGAGGGCTCAAAAGTCTCTCTCTTCTGCACAGTGTCCAGTTATGGGTCTCAGTGTTAATGCAAAAAGAAGCTTCTCTGATGGAGGTTGAGGAAGGCACTGATTGGATGTATGTATGTCACTAGGAATCATTTTATTGCTGTGTTTCTTTAACAGAATAATAGTATTAGGTTTTCCCCTAGGCCAAGACTTATCTAGTGTTAGGCTCTTGGCCATATTAGCAGTACCAGGTGTAATGATTTTCTTTTTAAAATCTCAGGTAGCCTGGTGTACCCTTGAACTCACACTGTAGTCAAGACTGACTTTGTATTCCCAATCCTCTTGTCCTGCTTCCAACTGCTGGGACTCCAGGTATGAGCCTGACTTTATGAGGACTCAGCTTTGAACAGCACATGTCTAACCCTTATTTCAGTTGGTGATGAATTGTATAGGTAGTTACATCTTCACGAACTGGCAGCAACTTTAGGTTAATATGTTCCTGTTTCATGAATAGGATACTAGTTGGTGTGTGGGGGGGGAGGTTTTCTTTGTTTCTTTGTTTTTAAGAGGTATTTTCAGCCAGGGATGATGGCACACACCTTTGACCCCAGCACTCTGGAGGCAGAGACAGACACATCTCTGTGAGTTCAAGGCATGACCAGTCTACAGAGTGAGTTCCAGAACAGCAGCATAGAGAGACCCTATCTCAACACCAAGCAAACCAAACCAAGCAACCAAAAAACCAAACACACACCAGGAAAAGGAGTTGTTTTCAAAAAAATTTTTGGACATATATATATAGTCTCATAAAAAAAGGAAAATGAGAGACTTTTTAACCCTACCACCTTCACACGTTAGTTTCTTTAAACTCAAATCAGTCTTTATGATCATTGATTTCTTACTGTTGGAACAAATAACAAATAGTTCAGCAAAGTATCTCATTGTAGTTAAGTTTTCATGATCTAAGCCCATAGCATTGTTTTAATTTTTCTTCTTAATGACCTCCCTCACTTTAGTATGTGTGAGTTTGTTTCTCCTCCTCTCCTTCATCCTTCTTTGTAGTGCTATGTGCAGTTATAGAAAATTGAAACCATCTCCCTTGAGAGAAACTGATTTGGGTAGTTCCATCATCTGCCGTGTGGGTGGGTGCTCTTCTACACTGTGTTTGTGTGTGTGTGTGTGTTTTTAACACAGACAGACAGATGCTTATGTGGTTGTTCAGCAGATAACCCTTGGTTAAAGTGAGTGAACCATTCTCCTGCCACTTGGGAGAATGAGGTGGTTATGGTGATTCCTGAGCCTGTGTCTAGGTAGAGAGACACAGCACAGCACCCCAGCTAAGCAATGAAAGCCAGATGCAAGGGTCAGGAAGAGCTGCCTAGTATGAGCAAGTTACCCAGGCAAACAGGAATCGAAGTTCATGGAAGAAACGGCATTTTGAGAACTACTTGAACAACTATGAGTTCTCCTTGGCATGTGGTTAGCATGTCTATATTGTTCTTTAACTTATGTTAGAGTCCCAACTCGAAAGGTGATGTTATTTAAAAGTAAGGTTTTGGAGAGGTGATTAGGTGGTCCTGGAGCTTTGCCCCCACAAATGGGATTTAAAAAAAAGCCTATGGGTGTGGTGGCACTTGGTTTTAATCCAAGCACTAGGAAAGCAAAAGCAGATGGATCTCTGTAAGTTCAAGGCCAGCTTGGTCTACTTAGTGAGTTCCAGACCAGCTGTGGGCTACATAGTAAGATGTAGTCTCAAAAGAACAACAACAGGAGAGCCATTGGGTACTGGCTCTCCTTCCTGTCATATGAGACACAGCAAGCTGCTCTGAGCCAGAAAACACACTCACTAGATTGGGAACCTGCCTTGGTCTTTGAATTTCCTTCTATTGCTTTCAAACTGTCCAGTTTTTAAAATTAGGAATGGGGCCAATGGGGTGGCTCCAGGGCTAAAGGGCTTGCTGCCAAGCCTTATGACCCGAGTTTGATTCTTCTATCCCCATGGGCTGAAAAAAGACAGAGACAGAGCTCCTGAAGGCTGATAGGAACATGGGCAGTAAACACCATTCCAGTGAAATCTTAGAAGTGAGGAACACACAGCTGAATACTGCAGGAAAGGCTATCTGTGTTACAAAGAACTTGTTTGACTCATGTGCCGGCCTTGGTATCTTGTGAAAGGTAAGACTGGCTACTTGATTCAGCACACCTCTAAGCAGGTTGTGGAGGGAGTGTCCTGGCTCCTTTTGACTGCTTACAGTAAGATGTAAGGATAAAATTCCATTATTAATCAAAAGAGGAACAGAACTCAAAAATTTGGAAAATCTTCAAACATTTAGCTTAGAAAAAAAAAAAGTAGGACTTGTCTGCTTGGTTTACAGTGTGGTATCGTAAATACTTGTAAAAGAGGCTAGTGTGGACAGTGTCTCAAAAGAAGCTGGTGCTGGCAGAACAGGAGGAATATTAGTCAACCATCTAATAAAAAACCAGGAATTAATTTTCCAAAGCAAGAGAGGGAAAGATGACCCCAAAGTCATGCCAGAAATTATGGGTTACCCCTCCTATTACAGGTCTAGAGTTTTGAAACCTGGGGAGCAGAGTGGTTTTAAAGAACGGTTGCGCTGAGATGGCCCAGTGGGTAAAAACATTGCCATAAAAGCCTGATGACCTGAATTCAATCCCTGAACCTCACATAAAGGCGGAAAGAGAGAGCCAGTTGCACAAAGTCATCCTATGGCCTCTACATGTACACCATGACATACATGTCAACCATCACACACACACACACAATTAGATTTAAAAAGGAAAAGGCAAGATTGCTGATGTCCAGTCCTATCTTTCATGCCTGGCTCTCTCCTGAAGTTCCGGTCTTCTCCAGCCACTCCAGTGGGGCTCCAGGAAGCTATGATCTAGCATGTGCAGAACTCAACAAAGCTATGGGGACTCGGCTACTTTCCTACCTATTCTAAAGGGAGACAGGAAAACCACTGAGCAGGGCTAAGGATTCCTACTGGGCAGTGTCCATAGGCACTCCCATGGCAACATAGAGCGGCTGGGGTAAGAGGACAGATACAGGCTTGTAACTCCTAAGCTGAGAATGATGGCATGGGCGGAGCCCTGCAGAGCCACAGGGACAGATCAGACAAAGCAGTAAGGTGACAAAGCCAATTCCGAAGGACTTCTGTTCTAGGGCCCCAAACAGAAAAGCTTTAAGCCAAAGAAGATCATCCTATTCTATTTCTTTTTCTTGTTTATCTATTTGTTGTGTTTTATTTTATATATATATATATATGTGTGTGTGTGTGTGTGTGTGTGTGAATAAAGTACATTTCAAGAACTACTTGAGTGGTTATGAGTTTTCATTGGTATCTGGTTAGCATGACTGTATCTTTCCCTAATGCTCTAAAAACCTTTTTAGAAATTTATTTTCTTTTACGTGAATTGGTGTTTTGCCTATATGTATGTCTATGTGAGGGTGTTGGCTCCCCTGCAGCTGGAGTTGTGGGCTGTAGCAGTGCTAGGAATTGAACCCTGGTCCTCTGGAGGAGCAGCCAGTGCTTTTAACTGCTGAGTCATCTCTCCATCTCCCCTTACCTTCCCCCATCATCTTTCCCTAATTTATGTTAGAATCCTAACTGAAACATGATGCTATTTATGCTATACATACATGTCTTTAACCTCAGGACTCAGGAGGCAGAGGCAGGTGAATCTCTGAGTTCAAGGCCAGCCTGGTCTATAGAGTGAGTTCTGGGACAGCCAGGGCTACATGTACAGAGAAACTATGTTTCAAAAAAACAAAACAAACAAACAAACAAAAGAAACAACTTCAGAGTTCAGAGCTATTGAGATAGAATGAACTTGTGTATACTAAAAAGTTATGGATCTGAGTGTGAAATGCTATGGCCTGTTTTCCCCCCTACAATATACATATTAAAGTCAGAGCCCCCAAGATGATGGTATTGGGATTTGGTGTCTTTGGGAGGTGATCAGGTCATAAGGGTGGCTCTCAAGAGTGGGATCAGTGGCTCTGTAAGGACATAACAAAGAGGCTCCGCCTTCTCTCTGGCTCTGCGTGCGAGCACAGTCGAATCAGTCCAGGGGCAGGTACCACTGTGTAGCATCTGCCTTCAGCTTAGACTTTCCAGTCTCTACGGTGGTAAAGAAGGGGCTTTCTGTTGTTTTTTAAAGCCACCCAGCTTGTAGTATTTTGTTACAGTAACTGAGCAGACCAAGACAGGCAGTAAGACACGTGATTCATTTAAACCCTTTATCTTTGGTTTTCTTCTCAAACTTACTGTTGCCTGTGTTCAGGAAAGCAGAAGAAAAATTGAAACATGCCTGGATTCTTTTCTATCTTTTATACTCTGTCACTGAAATCCACTCTTTAATGTAGATCCTTAATGAGTTCATTTTTACTAAAACAAATATCGGAATATATTTACTAGGAAAAAAAATGTGGAATAAGAATATGCTTTTAATTCCAGCACTAAGAAGGCAAAGGCATGCAGATCTCTGAGTTTGAGGCCAGCCTGGTCTACAGAGTAAGTTCTAGGACAGCCAGGGCTACACAGAGAAACCCTGTCTTTAGGGGTGGGGGAATGGAAAGAAAGAAAGAAAGAAAGAAAGAAAGAAAGAGAGAGAACAAAGATTTTGTTTGATTTATTCACCAAAAGATTTAGATTTAGGTTGCTGAACAGGACTTATTATAGTCAAATGAAATTTAAAGTTTCATATCATCAAGATAATAGTCATTATTAATAGAGAACAAGGTAAGCCTTTCTTAATTTAAAGACATATGGGAATATGACCAGGTGTGGTTATGCATGTCTTTAATCCCTGTACTTGAGGGGCTGAGGCTAGTTGGAGGCTAGTCTGGTTTATGTAGAGAGTTCTAGAACATCTAGAGATACATAGACCTTATCTCAAAACAAAACAACAAAACAAAAACAAGTAAAAGCTCAAATTAAGCATCAGTAACAGCAAACAAACAAAACCCCAGGGTCTCTAATGTAGGCTGACCTCAAACTCATGATCCTCTTCCATCAGTCTAAGAAGTGTTGGGATTAAAGGCATGAACCACCACATCTAGCTAAAATTTGTACTTATCCATATCAATATATATATATCAGTTTTCCATAACTTTGAAGATTTCATAATATAATCTTTTTTTTCTTTCTTTCTTTTTTCTTTTTCGAGACAGTTTCTCTGTGTAGACCCGGCTGTCCTGGACTTACTTTGTAGACCAGACTGGCTTCGAACTCACAGAGATCTGTCTGTCCTGATATGTAATATAATCTTTACAATAAGATTTTCATTCATTTATGTTCATTTACTTAGCATGGAATCTGCCCTGGTTAAGGTTGGTTGGTCTCTCTCTCTCTTTCTTTCATTGCTCCAGAGGGCCAGAGATATGACTCAGTGAATAAGAGTGCTTGGCCCAGAGCCTGAAGAGCTGAGTTTAATTTCCTGGACCCACACAGTGGAAAGAAAACTGACTCCTGCAAGTGGTCCTCTGACCACACGCACACAGACATACACGCACAGGATAGAGAAAAGTAATTTATTTGTCTGTTCATTATCTATCTATCTATCTATCTATCTATCTATCTATCTATCTATCTATCCATCCATCCATCGGGTTTTTTCAAGACAGGGTTTCTCTGTGTATCCCTGGCTGTCCTGGATCTCACTTTGTAGACTAAGTGAACCTCCAATTTACAGAGATCACCTGCCTCTGTCTCTTAAGTGCTGGGATTAAAGGTAGCAACCATCATACCCAGCTGATAAATGCAATTTAATAAAAGGTTCCTTAGGAAAAGAGTCAGGCATGGTAATGATCACCTTTAATCCCAGCACTGGCCAGGCGGAAGCAAGTGGATCTTTATGAGTTCAAGTCCAACATGTTCTACATAGTGAGTTCCAGGCCAGCCAGGGATACATAGTAACATGTTGTGTCAAAAAAACATGTTGTGTCAAAAAAAAAGGCCTAGGAAAGGCTGAAGAAACTAGGTCCTGCCTTAAGTCATCAAAACAGTCTTTACCATACTATGTTCAAAATACATTAAAAATCCTATACTCGGAGTAGAAAATTGGATTTGGAAATTCTATTCACATTTTTTATATTGAGTTGGACACAATAAAAAGTTTTTCCTTGTATAAAGTTTCAGCTAGGAATTGATATTATATGCAGAATCTTTGTGATAGACCATGAGGACTCAGATCTATTAGCAACATAGAATTTCCCTACAGGTTTGCAGATATAGAACATGTTAGCGATTTGCCAGAAGCTGAGTTTGTATAGATAGTGGAATGGTAATATAGGTAAGACAATACTGCTTATTGGTTATTCTATCCTAAGTTTTAAAAATTATGTGTATTTCTTTAAAAATATTTGTTATTATTATCATTTTTAGTTATATGTTGTACGTGGGTATGAGCATGTGAGGTATCCTTAGAGGTCGGAGGCAGGCACCAAATCTGGAATTACAAGTGGTTTGAGCTGCCTAATAAGGGCACTAGGAATTGAACTTGGGGCAGTTGCAAGAGCAGTAGTTACTCTTCATGCTGAGGCATCTTTCCACCAGTGTGTGTGTGTGTGTGTGTGTTGTGTGTATTTGTGCGGTGGCATGCCTGCATGTAGGTTAGAGGGCAAACTTTCAGGAGTCAGTTCTTACCTTCCACCTTGTGGATCCTGGTCATCAGACTCAGGGCATAGGCTTGGCAGCAAGCACCTTTACCTGCTGAATCATCTCACCAGCCTCTGATTATGCTATCTTTATAGATAGATGAAAATATATATATGAGTAATTTTGTGATAGCTAAATTGAGAGGAAAAAAAAAAGCAACCAAGGCTTTGTGCTTCAATAACCCCAGCTGACACGCTGAGTGGTATTCTGTTAAACACTCCCCTTTCTTCCCATCTTTTCTTTAGAGAAGCAGGTTATTATAAGACAGTAAATATAATAGGCTCCACAATACCTGGAACTTTAGTATGTGGTGTTAGAGCAGAAAGCATAATAGTCCAATGTAATGAGGTTGAGTTGTGCGTATTTTTCCAATTTGAGTCATTTGCTTTCAAAGCTGTTATTTCACCCTTACTGATAACCACTCTTAAAAAAAATTACCATGAGCATTTGCTTACTTTTTTTCAGGTTTTGAACAATTTTTTTAATCCAACAAGCTATTTTACCTTACACAATAGATGTGGTCTCGGCCAACAATCTTCATTGTTAGAGTGTCCAATGGCTTTTTAACAATGATATGAAATCCATTGTGTTCCATTTTCTTCCTAAGACAGTAATGCCTTCTAAAGCACTCCAAGTAGTAAGGTACACAAGGTATTGCTTTCATAAAACTGTGCTGACTATCTCTAATTCAATTACTCAACTCAAAGACTTCCTCAGGGCTTCCAAATTGCGCCCCTACTTCCCTGTTTCTGACATGAACCTGAGCTGTTTGCGGTTGCTCGGTTGGTAAAATGTTTCTTTATCTGTTTTGCCTGTCTTTTCAAACCACTTTACTTGTCATGAAGAAATGGTTTCAGATTGTTTTTCCTCCTCGTTGCATTGCTCAGACTGTGAAGTAGAGTGGAAGGGGGAAAGCCATCCTCCCTCCTCAAGAACAAAGCTAGGGGGATGGGCCTGCAGCTCCCATGCTGCTGCATGTTCTGCTTGCCACCTCCATGCCCTTATTTCTGGGACCAAATTTTTATTTGGGTCATTTGATTATTTACTTCTTATCTCTAGAGGGTGGGCAGGCTAGGACAATCTGAACTCCAAATATAGTCAAAATTCAATAAAGGTCAGAAACTCGAGAGGATTAAAGTCCCCTCCATTTTATAGTGGTTGTTATATTTACCTTCAGAGAACCCACCTGGCTTTACCCCACAATGTCACCCTGGGAAAAAGTAGGTGTGTGCAATGCCACACACACCATCTGATGGCAGTCGGTGTGCAGTTTTTTGCCAGTAACTAATAAAATACCATTTATTCTTTGTGTGTATGTATGTGTGCCTGTTCCTGTGGGTGCGTGTGAGAATGCAGAAGACAGAGGTCAACCTTGGATGTCACTCTTCAGGTAATATCCACCTTTAAAGACATTTTTTTTTAATTTTAAAGATGGAATCTCTCAGTGGCCCCATCATGCCAGATTGGTTGTTTTTTAATGTGGGTTTTGCAGGTCCTCATGCTTGCAGAAGAGGGACTTGTCGGACCAACACATCTCTCCAGCCACATTTCTTTAATAAATTAAAATTTTTATATTTAGTTCAATATACTTTTTTTCTTTTCTCTCTGAATCTTTAGGTAAAGTAGACGCTGCTTGACAAGCTTAATTCTAGAGTGATCAAAATGATAATTCATTTGGCTGAAACACATTTTCTTTTTCGTTGTTGTTATTTTTCGTTTGTCGAGACAGGGTTTCTCTGTGTAGCCTTGGCTTTCTGGATTCGCTTTGTAGACCAGCCTAGCCTTGCACTCACAGTGATCCACCTGCCTCTGCCTCCCTGAGTGCTGGCATTAAAGATGTGCAACACCTCGCCCTGCTACATTTTCTTTATCTTCAGCTCCTCAAAGTTAATGATTTTAACCCTCAATCTGGCTGCATACCCTATCCTTTGGAGTTCAGATAGTAGGACCCTGCTGTTCCCACTGTGGGCTGTCTGCTGTTGTTTCTCATTGACCAGAAACTTCTAAACAGTACTTCTTCAAGAGTAACTCTTGCACACTCACAGACTGCAACATTAATCTTGGTGAACAGCAAATGCTAAAGCAGTGAGCATCAGAGAGCAGTGTGGTTCAGGCCAGGGATGCTCAGGGAGCACTTCCTTCCCAGTCTAGGCCATCCTGTTACTCTAAGATGCCACAGAAGAGCCTTGTGTAAGTTATAGTAGCTCACAGGGGAAAGAATGTATCTGAATTATCTTGCAAGAAGTATCCAACTCCATCACTAAGGGGGGAATTATTGTTCAGTTAGCCTATTATTAGTGTTGTCTCTACCAAGTGCCAGGAGTTAACATACTTCTATTATCACCCACATGTGAGAGACATATGTCAGATAGTACTGTAGAAGTATAGTAGAATGGGGGTAAATACACAGCTTCAAAGAGACCTCCAAAACACTGATCCTTGTCTATTTAACAGATTCGTTTAATTCTTACCAATCAGATTGAAACATGCAAAAGCATATCTAACGAAAGAACTGGGACTAAAAAAGGGCACCTATGTTGTGCCGGGGTCATCAGCAAAGAAGTCCTTTAAAAACAAGCTGAAAAAAAGAGAAGGAAGAAAAGGGTAAAAGCTTCAGTTCAACAACCCAATTAGAGAGTTTAACCAAAAGAATAAATGTGTTAGCCATGTGAGCTTTTTTAAGGTAGGTCAGTTACTACTATTGTTGGTATGTGCAGGAATAGAGAAACAATCAGTACCACACCTGGGTTATTTGTAAGCAGCAGTGAGATGCAGTGAGATGAATGTTTTACCTGGTTCTTTTTGGTTTGGTTTTGGTTTGGTTTGCTCTAAGATAGTGCTTCACTCTGTAGTCCAGGCTGGCCTTGAACCGCACACGCCCCCCTCCCTTAGTGCTGGAATTACAGGCATGCACCAGCACTCCAAGGAAGTCGAATCTTCTCACTAATTGAACGCATTAAAAACTTGCCCCCCTGTTAATTATAAAATGTTAATTCAGGTACCGATGCTCACACTTGGCTTTATTCCCTGCCTCAGCAAGTGTTTGCTGAGCACCCACAGTGAGCCAGACATTGTGGGGGCTACAAAGAGAATACACAGACACAACCCTATAGTTGTTGCCTCTATCAGCCAGGGTCCTGGCAAGGAATAGATGGTGCTCTCCAGCATGATAATTAAGGAGAGTTTAACGGAGGGACTACTTATAAATGTGTTGGCAAGGATAAGGGAGGGCATAGAGGATGGGAAATAAGTGGGATCAACGACATCAGGGAGCCAATCACACACACACACACACACACACACACACACACACACTCCAAAAGCCCTGAAGAAGTTAAGGGAAGGAACAGAAGTGAACGTCAAAGAGAGCCAAGGTTAGCTAGTTGTAAGAAAAAGCCATCCGACAGGGTCAGGGCTGCACTAATAAAGGCTGACCCTGTGCATCCTGGTAGACTCAGAGCTGAGTAAACACTGCATTGTTTTTCTTCCATTCTCTGATACCCTGTTTGTGGCTTTCAATGACCAAGTTCAGCCAGTGGCTTGAGAACAAGGGTACCTAGTGGCAGAATCTATCAAGGCCAGCATCCTACTGTACAGGCAGAGAAGGATAAAGAATGGTTCTCAGAGACCAAAAGACAGTCCCAGAACACTATCTTGAATTATTCACGGAAAGAAGTTAACCGCAAAATAGGATGATACCAAAGGTGTTAGCACCAAATGACAAATGTTGTCCTACATGGGTAAAACAATGAAACTCAGGGAAGACCCCCAAGAAGAAAGGATTTCTTTGTTGCGCCTTAAAGAGTATGAACTCAATGAGCAAGAAGGACGGCGGCGGAGGATAGAGAGGACAGTCAGGAAGAAAGCAGGAGCAGGGGCAGAGGAATGCACAGAGCAGCTTTATGGAATCACCTAGATTTGATAAGAAAAAGATGTGTGTTCTTCCAACATGTGCAAATGAATTCATGGCAGGATCTTGTTAAGTCTTGAACAAGTGAGCAAGCCATTGAAACGAAGAGGGGTCCTCTATGTCTGCGCGTGTTCACATATACAGCTCTGGAAAGTCTTTAGCAAGGAGACACTGCAACAACAGTCCATATTTGCTCTACTTTCCCACGAAAGTTAATTGAGCAACTTCAGAATAGCTAAAATGCATGGCATTTAGGATTCAAAAAGCAGTCTTAAACCTATGAGATGGCTCAGCAGGTCAGGGTGCTTGCTGCCAAGCCTGATGATCTGAGGTTGATTCCTGGAACCTACATGGTAGGTAAAGAGACCCCCTCACCATGGCAGGTGCACACCTCCCCACACAAGGATTTTTTTTTTTAATCAAAGGAGTGGCCTAGAATGTGTAAATCTTTTGTTTTGTTTTGTTTTGTTTTGTTTTATCGAGACAGGGTTTCTCAGCATAGCCTTGGCTGTGCTAGACTAGCTTTGTAGATCAGCCTGGCCTTGAACTCACAGAGATCCTCCTGCATCTGCCTCCCTGATGTGTGCTCTTCCAGCACACATGTGTGAATGAATTCCTAGCAGGGTCTTGCTAAATTTATCTTGATAGAATGAGTTAACCCATTGAAACGAAGAAGAGTCCTTTACGTCTACAATGCTTCAAAGCTCTGCATAGGATGGCTGGCTATGCTGACCTTCACAATCTAGTCATATTTAGTCCCACTGTGGACTAAATCCCAGCCTTGTTCACTGTCTTAGAGCTACAAGACATAATATCTACTACAAAAATGCTGGGGTATTCGTAAGTGGGTATGGGTGGGGTCAGTGATCCCTCCCTGCCGCTGCTTCTTCTTCTTTGGGAATGGGGGGTGTTTGGTTTGGTTCTTTTTTTGGTTTTTGTTTGTCTGTTTGAGATAGGGTTTCTCTGTGTAGCCTTGGCGGTCCTGGTCCTGGTCCTGGAACTCTCTCTGTAGACAAGGCCGGCTTCAGACTCAGAGATCCACCTGCGTCTGCCTCTGAGTGCTGAGATTAAAGGCGTGTGCTGCCATGCCAAGCTCCTTCTTAATGTTAGAGTTTATTAAGTAACTGCTTTTACTTTTTTTTATTTTTGTCAGTTTTTGAGGCAGGGTCTCCTATAGGGAACTTGCTATACAGCTGAAGACGACCTTGAATACCTCATCCTCCAGCCTCCCCCTCCCAACTGTTGGGATTACAAGCCTGCACCATCATCCTGGGCTTGCTCCTTACACTTTTAAAGAGGTCTTGTTGTAAGTGCTTGTTGAAAGTGGACCTTTCTTGCTCTGATTTCTGTGAGTCGTGCATATGCAGTTGTTTAAATAGCTTAAACACAGGGATTGGAAAAGGCACATCCCGTACCAGCTCTGAAAAGCAGGGCACTAGAGTGACTCACAGCCCATGCAGGGGGTCTCCAGCCACACCGCACACACCTGCAGAGTTGCTCAGCGCCACTTGATGCAGTGTCCGTGGCTCCTGGCCTCCTTTTTGCCTTTGTTCCATTCTTTGAGCATTCTAACATCTTTTCCCACCACCATTAAAATCATATTAAGTAATTCTAAAGTGCTTCCCATAAACACCAAATGAGAAGTACAACTGTGAGAACAATTATCCACCTGGGTGGAATAGGTTATTATTTTAATTTGTAATCTGAGTGACATTCATTTTAAGGAGGAGAGTGTTGGGGTGTGCACTCTCCCCACATGCCCCATTTATTCCGAAAGGAGGGTAGCGCTCCCCACCCCTATTTTCCCATAATAGGTAGCTTTAACCCTACTGCCTTGTTAATTATGATGCCTGGAGGTAAATTCCTGTTTACTGGTTTTTATTCTTCTTTCTTTATTTATTTACTTATTTTATGGTGTTAGAGACTGAAACCCAGGCAACTATGTATACCTCAGCCTTGTGTTTACTGGCTTTGAAGCATCTATTTATTTAGTTGGACTCTCCTGCAGCCCAGGTTAACTTCACATTCACTGGGTTCCTGAAGATGACCTTGACCTGATGACCCTTCTGCTGGGATTATAGCCTAAGGCTATGCTTGCTTTATGCAACGCTGTGGCTCCAGACTTGCTGCCCTTTGCTTGCTAGGTAAGCACTCTGCCCACTGGGATGCATCCGCAGGCCCTCTGTTTTGCTTATTTGTTTCTTTTCTTTTGTTTTAAAACAGGTCTTAACTAAGATTTGCCTCAGACAAGCAGTTCTCCTGTCTCAGCCTCCCAATGCTGAGGTTACATGTGAGAGCCAGGCTATTCAGCTGAAACATTGTATCTTTCTTTGCCATTGAACACAGAGATCCAGGTTGAAACTCAGTTGCCAGCATATAGTAGACAAGCCAAAAACAGTGCATCTGATGGCAATAAATATAGGATAATTTAAACTTGACATACATCTACACAAGCAGGTTACTGCTCTGGTCAGCTCCTGGTTATAGAAGTCTTCTCATGTAGAGAGATGCAAGGATTTGCGGGAACTAGAAATACCCACTGAACCCAACCCTGGTGAGGTGCATCCTACAAGGAATCCTTGGTGTTTGCATTTAAAAAGGTGCAGAATGTCTCTGAGTGCCAATGCAGCTGAGCTGTGGAGGGAGTTACAACTGAGGACTTTTCAGAATCCTGTACCTGAGATTTGATGCATGCTTTTCACTTGACACTTGAGCCATACAGTCAAAGTCACACTGAAATTTGAAGAGATGAAAGAGGGCCTAATACCAATGGTGAAAACACTTTTTTTTCTTTCTTTCTTTTTGAGACAGAGTTTCTGAGTGTAGCTCCGGCTATTGCTTTGTAGCCCAGGCTGGCCTCAAACTCCGAGATCCACCTGCCTCTGCCTCCCAAGTGCTAGGATTAAAGGTGTGCACCACTGCCCAGCTGTAAAAACACATTTTAAGTCTTTATGGTAGGCAGAGAATCATGCATTTGTTGCTCTTACACCCCAGTATTCACTCCAATGTTTGGAAAGATCTCTTCTGCTAAATACACCTGGGCACCATTTTGGAGACAACATTAAGAGTTAAAAGTGAATGTAATATTCGAAGCAAGCTTCCTTTTTCCTTTGTGGATTACGAAATGAAACAGATACATTACTCCACACCCCCCACACACACACACCAAGAGTGATTATTCTGAATGCCATGTAAAAATAAAAGTACAGATTCTGAACACAGCCGACACTACTGTTCTGTTCCAAGTTGTGGGAAAGCATTTGTTTTTCTTTTGAAAGTTTGTATAGAAATAAAGCAAAAAGAAAAACCCTGTCCTGGCTCTGAAATATGAGACATAAAATCTTAGTTGAGAAGTTTAATTTGGAATTACTTCAATGTTTGGAGAATGTCTTCTAGCATGACAACCTGAGTTTGATGCCCAGACTCCACAGTCGAATGATATAGCCAGTTCCTCAAAACTGTCCTCTGACCTTTGCATGTGAGCTGTGGTGGTCCCACACACTTGTGATCAACTAGTACATATTTCTCTGTAGTTTTAAATAGTCTTAACACTTGCAAAGATGTAATTAGACTCAGGAAGGTATACCCCCACAGGGGGAAATCTTTCCGCTTTCAGACATGTCAGAGTTCATGCATGTGGGTGTATACTTGGTTAAAAAAATTATTTTACGAAAATTTCCTAGAGCGAAGCTATTAGATCAAGAGGAATAAAGAGTTGAGTGTGTTTTGTTTGTTTGTTTATTTGTTGTTGTTATTTCCAGTACTGGCTGAAACAATGCCAAGCTAAGTGGGAGTCACCCATCTGCACGACACTTGAAACAGGATGCACCAGCTAAAATGTGCAAAATAGTGCAAGCCATTCTATGTTTCTTCTCTATTCTATCTCTCACATCCTCAGTCTCTGCTGTGCTAGAAATGGAAGCCCAGGCATAGCGCCTTGTAGACAAGCATTCTCCCACTGAGCTCGGCAGCTCTGCATTAAGCTTCTTTGATTGTTAACGAACTTTTCCTTACTATATCTTTCTTCTTTAGGGGAAATAGTTCTTCCTATTTAGGTGCGGTGACTTCTTGAGTATTATCAAACAAACTAGTTGAAAATAAAATTCATTAAAAGACTTTTTAGGAACAAAAAGAATTTAAGGAAATTACATATCTAGAGTTTGAGTGCTTTTATTTATTTATTATGTCACATTTTTCAATACAGGGCATAAAACCTACAGTCCCATGTATGCTAGGCAGACAAACATCTACCACTGAGCTGCATCCCAGGGCCCTCTGAAAATTTGTGTTGTTTTATTTATTATGTATTAAGGGAGAATTGGATCAAGATATTAAATACTCCTCACTCAACCTTTTTTTACATTTGCTTAATTAATTTGGGCGTGTCTGTGTGTTCTTGCACTACAGTGTCCATGTGAAGGCTAGAGGACTATCAGAGTTTGTCCTTTACTATTATGTAGGATCTGGGATTGAACTCACCGTCATCAGACCTAGTCGCAAGCACCTTTACCCACTCAGCCACCCTGCCAGCCCTCAATAGGTATTTTTCAAAGAACATATACAATGTCCCACAGGTTAAAAGATGTTTAGCATCATTAATCAGGAAGAGACAAGTCAAAACTGGGTGAATTATTACCTCACAGCTGTCAGGATGGCTACTGTAGAAAAGAAAAGAAATGAAACAAGAGCCGATGGGGATTGGGAATGGGGGACTTTGAACACCAGCAGTGTGAATGCAAATGGTTACGGTGATTAATAGGAAATTCTCCTGAGGTTTCTCAAAAAAGTAAGGTTAGCCATGCCGGGTGGCTCACACCTGGAATGTCAGCGCTTCAGGGCAAAGGCTGGACGATCCTGAGTGCTAGGCCACAGCACAGATCCTATTCCAGTTTTTCTTTTAGTCTTTATTTTGCTTATTTATTTATTAAAATTTATTTTTCAAGGCAAAGCTTCTGTGTGTAGCCCTGGCTGTTCTAGAATTTGCTCTGTAGACTAGGCTGGCATCCAACACAGAGATCTGCGTCTGCGTCCTAAGTGTTAGGATTAAAGGCATGTGTCACCACCACCTGTTAAAAGATCCTATTTCAAACAAAAAATTAAAAATTAAAAAAATTAAAAACAATACAACATAACCCAGCAATCCTACTTGAGGGTGGATATCCAGTAGACATGGGAAAGGGAGCTCCAAGAGACATCAACATCACTCACAGTAGCCAAGGTATCTATCAATAGACACACCCACAAAGAAAATGTGGGAGCCAGGAGGGGGCTGTGGCTCAGCTGGTAGAGCTTGTGCACGGCACGCACAAAGCCCTGGGCTTGAGCTCTAGAGCCACATAACTGGACGTGGTGGCAGATGCTCTGGCTTTGAGAAGGTAAAGCTGGGAGGATCAGAAATTCAGGATCATCTTTGGCTGTATAATGAGCTCAGGAGCACCCTGTTTCTAAATGAAAGAAAGAGAGGTGGGGAAGGAGGGAGGAAGGAAGGAAGGAAAAAGGTTGAATTTTTAAAGCATGAGCTTCTAAGATGTTAATCAAAGGGGCAAGATTTTTTGTTATAAACTGATTAAATTCGGAAGGTCTAATGTACAATGTGATGGCTATTCTTAGTTGTCAACTTGTCTGTATATGAAATTGACTAGAATTAATTTCATATATGTACCTGTAAAGAATTTTTTTTGCTTGGCGTGAAGTGGGTGGATCCACTTCTAGTCTAGACCTCTGAGTGAGGAAGACACACAGCTTTGATCTGTGCCACGCCTTCTGCTGAAAGCCTATATAAGGGCATGAAAGAAGGAGGCTTTTGCCCTGTGCCTGCTTGTTCTCACCTTGCTCGAAAGTCCATTCCTTCCCAGCGTATACCGAAGACTAGCTGAGACAACCAGCCTTGTAGGCTGAACAACTTCTGGATTCATGGACCTTCCATTGGTAGACAGCCATTGTTTGACAAGCTGGATCAAGCCTGTAAGTCATAAATCCGATATATATATAATATATATGTGTTGTAATAAATCCTATATATGATCATATATATGTATAGAGAGAAAGAGACAGAGAGAGAGACAAACACAGAGAGAGATTCATTCTATTAGGTTCTATCTCTTTGGAGAACCCTGACTAATACATACAGTATTGAGTGTAGTTACTAATTCTAGACATCTCCAAGAGAGTGAGTCTTAAGAGCCACCCCCCAGTAGCAGCTATATCTGATTGGTTGCTGTTACTTAATTAGTCCTCCAGTGAAGTCATTTTACAATGTATGTGTACATGCATGAACACATCACCATGTACAACTGGAATATGCACAGCATTTGCCAACTATACATCCATAGTTGTTTGTGATGGGATTTAAATAAAGGTCATACGCTTTGGTTGTGAAAAACAAAACCTCAAAGAGGCCAGTAGGAAGGCTCTGTGTGTGCAAGCACTTGCCTTAAAGGCTGGTGAGTTTTGTTCTTGGAACACACAGAGTTAAAGGAGAGCAGACTCTCACAAGTTGACCTCTGAACTCTCCAGGGATGCATGGCACTCACCCATACCACATTCCTGCCTCTAAAAGCATTACATGCACACACACATGTACATATACCATACATAGATGCATATATCACACACATGAAAACATCACATATACATACATCAGACATGCATTTGATACCTGTATACACACATCATGTGCACATATCACTCACACATACATGCACACATCACATATATACATATCAGACACACACGTACACCCACTGAAACAAAATAAAGCATTAGATCACAGACACTCTTCCTTTTTGTTGAAACTCTCTTCTTTTTCTACAAAGACACAGAATACTGCTTACATGGCATTAGCATATTTGTTATTTGGGTCATAGCATAGGTATTGTTTGCATGTGACTGCACAGAGGAACCCTGTCTGGAAAAACAAGAAACAAACAAACAATCGTGTGGTGATGCATACTTTTAATCTTGTTTGTGTGGGGAAGCTGAGGCAGGCAGATCTCTATGAGTTTGAGACCAACCTTATTTACACAGTGAGTTTCAGGTCATTTCATGGCTACGGGTACTGAGACCCTGTCTTAAAAAATAAATTAAAAAAAATATTTAAAAAAAAAAAAAGGAAATATTCCCCTGGCAAGATGGTTCAGTGGGCCTGTCAAAGCCCAAAGACCAGAATCTGATCCTTAAGTCCCATGTGATGAGGAGAGAGCACCCCCCACATGGGGTCAACCCCCATGGCATGTGGGTCCTGCCCCCATCCATACAAATGAACAAATGGAACTTACTTTTTTGTTGTTTATTTTTTGTTGTTGTTGTTCTTTTCAAGATAGGATTTGTTTGTATGCAACCCTAGATGTCCTGAAACTGGCTTTATAGCTGAGGCTGGTCTCAAACTCAGAGATCTACCTGCCTCTGCCTTCCAAGCACTGGGATTAAAGGAGTGAGCCCAAACTGGTTTAAAAATAAATAGATAAAGAAAAAGAAAATAACTCTCAGCCCTAAAAACCATTCCCAGTATATCTGGGCACCAACAGCAGTGGACTCAAAGGCCGGTCTTGTCTTCCTTCTAGCCCACCAGGTCCTTCTTGCTAAGTGCTTCAGCTAGACAGTGAGTACAAACTCTCTCTGCCCTCCCAACTGGACGGTGACTGAGAACATCTGCCACTCTCACATTCTGAAGAGAATGAAAAGCAAGGCATTCATTGGCAGGACTTCACGGTGCTCCTGATCCAGGCATTCCCGTTAGTGGCTGAGTTAGGCCTGCCTCTGTTTCCTCACGGCCAGCATCCTCTTACGATTCCCTAGGAGGCTGGTTCTTAGACCCCAAAAGCATGGGGAAAAGTCAGGTAATGGGTCCACAGAGCATGGACACTGATTAAACAAACAGATAGGCAGACAGATAGATGGATATAAATATTATATAATATGTATTTGAATTTTATGTAATTTTTCTGTAGCATGAAAATCTTCTTTTGATTCTCCCTCCTACTATTTAAAACCAGCCAGTCATGGTAGTGCATGCCTGGAATCCCAGCATTTAGGAGGCATAAACAAACAAACAAACAAAAGTAGAAATGTAAGGCTGTCCTTGGCTCCTTGAGGCGTTTGAGCTGCTGCCCACACCCGCCACTGCCCCACACTCTGTTTTTTGTTGTTGCAGTTGTTTGGTTTTTTTTGAGACAGGGTTTCTCGGTAGCTTTGGGTACCCTGGACTTACTTTGTAGACCAAGCTGGTCTCAAACTCACAGAAATCTGCCTGCCTCTGCCTCCCTGAGTGCTGGAATTATAGGTGTGCTCCACCACACCTGGCCACACTTTGCTTTTTGTTGTTGTTGTTTGTTTACATATATTTAATAATATATTATTTATGTTATGTTATATTATATTATAGTCATATTTACATTAAATGTTTTTATATATTTACAATATAGTATATATGTGTATATGTACATACACACACATATGGGTACTTCCCCTATAAAGAAAAAATAGTTCTGTGCATTGATTTTCTTGACTAACACCTAGCATAAGTGAATCACTGGCAGTGCTGCCTGCTGTGGAAGTTGGTTGACAACAATTAGGTGAGACAAGTGTACCCACACTATGGTCACTCCGGCTAGCCTTGTACTATGTCAAGCTGGTTGGGACTCAGACGCAACGGGAGCAGTAAAGACAGTAGCGAAACAAGAAAGGGTAGGAGGTTGCTAAGCCAGCCTGCTTCTGTCCAGCAGGGTGTTCCTCAGGGCTCAGTAGACAGAGCTTTCTGATTTTGTTTTGTTACATTTGGTTTCTATAGCATAAATCATGAATGAAGCATCCGAGAGGTAATAATACCTCTTGAGCCCTTGGAACGAGCCAGTCACTGTTCCAAGTGGTTTATATGTCTTGTCTTTCTAACTTACTGGAGGTGCTCTGGCTATTTCCATCTTGCAGCTGTTGAAGGACAAGCTGGAAGTTGTGAAGGCCTTACACAGAAGGCTCAAAACCCTACCTCTGCCTGACTCTGGAGCTAGTGTGCTCTCTCTAAGGCCACCATGTTTTCCTGGTAAGGTCAAAAGCCTGGCTAGCGTTTCCTTCTAGGTTCTGTATTTCAGATCGCTTGAACAGATGGTGTGCTTTTCTATTTCCTGAGGGAAGGGGGGATGAAATTCAACAGTAAATAAAATAATGCTTAGAAGTATAATTAAAAACAAAGCAAGAGACTAAAGAGATGGTTCAGTTAAGAACATATACTATGGGCAGTGGCACATGCCTTTAACCCCAGAGCTAGGAAGGCAGAGGCAGAGGGACCTCTGAGTTTGAGGTTGGCCTGGTCTACAGAACCAGGCCTATACTGAGAAACCCTTTTTTTAAAAACCAAAGGTTGGAAAAAATTAAAAAAGAACATGTACCACTCTTGTAGAGGAGCTCAGTTCTGTTCCTAGTATTCTTAGCATCCTATAACTCAAGCTCTAGGTGGTCCCATGTGGCCTCTCTGGCCATCTGTGTTCTCATACATGTACCGACAGAGAGACACACATGCACACATACTTTTAAAATGAAACGAAATCAAATTTGTAAAAGGGTTGTGGTGTAGCATACACGAAGCTCTTAGACTTCTAGCAGTTGGGCAGTGAAGTCAGGAGGATTAGAAGTTGAAAATCACTCTGCAAAAGACCCAGTCACAGGCCAACCTGGGATACTTGAACCCCTGTCTAAAAGCAAAACACATGAAAGTAAAGGAAATGCTTCAGGCCTAGGATGCAACTGAAGAGTAGAGCCCTTGGTTAACATTTGTCAGGCCCAGGGCTCTACCAGGAGCATGAGACAAACAAACAATCCCCAACGTTTGCCCCACTTTTGCTCACTACTTCCTGGCATCCCGATTCAGGCCCACATGTCAACAGTATGGTATGACCATGCAAGGTTTCATATAAAGAAATTTGTCACCTTTGAAGGGTGATAGCAGCCTTGTTCTCATCTGGAACACTGACAGTGGAAGGAAAAAAAACAACAACAACACTATCAGCACCCTCAGAAACATGCATTCAGCAAGATTCCCTAAATAGACCTTTCCTCACCAAGTCCTCACCCAGTAACCTCTGGGCCCTTCTGTCTCCTGGCATCTCCTGCATAGGCTCTGAAGTGGATGCTGATGTCTGCAACATCCTTTTAGAATTTCAAGCCCCTTAGACAAATGGCTCCCAGGGAAAGAGAACATATCAAAATGTATTCCTGACACACAGAGAATTGAGTCTGGTTTGAACCCAGCAATCAGGGAATGAAAGGTGAGTGACTTAACTCACCATGCTATCTGCATAAGGAGTTGTCTATCTTAAATGGAACAAACATCCCTGCAAAACAATGCTGCGCTGAGGTTAATGAGTTACAGGTGACTCTCAGACACAGGAAGGTTGACTCTGGATAATCGCCCACAAAGGTCAAGAGCTTATCTGAATTCACCACAAGTCTAGGGTCTGGGTGAAAATAAAGGACAAGAAATACCCTAGGGAGGGGCTTTTCCTCAGCCGTAGTTTGTGTCCCTGCTACTTTCTGCTAAACTGTTCATTGGGCTGGGCCTAGCCTTGGGCTGTGCTGTTTCCTACACACATCTCTGGCCCAAACTGTGTCTCTACATTGCAGAAATAGTACCAAAGCCCTGAGCAATGCTTTTCAGGATACAGACCAATTCTTTTTTTTTTTAAACCTACCATATTTTCTTTTTTTTATTAATTAATTCAATTTACATCTTGGTCATAAGCCCCTCCCTCCACTCCTTCCAATCCCACCCTCCCTGCCATATCCCCTCTCCCTTATTCCTCCTACCCAGACACCCCGGCTCATGTATTCAGTTGAGGACTGAGTTCAGTCTTCCTCCCCTGTGGCCTTGTAGGGAAGTCTCATCAGGGGGAAGTGATCAAAAACCAGGCAACATAACTCATGTCAGAGATATTCCTGACTCCCATAACTAGTACACTGACGTGAGGCCCGAGACGCCCATCGGACTTGTCTTCTTGGGGCCTGCACATTGCAGTATGTCTGTGCATGCAGTGCGCAAGCCAATTCTATTCGCTGACATCAGCTTTTGAGAGTAAGCCAGTCACGGAGCTAGAATGGGAGTCACCGTCACCTGGAAATACCAAAGGTGACTCACCTTACTGCTCAAGGTTAACTTTCTGTTTATGTCTCTTCTGTGGACCTGGTTGGAATTGTCTATGTAAGGTAGAATGACACTCCCCCCCCCCCCCACAGTGGGGACAATGTTGTGTATTTCATTGGTCATAGGCAAAACAGGGATACTGGGGCGGCTGGGACGATGGCCAGTGAGCGGGTGGTTAGGAGCCCCGGCTGCTCCTCCTGAGGGCATGGCCTGATTCCCAGCACTCACAGGTGGCTCAGCACTGGCTGTAATCCTAGTCCCAGGAGATCTGACACCCTCTTCTGACCTCCTGGGTTACTCTATGCACTGCAGGCAGTGCACAGACATACAGTTAGACAAAAATCCATAAACATAAAATAATAAAATGCAATTAAAAAGAAAACAAAAACAAAATGAACCATGTTGGGTCTTTGTAAGGACTCCTCCAGGACTGGGGAAAGCCCAGGGAGGAAGGAGCAGATGCCTCTCAGACTGACATACAAGTTCAGAGTGCAAAGTGGAGTTTAAAAGTGAGCAAATACTTAAGTACAATAACCACCCCCACCAAGCCCCAGGGTGCCTCCCCTGGCAGGTAGAGTGCCGGTCCAGGTGCAAGTCAACAACAGAGATACAATGGAGCTACCTTCGAGAGTCCCCAGCAGCGCCCAAACCAGGAAGAATCACGAACCAGAGGCTCTTTGGAAGCAAAACCTAGAAAACAATAGATTGTAATGGAGCACAGAGCACAAAATTTTCTTAGGGCCCTAGTAACCTGGGCAAACTCATTAGCACATGCAAAGAAAGAATGTGTTAATCAGAAGGGGGTTGGTCAGCCCTAGAATTTTGAGAGAGTCCCCAAGGCCACTTTCTCTTTGCTTTGTCCTCAGAGGATGTGGCCTGGCTGAGGGCTCTCCAGGCTGGGTCTAGCAACAATTAACGTTCATTTAAAGAGATCTGTGTGGGGCGCCTGCAGGCCTCCAATGCTCTGGGTGAAAGTCTCAAGTGTGTGGATGACCTCTGACAAGGCTGGCTTGAGCCAGGTACGGACCTGAAGAGGAATTTCTATTCCAGGCTTGTGGATGAGAGAAGCAGTGCTAGGTCTGAGAGACAGGGATGCAGAGCAGATAAGGGGAATCCTTCAGACAGGATAAGCATTTGGTCTGGAAGCCACACTGGCAAGATCTGGATTGCAGCCTATTGAAGGGATGGAAAGAAAGCTGGTATGGCTAGCGCAGAGTGGTTGCAGATGATAACAGATAGTGTTTATTGAGTTCTTTGTAGTCGCCAGACACCACTGGAAGCAGGTGATGCTCTTAATTTTCATCCCATAAGATAAGCACTTTCTGCATTGCATCTTGACGGAAGAGGAAACTACAGCACGTACTAGTGAATAAATCCCCGGATTTGGAAATCCAGAGGAGCGAGGCATGGAAGTGTATACTGTCATATTACACTCAAATACTGAGGGCAGAGGCTGAGGGAGCCAGGCCTTTGCATAACTAGCAGGTTGAGGATTTTGTCTTCTGCACAATGTGCAGTTTTAAAGCAGGGACTGGCTCAGGTGTTTGCTGTGTAGAAAAGCACTCCGGCCAAGGAGGGATGGAGTAACTCATCTAAGGCTTCTAGAGCTTGGCTTTTGCTTCCCATGTGTCCGCTGGAAAAGAGAATTGTGCTTACCTTCTAGACTTCTGGAAGTTTGTTCACCCAGATGGTCACTTCTTACTTTTCATTACTGTCCTAGATTTGAGCATGATAGATCTTTCAGGAATCTTTGATTGTAGGGGGAGAGCATGTTATTCACGGGGTTTGGAGCATTTGCATTCCTGCAACATTGGTTTTTTGTTTGTGACTTAATGAAGAGGTAGTCTATTGTAATGCATTTGACCCGTGAGCTAGAGCAGGTCCTCTGCCCTAAGGAGGAATGTGTGTGTGTGTGTGTGTTTTACAGTACTAAAGATTAGGCCCTGTTTAGGTCACAATATATTTTCCTAAGTAATGAGAAATCCTTCTGCGTTCTCACCAAAGGTGACAAATGACAACCCATGGCAGTTAGTCTCACTGGAGTTGAGCACAGCAGCCACAAGTTGTCTTCCTGGGTTTCCCTTGCTTGCTTGCTTGCTTTTGTTGTTATCATGGTTCCCTACCACCTCCCATACAAAGATTCCAAGTTCAGAAGGTAGGCAGTATTGGAGTATCATCTGGTACCAAGTTCAGAACACATGGATGGAAACCAACAAGAACAATGTAGGGTCTCAGGCCAAAGAGGCTCTGATAGTAAGTAAGGTCATAAGAAAGAAACCCACAGCCAATGAGATGGCCCATGCCTGTAATCCCAGCACTTGAGGAGGCAGAGGCAGGAAGATCTCTGTGAGTGTGAGCCCCGGCCTACCTAATCCAGCAAGTCTAGGACAGCCATAACTTCACAAAGAAACCCTGTCTTGAAAAAAAGAAACTGGAGAGGGACAGGGAGTCAAGTGTCTGGTTTCACAGTGAGAGTCCAGTGTAGGGATCATGTCGAGAGAGGAGATAAAGCTATGAGACTAACCAGGGATGGTAAGCCTTTAATCCCCACATGTGAGATGCATACACCTTTCATCCCAGCATCTTGGAGGCAGAGGCAGAGGAATCTCTGTGAGTTTGAGGCTGAATTCCAGGATGGCCAGGGCTACATAGAGACCCCCTATCTCAAAAAACTGAAAATGAATAAATAAATGAAAGTCATGTGACTTTTTTAAAAAAGGATTTTTTAGCGATCCAGTATATTTAGAGAAAGAAGATGTCTGAGCCCTATGCCTTGAGGTATTCCAGGGTGAGGCAGGGAGATGGGGAGACACCACCCCAGAAGATAGACAAGGGAACAGTCTATGATAAAGGCTGACAGTAAGAGTGACAAGGTAGGTCCTTGTTGTCCTTAACAAGACAGTTTTGATGGAATCTTCATAGGTGGGAGGTAGGAGGAGTATGTGTGTGCTGCAAGAGAGTGGGAGATATTCATAACCACAACATATCCACAACTCAGGGAGATGAGCATTTGTGGCAAATGCTTTCACTTCCTGAACCATTATAAAGCCTTGTCTGTGTGTCATTTATTTATTTGTTTGTTTGTTTGTTTTTCTTCTGAGATAAGGTTTATCAGTTCAGGCTCTCCTGGACTTGCTTTGTAGACCAGGCTGGCCTTGAACTCACAGATATCCACCTGTCTCTGTTTCCCTGAGTGCCACCATGCCCTGCCCCTTGTCCATATTTCTAGTGAAGGGAGTAAGATGCTTTTTAGCAATGGTCCAGTTGATAAGATAGAAGAGAGAGGTGGGTCGTAGTGCCTAAATGGGAAGACTGGCTTTGGCTGGGAACCCAAAAGCCTACCCAAAGTTTAATAAGTAAAGAATGAACAATGCTGAGTGGGAAGCACGGGAGTGAGATATATAGATTGAAAAGTGCTTCGATGTTTGGATGAGAAGGAAAGTAACTGAATGATGAGAACGGCAGAGTGTTGATGAGGCAAGAGAGGAATGAAGGCGTTGTTGCAGAGAGCAAGCAGGAGAGGGATGGAGTAAAGACAGCAAGCCAAGGATGGAAGCCAAGGATAGAGGCTTTTTGCCAGCACCACAGTGCAATGAGAGAAGAGCCAGGAGATTAGAGAGGTAATCATAGGTGAATCACAGAATTTGAACAGGGTGAGGAGAAAAATGGGCACTCAAGACAGGTGAAGGCAGTGTCTATGTGGCAGGACCCATCTTGTAGAGATAATGAGGCCTGGTGGAATCAGAATATATATATATATATATATATATATATATATATATATATATATATTTATCCTTCATTAGTCTCTCCAGATATTTCCTTATTGGCTAGACAAGATGGTCAAGCAGGTAAAAAAAGAAAAAAAAAAGCGCTTGCCAGCCCAAACTTGAAATAAATAGAACACATGTACCCACACTTAGATCACACAAAATAGTAATAGTGACGAGCACATTTCAGTTTAAAATATTGTTATTTCATCGTTGTTATTTTATTGTCATTTTTAAAAACAGGGTCTCCCTCTGTAGCCCAGGCATGTCTTAAACTCAAGGAATCTCCTGCTTCCCTGCTGAATAGTGGGGGTCAGAGGCATGTGCCATGACACCTACCTTCAAAATCTGGACGTTCAAATTTATTTACATTTTGATGAAGATTATCATCTGCACACACACACCTCAGAGAGCACACATCCACCTTTTCGTCTTACCTTACTATGCATTAGTGTCCTGTGTCTTTGTGGATGGAAGCTCAAGGCTTCTTAGGTTTTTGAGAAGAGAAAGGGGTGGCGGGGGAAGAGACCAGGATAAGATGGAAAAAAAAAAAAAGCAAGGGAAGTAGAAGGCGGGATAGAAAGTCTTTTAGAGAGGAAAACAATTTAACCTGAGGATTTAGTGCACAGACAATGTCAGAAAATGTCCTTGTGGGGAATGTGTGGTGGAAACGTGAATCACTTCAGCAAGGACTGTGGCTGTCACAGGCCAACATGCTCCTGTGTGATGACAAGGGGGATATTTACCTGCAGCTTCTCCTGCAGGAATTCTCTTCTTTGTGGATTAAGACAGCGTCCAATCGCTGGCTCTCTGGTCATTAACTTTTGAATCAGAAGCAGGCCTTTTAGTCAATTCTGACTGGCCTTTCAGTGTAGATTATGGTAGCACGGGGGCCTGGCAAGGTGAAGTCTGATCTTTCTATTCTTCGCCAACACCTCATTTTGGGAGTCATGTTCTAGCTTATGGCTGTGGTCATAGCACTTTCCCATGTTTCTGCAGATTTGTATCCTGTCCTGTTTTAAAAGCTTTTTATCTTTTGTTTTAAGGTTGAGCTGCTTTTCTGATGGTTCAGAAAAAAGTTCTTAACACAAGTTTGCTCTTTTCTGTACTTCAATGCAGGGAGTGGCACAGAAAGATTTTTGTGTTTTAAAAAATATGTACACACATACATTGTGTGCTTGTGTAGAAGTAGGAGGACAATTTGAAGAAGTCACGTCTCTTCTTCCACTCTGTGGGTCCCAAGAATTGAACTCAGGTCTTCAGGCTTGGCATCAGCATCTTTACTAGCTGAGCTCTCTACTGACCCTTTTTGTTTGTTTGTTTTGACTGTTTTTAGTTTTTGGTTGTTTTTTTTTTTTTTTTTTTTGAAACAGGGTTTTGCTGTGTAGCCTTGGCTTTCTTGAACTTACTCTGGAGACCAGGCTGGCCTCAAACTCACAGAAATCCACCTGCCTCTGCCTCCCTGATTGCTGGGATTATAGGCATTCGCCACTATTCCTGGCTTTGTCTTGACTTTTTAAAATTTTTGTTGGTTTGTTTTTAAATGCGTGTCTTTGTTCCTTTTGAATGCCTTGTGTCTATAGAGGCCAGGATAAGGTATTGAATCCCTTGGAGCTGAAATTACAGGTAATCATGTGCCATATATGGTCCTGGGAATCCCACCTGGGTCCTCTGCCCGTCTCTCCAGCCCCACAGGTGCAGTCCAGACGGGCCTTGAACTTGTGATCGTCTTGCCTTCCCATCCTTTAGAATGCTGCCAGTGTGCACCACCATAGCCAGCCTGCTTTCCTTTCTAAGCGGATGTAAACTGTACTCAAGTCATTGAGTACATAGCAGAACAGTAGAGGACTGTTGGCTCACACCCACAAGACCCTGGGTTCCAGACTCAGCCCTAGAAAATAAAGTAAATGTTATTCATAGGAAATAATTGAAAGGGACTGGAGAGATGGCTCAGTGGTTAAGAGCATATATTGTTCCTACAGAGGAGCTGGGTTCAATTCCCAGCACCCACATCAACTCACATCACATCAACCCAGCAACTCACAACTGCTCGTGAACTCCAGCTTCAGGGAATGTTCCTCACCTCACACGCACATGCGTGCGTGTTGACCTTGATGATTTTTGTTTTCTATCTCCTTTCCAATCCCCCAACACCGGGTAGGAGGGAAAGAAGGTTGGTGAATAAAGGGGCAGAGTTCTTTCTGCTACTTCCCTCTGGATAGCATTAAAGGATTCTTTTGGGGGCAATACCAATATCAGTCATCCAGAAACCCAGAAGTCCAGATTACCAGCAAATAAGCAAACAGCAAATGCAGCGGCAGGACGAACCAGCAGCCAGCAGTCCTCCTCCAAGCAGCCATGCCTTCTTCCTCTGGGCTGTCACATTTGTACCCCTCAAAGTCCTCAGAATTCAACTAATTCCACCTGGCAAAGACCATGCTCCCAATGAGTCACTTAACAGGTGTGTACAAGCTAAAATCCCCAACTTGCAATTTTAACAGAAACATGTTTACATGTCGTAAGCCAAAACATCCACCACACATGTGTATGCATAAGTAAATAATACATACATACACATATCTATCTCATTCTATCTCTGTATATGTATACCTATATTTATATGAAAGAATTGATAGAGTACTTGCCTAGCATGAATAAAACACTGGGTTCAATCTTCTGTGACATAAACCAAGCATGGTGGCACAAATTTGTAATCCCAGCACTTGGGAGGTGGAGAGAGAAGGAGGTAGAAGAATAAGAAATGCAAGACCAACCGGATATGTTGTGTCACTGAAACATCACTTCACTGGGGGTGAGTGAAGAAAAGGATTTTCATTTCTTTTTTGGAATAAATTTTATATAAAAAAACTGAACTAGGGTGGTTGTTTACGCCTGTAATTCTAGCACTGAGAGTCTGAGGCAGGAGGACAGCTGTGAGTTGGAGGCCAGGCTGGTTTACACAGTGAGTTTCAGTACACTATGGGCTACGCAAACTATTAACTATCTAGACTATGTGAAAAAAGAAAATCCAAGCTGGGTGTGGTGACACACACCTTTGATCCCAGCACTTGGGAGGCAGAGGCAGGCAGATCTCTGAGTTTGAGGCCACCCTGGTCTACACAGTGAGTTCCAGGCCTGCCAGGGTTACACAGAGAAACCCTGTCTCAAAAAACAAAACAGAATAAATAACAACAGCAAAATGAAAACAAGGCCTGGGGAGATGGCTCAGTGATTAAGAGCATCTTCTGCTCTTTCAGTGGATCCGAGTTCAATTCCCAGCACCCACATGGCAGCTCACAACTGTCTGTAACACCAATCCCAAGGGATCTGACACCTTCACACTAATGCACATAAAAAATAAAAATTAAATAAATTTTTTAAAAGAGTGAAAAAAATGAAAACAAAAGAGCAGAGAAAACAAGCTTGGGTTTTACAGAGCCTGGCTAATGGCTAGCAGTGTCCCTATGTGGTCACTTTGGCTGGATATTGTTCTCTCTGTACCTACTATGTTTGGTTAGTAGTGTGTCTTTGGTAGAGCACCTAACCTAATTTAAATTTTATATATATATATATATACTGGGAGTGGAAACCAGGTGCTCCTTTCTTCTAGACAAGCACTGTACTATTGAGCTGTTTCCCCAGCCCTGACCATATTGTTTTCCAGCAAAAACATAGAATTATTATTATTTTTTGCATGGTGATTATGCCAGATTCTTCTACTTGTAAAATATTCAATTTGTTGGACGTGTTAAAGTATTTGGCATATAACAGGTACTTCATAAGTGCATTTGGCATATAACAGGTGCTTAATAAATGCTGATTGCTCTTTCTACCCTTCATGTCAAGGCTCCAGAGGTTTAAAAATACATTTGTAGGTTTTGAGCTGTTCAGAATTGTTAACAGCAAAGCCAGGGCAGTTATGATTAGAACCATTTGATGTTGTGTATTCAGTTTTGTAATGTAACCTGATATCAGCAGCCAAGATCTTTGTCCTGAAGGGATTTCAATATTCAGCAAAGGGGGCTGATTTAACAGCCGTTAATTCTGAGAGTATGTTCAAGTTCAAAGTCTGTCTGTTTTAAATGTAAATTGCTCTTTTTCATGTATTTTGTATTGGAATTTAGGAACAAATGCTGTCACTTTTCTTTCTCTTTGCATGGGATCGCAGGCGCGTTTATTATCACAGAGCCCTATTATTGTGATACCTCACACAGGGAATGCACACTCTGACATTAGGCACCAAATTGCTGGAATATCCAGTGTTTTCTATTCATTAAAGCCCCAAAGTACTATGTGCAAATTCCCTTACTTTAATTACACACCTCAGGGATGCACACGCCAAAAAAAGAAGGCAGGCAGACAAAAAGCCAGGTCTTTGCCAAAAAACCCCCGGCCCCTAAACTGGTAAACACTTATTTTCAGTGGAGATATCTGCTATTAATTCATATAGTGACTTTCCCAGCTGAAATAATGAGCTCACAGTGAGCAAACAGGAGCAGCAGGCAGTCGGCCCATCTCCTATTTGTGTGTTTGTTTCTCAGCAGTTGAAGAACATTTGTGTATTTCCCCAGTGCCTAGGCTTCAGGTGTCTCCATTTTTCCAAAGAGCTGGTAGATTGACTGGTGCCCTGAGAATTAAAGGGGGGGGGGGGAGGGACCACCAAACCAAACTGAGTGTTAGGGCCCAGGAGCAAAGTATCTCTATCAACCCAGTGGACTTGCTGATTTTACTGGGGGAAAATCAGACATAGAAGAAAAAATGTGAGGTCTTTCAGGGAAGTGCTATTTCAGGAGGAAAATTTTAAAAATTGTTTTGTTTTGTTTTAACTTGTTCTGGGCCTTGTGCTTGGGCACCAAAGCACTGAACTAAATTCTCAACATTCAAAACTAGCAACAATTCTAAACAAACAAATAAAAAAATATTGGCCCATTATGCAAACTAGGGAATAAAACATTTTTAGAAAGGTTTAAGTTTTCTTTTTCCTTCATAGAATCTTTTTAAAAAATCCCATGTAATTACAAGCTTTGGAATGTAGACAGTAAGCAAGGAAATAGCTCTCCCCACACACCAGACAACCTTGGCAAAGACCAGGTTAATTTACATGTTCACTTGGATTCTATGTGTGTAAAACTTAGAATAAAAGGTGGTTTGTGTAGAACAGGACCCAGGAAGGCTTCCTGGAGAGCGAAGGAGAAACAGTTAAATCAACACGTGAAATAGCAAAGTAGAAGAGTCAAGAAGTCAATATATTGATTAATTCCTATGACCACACAGCTATCTACTTAACAGTCAATTAACCATTTAACATACTTCTTGATACAAAGAAAGTTAAAAAAGATATAATCAATAATTGCAGGTTTAATGTCCTTTAGTGTAATCTTGGGTACAGATTTTAATCTATTTTCAAGGAATGAAGTGTTTACTGTTTTAATGAAAGTGTGGTTTTGATTACCAAAAACAAGAGGAAAAGTTTCTTGTATTCACAGAGCTTTAAAAAAAAAAATCAAGGTTTAACCACGTCTGAACCTTTTTTTTTTCTAAATGAAATTTTTAGCAGTTACATGATTTTTTTAGCAATGAATAAATGAATAACATGTATGAGAATTTTTTTGTTCCATAAGCAGCAGCAATGCCCTATTAACTTTGACAGACAACTTGGCATTAGCCATTTTAAAATCCAACGTGGGATAAAGCTATGCATTACTAGTCTCCCTACATTTTTGTCAAGAGATGAGCATTTTGCCAGATTTTTAATAACAGGCCAGAGCTCTGTCAGTCAGTTTGCTTAGCCTCTGCATGGGTCCGCCAGTGTCTGTCTACCACCCCACTGGGTGGAGCCCCGCCCGGCCCAGCTCGCTTCACTCCTCCCCTGCAATTACGCAAAGTCAACAGCAATCACTCCACCGCCTTGAGCTACCTGCACTATCAACAGTGCGGATTCCAGGCGGGGACAAGCTTTGTTTGTCACTGCCTCCACACCCCAATTAGGATTTTTTCTTCTGCTGCTGCTCTTGTAATTTAGCACCAACGCCCTGGGTGGACCAGATAACTCTTTTAAAAAAGCGCGTTTAAGTCATTCTCCTGCCCATCCCCCGCTCCCAGCCCAACCCAATTAATTCTTGCTCCATCCTCTTTTCACTACTTCCTATACTGGCACCCCCCAACCGCAACACCCACCCTTTCCCCCAAAAGGAACTCTTAGGAAGAAATTGAAGTCTGGCAGAAGGCAAGTGCAGCGGCTAACTGCTTACTAGTTACCATGCCGACTGCAGCCTGTGCTGAGGAATGCCGGCTGCCACACCGAACTCAATGAAAAGTGGGGAAAATGCGCAAGCAATACTCCTTTGGCCGTGATGCTGGGGAATCTGAGACAGGACTGTCGGTATAGAAAAATATCACTGCGTGCAATTTGCAAACATGCCAACTCAGTAGCATGTGATAGGCGCTGCATGGAATTTAGGGGTCTTGAGGTCTTAACGGGCCGAGCAGGAATAAGAGAAACGCTGTGTGTGTGTTCTGTCCCATGACCAACCCTTAAGAAATACCCGATTTATTAATTTGGCAGAGAATCTGTGCACCTACAAAAGACAGTAAACTTTTCGTCATCGTATTCATTCCGGGACCGGTCATCACCCGTGCCATCCTTAACTTCCGTACTTGCCTTTGAACTGGCCATTTGAAAAAATCCATTTCTGTTCTGAAAGTCAATAGAACTCACAGGACTCCGGGATTGTGTTGTCAAGAGATCTGATGACGCTGTACATTTCAGGGAAACTCCTTGAGCCCACTGGACTGGGTGGCTTTAACGTATGTGAGGCGGGAGGCAGCTTCAGGAAAGGAGAACTCTGTTGGGGTCTGCGATGGAGGCTGGTTGGTGTATCTCCCAGGCTGCTCTCAGGGAGACCCCCTTTGTGGAGACAGAGCTACCCCAAGATGATTTTTATTTGAGAAGCCCCGGGGACACTGAGGAGGGTAGAGTCCAGGCATCAGGACATGATGGCTCTGTCCACATGAACAGAATTTTTATCCAAACCCCTCTGTGCCACACTTTTGTGAACCAAAGACTACCTGGGATTCCCCAGAATTGGTAGAAGAATTTTCTAAAATGGGGATGATTCAAGACTATTCCTCCCATCTTACCCTCAGACCAGGACAATTTCTCTCTGCTTGGCTTTTTGGTCTTCCACATTGGTTGGTTCCAAACTGTCCTGCACATCGCTGGCAAAATAGTTTCCCTTGCTTGCCAACTCAACCCTGTCTTTTCATGGTTTCATGGCCCACAGCCTCCCTATGGCTCCTTGTTGCCCTGGCAACCACATGTCCTGGATTTTTCAGGACTTTTTTTTTCTTAATTCAAATATTCCGTCATGTGGTCGAACCATGTGTCAGATCATATGCCAAAAGATATGTCCTGATTTGAGTTTTTAAATATGGCTACGGATTGCTCCCAAGATGCCTGTTGTCTGCCCTCCCTTCTGCTGTCAAAACTAAGGCTTCTCTTTTGACATCATTTTTAACACTTGCAGAGTACTTTGTTTTTGTTTTTGTTTTCAGGACAGGGTTTCTCTGTGTAGCGCTGGCTGCCCTGGAACTTGCTCTGCTGACCAGGCTGGCCTCGAACTTACAGAGAGATCTGCCTTGCACAGTACAATTCCATAAGCATCAACATGGATTGCTTCACGCCTATGTAGGAGAACAAGATAGGAGATGTTGTGCTCCTTTCCAGAGGAAAACATTTAGGGACAATCTGGTTGCTTGCTGTTTCCAGGGTGGCTAGGTGTTGGACTCCCAGCCTGCTGACCCCCCTATTCCTGTCCCGCCCTTCCCACCCCCAGCTGATCCCCCTATTCCTGCCTGTCCTCCCCACCCCCAGCACAGGAGGCTTTGGAGTCCAGGTTTGTTTACCATCCAGGTTCCAGAAAGAGTCTTTCAGGAGCCTGACTATAGGAGACAGGTTCTTTCCTGACTTAAGCTTCATATTCACTCAAGAAGTTAAGCAAGAATTAGGAAGAAGGGTTTTAAGAAAGAAGACCCGGAAAGCCAAGATGCTGTTGATGAAAGTCACATATTTTTAAGCAGAAACAGAGGTGGGAACTCCAGAGAACTGATTTAACGAATACATTTACTTAGCTAAACATCTGCTTCTTCTTTTGTTTTGTTTCTGAGATAGGGTTTCTCTATGTGGCTCCGACTGTCCTGAAACTCACTCTTTAGACCAGGCTGGCCTCGAACTCATAGATCTGCCTGACTCTGCCTTCTTTAAGTGCTGGGGTCCCAAAAGTGTGTACCACCACACCTGGTGATTTTCTTATTAAAAATTCTCAAAAATGTATCCTGAGGGCTGGAGAGATGGCTCAGCAGTTAAAAGAGCATGTTGCTCTTATGGAAGATGGCATTCAGTTCCCGGGACCCATGTCAGGTAGTTCCCAACTGTGTGGACCATATATATGGGTGCTGGGCATCAAATAAAGGTCCTCTGCAAGAGCAGCAGGTGCTCTTAGCCACGGCCATCTCTGCAGCCCCTGTTCTTTTATTATTATTGTATTATTTTTTTATTTTTGTAGAATGTTTTTAACAAGTGATTTGCATATATGTGAGTTTGTATATGTGCACATGGGTCCTGTGCCCATAGAGGGCAGAGAACACAGGCTCTCTGCATCTGGGAGGGCAGAGGCCATGGGTACCTTGGAGCTAGAGTTACAGGCAGTTGTGAGCTCCCTAATGTGGGTACTGAGAATCAAATCTGGTTCCTCTGTAAGAACCACAGAGCCAAGAGCTAACCCATGGTTTTTGTTTGCTTGTTTGTTTGAGGCAAGATCTTGCTATGTAGCACAGGCTGGCTTGGCGGTCCCCATTCTCTTGCTCATGTTTCCAAATGCTTGCTTGCAAGGGCATGCTCCCCTTCCAGGCTTCACCAACACCTGTTTTGTCTCAGGAACTATGCTGTCTAGGCATCTTGACTGATTGATGCTCGATAAAATTATTCAGAAATGGGAATGGAAACAAAGCTAATTTGAAACCAGGAAGAAACAGGCAGTTTATTTTTGGCTAGACAGTGATGGGGGTGGGGGGGTTATTAAGCAGTGAAGGTAAAGAAGGGGCTTAAATTCTAGTTGCAGTACCTTCACTCTTAATGCTTTGCCAAAACTGGGTAGGAGGAGGCTGCGGTACAGGAATTGGGGCTTCACCGAGTGACAGTTTACTATAGAGGCTGTTTCTCAAGCTGTTTCTCTGGCTGGGACCATAGCCTGGGCTGCACACCGTGACAGGCACCTCTCTCTGTTGTGATAATTATGTCTGCATAAGAGCTATTTCCACCGAGGGTGCAGACTTTCAGTCAACATTCCAAGATTTCTGCCATGACCAGATAGAATACAAACTCCTAAAAGCCAAAATATACAAACATTGTTTTAATTTTATTATTATTTTTTTTGAGGCCTGGCATCTCTTTTTCTTTCTTTTTTAATGATTTATTTCTATCTTATGTGCATTGGTATTTTGTTTGCATGTATACCTGTCTTTGTGAGGGTGTCAGATACCATGGAACTGCAGTTACAGACAGTTGTGAGCTATGAATTGGGTGCTGGGCATTGAATCTAGATCCTCTGCAAGGGCAGCCAATTTGGCACACTCTTGATCCTTCTGCCGTGGTTTGCCATGTGCTGTGATTACAGAAGAGGTGGCAAATGTTCACAAAAACTGCAACTTTTTCTTTTTCCTGGAACTCACTATGTGGATCAAGATGACCTGGAACTCACTGAGATCAACCTCCCAAATTTCTGGGATTAAAGAGATGTGCCTTTTAAACTGTAAATCTTTGTTTTTGTTGTTGTCAGGACAGGTTCTCGAGTAGCCCCGGCTGACCTGGAGCTAGATATGTAGCTGAGGACTCCCTTGCCCTTTGATCCTCCTGTTGCCACGTGCTGAGAGGTGGGCTTCCAGGCACGTGTCATGCCTGGTCTATATGGTGCTGAGTACTGAACAGAGGACTCCCTGCATGCTAGGGAGCCATTCTATGAACCAAGCTGCTCCCAGCCCTAAACTCTTTTCTGCTGTCTACAGCTTTGGGGATGGAACTCAGGGCCACCATCTGCCACCCAGTCACAACCCATTGTATCCAGTGATGACCAAGTACCCAGTGACTAAGCATGATCACTCTACATGCAGGTAGTGATTAAATACATGACATCCTTGAGCTGCCTCCTTCCATGTTCCTTCACAGATCATCACACAATACTGGACTGTCAGCTTGCCTTAGACCCATTTGTTTCTTTTCCATGGATGATTTTAAATAGGAACATTCTGCCATTTTAATGTTTTGGCTACTTTATGGCTTGGAGCATGACAGCCTAAGACAGTGGTTCTCAACCTTCCTAATGCTGCAACCTTTTAACCTAGTTGACTGTAATTTTGCTACTGTGATGAATCATAATGTGAATATCTGATACACAGGACATCTTGACCCATAGGTCGAGAACCACTGGCCTAAGAGAACCCAGCTAAGCTTGAATGTATGAGGGCAGAGCTTGGTGGTGGTGAAAGAGAGCTAGGGATGGACTGAGTGGTGCTTAGAAAACAACTTCTCCTCCCAGTCACTGCAATACTTTGATCTGTTCTATTTCTGCCATTTAGTGAAACCATTGCAGAAGATGCTGCTGCCACTTCGGGAGGGAAGAAAGACTCTTGGTGACTCAGAAAAATAGTCATATGGCATTCTAGCTTCTTTGTTTATCCCAAAAATAACTCACAATAATTCAGTCATCAACTCTGTGCAAGGAGAAAACTCAACGGTGGTAAACATGTTTGAATTAGAAGTTTCTTTTGCTTTTTATGCAAATAAGTACGATAGTTTCTTTCAAAAAATATTCTCAACTCCCTCAGGCTGCGTGGCTCCTCAGCTAACTAAACAGGATGCCCAGTTAGGGCCACCATATAAAATTCTGTTCAGTTAGATTTGTATGTAGCCCTGGCTAGCCTGGAATCCACTGTGTAGACTAAGGCTGGCCTCCTACTCACAGAGGTCTGCCTGTCTCTTGCCTCTGGCCTTTGACTGTTGGGATTAAAGGCATGGACCACTAAACCTGTTTAACAACTAATTAAAAAAAAAATATATATATATATAACTAATTAAAAGTATATATATAGTATAAATATGTCTTATCCAACCTTTGGGTCATGTTTATACTAAAATGTATTACTTGGTCCACTTAGTATTTTTGTTCATTAAATCTGGCAAACTTGTGTCCTGGTGCTAGGCATAGGAGTCTTTACTCTCTGGCATGAGTAGATGGATGAGGTTTCGTTTTAGGGTACTATCATCATCACCATGAAAACAGTGTACTGAGCACACACATGCCCATCGGAACAGGCTGGTTGCTATGCTAAGTTACTTACGTACATGGACACTGTCCTTTTGGTCTTGGAGGACAATAAGAACAGAGCAATATCAACAGTGAGAAACCAGATAAAAAGAAAAGGAAACATGAAAAGCTTGACAGACATCAAAGGAGAGTCTACAATAAATAAAGTCCTGGCATTCTGTAGACAGCTCGTCGTTAGGAGCTGACACAAGACCACAAACATTTCACAGAGGTCACTGGGCAACTACTCACATCTGTTTGGAAGCAAAACAATGACTCAGGAGCCAAAGAATCCATGCTTCGATTAACTTCCAGAACTACCGCTTCTTGCAGCTCAGCAAGACTTCCCAGAGAATTAAAAATGTTAAGTGTATGACAACACACGCATGCGGTGTTACCGTTTGCCTGTGCGAGCAGAGGAGATCCTTAGCGGCAGCAACAGAAAGTTGTCCAGAGTTTGTGTCCGACTTGAGCAGTTTGCCATCAGGGATGTGTGGGACCCAGAATGAATTATGCAGCTGCTGTTCAATAATAGATGGATGAACGACTGGCTTCCCTCCTCCACTACGCCAGCCAGGGTCTTTCTATTACACATCTCTGACTAGTCTGCAACTTACTATGCAGACCAGGCTGGCCTCGAACTTAGAGACCCACCTGCCTCTGTCTCCCAAGTGTTGGGATTAAAGGTGTGCAGGACCACTGCCCTGCTAGGGTTGAATTTTTCTGTGTGAATTTCCAACTGTCCAATGTGAACGGCAGGAATTTGTAATACCAAGCACCCTGACAAAGCAGGCTCATTGCTGGCTCAGGTTACTCCATATTCTATTTGTCTATCGCTGCTGCAGTGCCTCAGCTTTCCAGTTCACCTTTCTCCTCATAGTGTGCTTCTCAGAGGTTAGCACATCCTTGGAAAATTCACAATTCTAATAATTTTTATATGCACAAGTTTTGTATTTTTCAACAGTTTTTGCTGCCAATGAGTGTTAACCCACAGTTCATTGCGTAAAAGTGGAAAACTTTAAGTGTCATTCTCCACCTGTCCTTCAGAAAAACAATTAATTTGGGTATTTTATTTCAGTATTTAACAGCCTTGTGGAGGGCTGACATTTGTCTTAGGTTTTCTCCAAACAAACCTCACTGTCTTGAATACGAATGGTTTCCTTTCCTCTTTCCTGTTCTTAGAATCTTTGTTGTGCTTTCCTTTTCTTACCTTGCTTACTAGAGCAGTTCATACCCTGGTGACTGGAAATGTGGGTATAAGTGCCCCTTATAAGATTTCTGGTTTTAGCCTGCCAGTGGTTGGGGGAGAAAGACAGAGAGACAGACACACACAAGAGAGACAGAGCTTTTTAAAAATTTCTTTCCTTGAAACAAAACTGGAGTTTAGTAATTAGAGAAGGGGTGTATTGAGAAAAGCTCAAGGTGTAATATGTATAATAGCTGCTTAGACTTAAGAGAAGTACATATAGATGCACTTTAGGATAGGATGCACCAGGTAGTGGTGGTGCATGCCTTTAATCCCAGCTCCTGGGTTCAAGGCCAACCTGGTCTATAGCGTGAGTTCGAAGACAACAGAGACAGCCTGTTTTGAAAAACAAAACAAAACAAAACCACACACACAAAGAAATAAACAAAAGCAAAAAAAAAAGATTCCTGGTTTTAAAGGAGAAATTTATAATATCTCATGTTAAGTATGATACAGAAGCTCAGGAGCTCAACAAAGACAGTTCCTATTAACTTGCTGAAAATTTTCAGCTTTATTTGTTTTGATTTTTGGCCTCTTTTTATTTTTCATTCCTTCCCCCAGTACTGAGTTTATAGTCTCACACAGAGCTGTCTTCTGAGAATAATGTAGATAAATTAAATCATATAAAATATTTTTATACATTTGTTGGAATAGTCATCTGGCTTTAATCTTATCATCTATACTACATACATAATTTTTTTATTTAATTTTTTGGGTATTTTTTGTTTGTTTTTTGGGACAGGGTCTCTTTTTGCAGTCCTGGTTATCCTGAAACTCTTTATGTAGACAGGCTGGTCTTCAATTTACAAAGATCTGCCTGTCTCTGCCTCCTGAATGCTAGAACTACAGGACTGTGCCATCACATCCAGCTTTTCTTTCTTTCAGTATTTATCTGTTTGTTTGTTTGTTTGTTTTTAAAGGGGTTGCTTCATAGGCCAGCTGGCCTAGAACTGGAGATTCTCCTGCCTTACCTCCTTTTGTGTTAGGGTTGTATGGGCCTGCAATGGCACACCTGGCTTTGTTATGCTGCCTGTACATCCAGTTTGGGTGTCAAAAGCTAGGAAAGGCCTTTTGTGTGTGTGTGGGGGGGGGGGGGGTTGCTGAGTGGCAGTCACTACCTAGCAGAGATACACCCTGAATTTAATCACCAATATCACTAGATAAACAAAAAAAATTGAAGAGTTTCTCCTTTTTCTCTTTTGGATCCATGTGGTTTTAGGTACTTAGATTTTCTGGTGCTGGTCAGCACAAGCCTCTCCCAGACAGGGGGGTGTGTTCAACAAGTCAGCCACTTCTCCAGGCCAGCTAGAGTTTACGTAGTGAAGGCTTGATTGAATTTTGTTGACATAAAGAAGCCTGATACTTTTATTTTGGCATTTTTCACAGCTGGTCTAGCTTTTTCGTTTTGTTGAGACAGGGTTTCTCTGTGTAGCCTTGGCTGTTCTGGACTCACTTTATAGACAAGACTGGCCTCAAACTCCTCCCTGAGTGCTGGGATTACAAGTGTGTGCCACCATGCCTGGTTGCTGATCTAGTCTTTGGAAAAAAAAATAATAATGTTTTTAGTTTTCTGTTTCTGTTTCTGTTTCTTTTTAATATATGTATTCAAACAAACATTTGTCTGTTCTCACAGTTTTTGCCAAAGAGTTATTCACAGTAGTTCCTAAACTGCCCATATTTAGTTTCAGTCCTTTTTTTTCCTCCCCCCTCCCCGCCTCAGGTTTCTGTTTGTTTACAGTGTGTAACTTTTTCTTAGAGAGGATACATAAAAACAAGACAAAACAGCTTTCATTTCGGAACAAAGCTTTCATTCTGCTCGCACACTCTCATTGCCCCTCACCCTCAAATCGCTCTTTACCCGACCTAAATTCCGCAAATTTTATTTATTTGTTTATGTATTTATTTATGCTATGGTTTACTTTTTTGCTTCATTTTTGCTTTTTTATTTCTTTTTCTTTTTAAAAAATATTTATTTATTATGTATACAGTGTCTGCACACCAGAGGGCACCAGATCTCATCACAGATGGTTGTGAAGTGTAATGTGGTTGCTGGGAATTGAACTCAGCATTTTTGAAAGATGCAGCCAGAGCTCTTAACCTCTCAGCCATCCCTCTGGCCATGGTTTTGTTTTTCTTTTTTAAAGATATGTATACAGTGTTCTGCCTACATGTGTGCCTACAGCCCAGAAGAGGGCACCAGATCTCATTATAGATGGTTATGAGCCACCCTCTGGTTGCTGGGAATTGAACTCAGGACCTTTGGAAGAACAGACAGCGCTCTTCACCTCTGTGCCATCTCTCTAGCCCGTTATTTTGTTTTTTTGAGACAGGGTTTCTCTGTGTAGCCTTTGGCTGTCCTGGACTCACTTTGTAGACCAGGCTGGCCTAGAACTCAATCTGTAAATCAAACTGTCCTCAAATTCATGGAGATCTGCCTGCCTCTGCCTCTTGAGTACTAGGATTACAGGCATGCACCACCACTGCAAAGCTCATTATCATTTTGTAATGTTAAGAATTGAGCAGAGTATTTGTGCATTCTAGTCTAAGAATCTATGAACGTGCTTTACCTTGGAGTTGTTTTATGTTGTTTCTACATGTATGCCTTCTCCTGAGGTCTTCATACAAAAGGCATGTCACATTGCTATAGTGATTCAGATATTCATGTCACCTGTGGCCACAGGTGGCCCTTTTCCTACTCTTCCCTTTCACCAAAGGTCAAGAGTATTGGCTTTATTCCAGTGTCCACATTTCAACATGAGTCACAGAAGCTCAAAGTGTTGGTTTTCTCTTTTTATGTGGGTGTTAAATATGAGTTTCAAAGTGGCAGGACTTTAGTCCCCCCATTTTGTACTTTTTTCCTAGATGCTTATCTACAGATGAAAACATTTAAATTGTGTGTGTGTGTATCATAACAGCACCTCTAGACACTTATGGAAGGGAGGTTTCCGCTTATGAAGCTTTCCATCTTACCACAGCTTGTCTGTGGTCACGATACTGTGCGGGAGAAGCAGAAGGCAAGGTTCCTTCTTGTGCCGGAGCTATTGTACACCTGCCATCCCCAGCAGGAACTGGGGACTCTAGGCAGAGCTGGAAAACGGCAAAAAAAATTGTAGTTACACACTTCTCATCCAGAGCTTTTTCTTCCAGGCACCCTGTCCTTTGTAGCATCTTGTTTGCCCTTCCTCCACAAGCCTGACCTTCTAGAATGTGTTCAGAGGTCTTTTGGGGACTCCTCTTTGTCATTATGCTTTTTGTGGAAATTCGCCTCACCAGTGTCTTTGGACTGTCCAAAGTGTCCAGGTGACAATTAGCTAATCTGATAAGCTCATTCATGCTAATGTGCTAATGAAAGAGGACCACAGAAGATGGCTGTCCCTCCCTATGTCCCCATCAAGGACTCTTCTTTCCCTGCCAGGTGACATATGTGAATAGCAGCAGTGAGCTTCTAGGGACCATGACCCGGCTTTAGTGGTCTAGCCTAGAGGATTGAAGTTAAGAGAATGAGATCTTTAAGTCAAGTAGGGAAGACAGCTAAGTTGAAGGGGACAAAAGAGGGTCAGTGTCAGGGCAAAATGACCTCAGATCATGATCTGGGAATGCCTACTAAGTGAGCATTGTGTTAACCCTTTCATACCCAAAGAGCAAAGAAAATTTATCAGAATATTCCTCTGCTGTATTTGAATTCCTCTACTGGAAAACACAAGGCTCTGGGCCCATCGGTGGTACACCTACCATCTCAGAGCTCCACTCGAGGGTGGGGGCAGGAGGGTGAGGAGTTCAAGGTCAGAGTTGTCCACACAGAGTTCAAGATGAGCCTGGACTACTTGAGAGTTTCAAAAGGGAGGGGGTAGCTGGAGGGATGTTTCGGAGGTTCAGAACACTGCCCTTCCAGAGGACCCGGGTTCAATTCCTAGACCTCACAAAGGCAGCTTACAACTGCCCAAGATCTGACACTCTCACACAGACATACATGCAGGCAAAACACCAATAACATAACATAAAAATAAATAAGCTATTAAAAAAAGAAAAGAAACCCAAGAGCAAATAAAAAAACAGTGCAGCAGAACCTGAACCATATTTGGTACATCATTAAATACCCTGATTTTTTTTGTTGTTGTTTTATTTTGTTTTGCTCATCTCCTAGAGAGAGTCTTTTAGGGACAGACAGGAACATGATAAGTCCTCAGCCTGAGGCTAAAACTTGCAGGACTGTTTCAGAGACTTGTCACTGCTGCTTCCCTCGTTCAGGCCTCACACTGTTGATGGTGGCTCGCAGCGGAGGTGAGTCCTGGGCTGCGGTGCGAAGGCTGGGCACACTCCACTGTCTCAGCCACACCATTGTGCCCTGAGAAAAAGAATGCTCAGATCCAAGGCCAAGGAGATGGATTAGTGGATAAAATGTTTGCAGTGTCAGCGTGAGGACCCGAATTTGGGTCCCGATACCCAGGTAAAAGCCAGGCATAGAGCTGAGCACCTGTATCCCAGCGCTGTGGCTCCCTGCAGAGTCCATACAGCCATTGACGCAAACAATGAAGAGAACGATGGAAGAGGATGTGAACGCCTGGCCTCCACATGTCTCACTCAGGTTTCTATCGCTGAGGTAAAGACCGTGACCAAAAGCAACGTGGGGAAGAAAGGTGCAATTTCAGTTACAGCTTGCAATCAGTCCACTGTGGGGAGGGTGGGGGGTGGGAAGGCCTCGGGGCATGAACTCAAGGCAAGAACCTGGAGGCAGGAATTAGAGGACAGGCCATAGGAAGTGCTGCTCACTGCTTGTTCTGTTCACTCTCTAATGTATCCTGGGACCCTCTGCCCAGGGACAGCACGGCCCGCTGGGGCTTCCACCTCAATCATCAAGCAAGGAAGTGTCCCAAAGGCCAGTGTGATGGGTGCATTTTCTCTGATGAGGTTCAGTCTTTTCAGATGATTCTAATATCTGTCAAGCCGACCAAAACCAAACCAAAACAAAACCCAACAAAACAAAACACAAAACTAACCAATGCAGCATGCACTCACGTGTGCACCCACAGAAACATGCACACATTCAAGAAGGGATTTTTAATTTAGAAAATGGAATAAAGAAAGAATATCCAGGTCCATCTGGCTTCTTTTTTATAGCCACATAGTTTAAAAGTATATTTTATATGTTTATGATTTTTACAGTATTCTGCCTGTATGCATGCCTGCATGCCAGAAGAGGGCACTAGATCTCGTTATATAAGGGTATGAACCACCATGTGGTTGCTGGGAATTGAACTCAGGACCTTTGGAAGTACAGCCAGTGCTCTTAACCTCTGAGCCCTCTCTCCAGCCCTCCCTACTTTTTTAACCAACTGAATGTTTATCTTTGTTATGCCGCTGTAGGGCCGGATGAAAAAGAGGGCAGGCTTCAGGAGAAGTGTGTTATAGCTGATGGCTGCTGAAGACTAATTTCTTTGAGGACACCATAGTAGCCATCTTCTTGAACCTCCCTTCTCTGTCATGCTTTCTTGACTATTCTCTCCCTTGAGCATGACCATGAGCTGTAGGAACAGCTTCTCTGTTGGTTGCTTGTGAGCAATGAAGTTGCCCTTGAAGTACTGGCAGTCTTCCTGCCTCAACCTCCCCAGTGCTGGGTTAATGGCTCTCCAGTGCTGGGTTAATGGCTCTCCAGTGCTGGGTTAATGGCTGCGTACCACCCTCAACCTCTCCAGTGCTGGGTTTATGGTTGTGTACCACCCTCAACCTCTCCAGTGCTGGGTTTATGGTTGTGTACCACCCTTTCAGCCATCTTGTTGGCTACTCATTGTATTTTTTATGATTCTTGAAAAGATGATGTAAAGTGGTCCAATGTTATCCTCTGTTTTTTAGCATCTTCAAAGACAACTTGGTCTATAGTATAATGGTTTAAATGAGAATGGGCCCTTAGGCAGGTTCATATGTTTAAATACCTGAGTGGAATTAGGAGCTGCGGCCATGTTGGAGAAGCTGCGTCGCTGGGGGCCTGCTTTGAGGTTTCAAAAGACTGGTGTCATTCCCAGTATGCTCTCTATTTTTTGGTTGGGGTTCAAGACATGAGCTTGTAGCTGCTGCTCTGCCATGTCCGCTGCTTTCTCCCTGTTACCTCTGCTCCGTTATCATGGACTTTAATCCTCTCGAATTACAAGCTCAGTCAAATGCTTTATCTTACAGGTTGCCTTGGTTGAGGTGTTTTATCACAACAACAGAAGAGTAAGATGCCCTGTCTCAAAAACATAAATAAATAAATAAATAAATAAATAAATAAATAAATAAATAAATAGAAGATGTGAGGGTTCTGGCTGCCACATCTGTCAGCCCGTTGATTGCCAGGGTTGACTTGGCTGATCCAATTGGCTAGCCAGGTATTCCGTTCCTCCTTCACTGATCCTTGTTTGTTGTAGGCTCAGCAGAAGAGGACAAGCTTCCCCAAATAGGGGAGGACTCATCTTTGGTAAAGTGTATGTGAGTAACTACAGTCCTCTCCTAGAACCCTCAAACAAGCTCTCAAAAAACAAAAAGAGGGGCTGGAAAGATGGCTCAGTGGAAAAGAGTACTTGTTCTTGCAGAAGATGTGAGTTCAATTCCCAGAACCCATACGGTAGTTCATAAACCAGCTAAATTTCCAGTTTAAGGGGTGACTTTTTCTGACCTCAAAGGCCACCAGACATTCATGTATACAGGCAAAACACCCATATACCTAAAATAAAATAAATACATATTTTAAAAATGAATAATAAGGGCTGGGTGTGGAGGCACACGCCTTTATTCCCAGCACTTGGGAGGCAGAAGCAGGCAGATCTCTGTGAGTTCGAGGCCAGCTTGGAGTTTCAGGACAGCCAGGGCTACACAGAGAAACCTTGCCTCAAAAAACAAACAAACAAATAAATAAATAAGGCGAGTCCAAAACAGCCAGGCTCTGAAAAATTGTTAAAGAAAGAAAGGAAGAAAGAAGTAAAGTCCAGGACAGCAAGCAAGGCCTCTGTTAACAGAAACTTTGTCTTTCAATAAATAAATACTAGGAACTGGGGGGTGGGGAGGTTGACAGTGACAGAATAATAGGTCATTACTTTTCCTTCCATGTTTCCAAGCAAGGCCTTACTATGTAGCTCAGGCTGGCCTCTAGCTCATTATGTAGCCTAGGATGGCCTTGAATTTGTGGTGCTCCTCCTTGCCTGACCTCCTGACTACCCGTATTAGATGTATGTGTCACTGTATCCAGTAAAGAACTATTCCTGAAGTGGGACTAATGCATTTAATCCCATCACTTGGAAGGCAAAAACAGGTGAATCAGGGGCTGGAGAGATGGCTCAGCAGTTAAGGGCACTGACTGCTCTTCCAGAGGACCCAGGTTCAAATCCCAGCACCCACATGGCAGTTCATAACTGTCTGTACCTCTAAGATCTGACACATACACATACATGCAGACAAAACACCAGTGCACATTAAAAAAATAAAGGTAAATAATTTAAAAAAAAAAAACAACAAAAAAAACAGATGAATCTCTTGAATCTAAAACCAGGCTGGTATACACAATGAATTTCAGGTCAGCCAGAGCTACATAGTGAGAGCCAGAATGAAAACAGAACAACAAAATTACCATGACAGGTAAACCAAACAAGAATTTCAAAAGGAAGGAAGAAAGTCAGGGAGAAATGGAGGAAGTAAGTAAGTGAGGGGGAAAGGAAGAAAGGAAGGCGGGGCATTCCAGGCAGAAAACCAGCTGGTGCAAAGGTACCAGCATAAAGGAAGCTTTGTGCAGCCACTGCAGGATGTCTTAGAATGGGGTGTTCTCATTTAGTGTGTGGGGGATGGGAGGATAAATGGGTGGGAGGGGCTAAATCCAGCCTGGAAGCCAAGGATGAATTCTAAGTCTGGGCTTTGTGGTTCAACCTCCCTTTTCTTCCTTCCTTCCTTTTTCCTTTTCCAGACAGGGTCTCACTATGTAGTTCTGGCTGTTCTGGAACTTGCTTCATAGACTTGGCTGGCCTTGAACTCAGAGATATGCCTGTT
>CM053766.1:91687854-91743133 GCA_028658305.1 Pachyuromys duprasi
CTCTCTCTCTCTCTCTCTCACACACACACACACACACACACACACACGCACGCACGCACGCGCGCGCACACACACACACACACACACACACACACACACACACACATAACTCAAGGGGATTTCAACATGGTATTCATCCATTAATTTCCTGGTACTAGGGAAGAACTCTAGGCTTCAGGGGTTCTAAGCAGGCACTTAATTACTAAGCCACATCTCTAGTCCTTTACATTTAGTCCTTCCTGTGGCCAGATATAAAAATAGCACATGCCTATAACCTCAGTATTCAGGAGACAAAGCAAGGGGATCTCTTGAGTTTGAGATCAGGTTTTTCTACATAGCAAGTTCTAGGCCAGCCAAGAACATATAGTGATACTCTGGCTGCAAAATTATGTCATTATTTGTATACACACACTAAGAGCTTTCAGAGGTCAGAAAATGGGGTCAGGCGCTCTCCTTTACCACTGTATCACTTTCCACCTATTGTTTTTGAAGCACAGTCTCTTCCTGAACTTACGTCTCACATTTTCTGCCAACAAGCTCTAAAGGTCCTCCTCCTTGCTGCTGAGGTACAGGCATGAGTGGACACTTGGCCTGTTTTGGATGGGATCTGATCTCCATTTGTTATGCTTGCTCATGGAGTACACTTAACTGCTGAGCCATGTCTTCAGCCCAGGTCTATATGGGGATTCTTCTCCTTGTTGTTGTTAAGATTTATTTTATTTTTAGTTATGTATGTGTCTGTGTGTGGGTGTGTACACACAGTGTAGATGCCTTCAGCATCCAGAGGTATTGGAACCCTCTGCAATGGGCATTACAAGTAGTTGTAAGCCATCTGATGGTGCTGAGAACTGAATTCCAGTTTTCTGGAAGAAAAACAATCACTTTCAGCCACAGAGCCATCATTCCAGCTCCCTTGGGCCTTCAGATTTTTAAAATGTTGTAAAAGAAACACAAGGGGCTGAAGAGATGGCTCAGAGGCAAATGTCACTTGCTGCCAGGCCTGATGACCTGAGTTAGTCCAGAACTTGTAACTTTGGCTGGCCTAGGGCTTGGTATGTAGGCCAGGCTGGACTCCAGCTCACAGAGATCTACCTGCCTCTGCCTCCTGAGCACTAGGATTAAAAATGTGTGTGACCACGGCTCAGCCAGAAGTTTCTTTTATGTTGATTTTGGGATGTTCATGTGTATTTATTTGTATGTGGTAGAGGAAGGGGAGGAAAGAACAGGCTCTAGCAAGTATGTGGAGGTCAGAGGACAACTTGGGGGAGTCAATTCTCTTGTACTGTGTGGGTTCCCAGGCTAGACCCTAGGTTATCAGGATTGGCAGTTGCACTTTTTTTCCTGCTTTCCCTTACAAACTTAAGCTCACTAAATTTCGTGTTGAATCTTGAAGACTCAACACAAGATGTGGGCTGAGAATCCTGAGGCCCTGACTTGTAAATTGTAACTGAATGAAGGTGAAAGGCTGCTGGCTAATTAACGTATACTTAACGCTGCATTCCATTCCATTTTCAGACACAATGAAAAATGTCCAATGAAAAGTCCTTCCACTGACTCAGGAGTCACTTGGGGTCCTTTTACAAAGAGGCAGAAAACATTGCCATGGGAACCTGTACTTACCAAGCTTCTAGGCAGAACCTTAAATGAGTCACATGACAACCTGGACAGTAGTGCCGGCAGTGCTGCAAGCCTTTAATAGCAGCATTCCTGAGGCGGAGACATTCAGGTTCTTGAGCCTGCATTGAGTCTTTGATGATGATGATGATGATGATATATCCCTTTGGAGAGTTGTGATTTAATAATAAAGTTTGTCTCTGATCCAAGGGTACCACTTTACAACTTTGTTCTGTAAGTGACTCTCATATTTTGTAAGAGCTGTGCTTCATTTTGACTTTTGGTCTTTCCTTAGCTAGAGGCTAAGGTAGTTTACCCCTCCTGCCACCAGGTCTCTTCAGAAGGTACCAGCTCCTGAGAAGCAGTGGACTGCGCTGCTAAGCTAGGCAGTTCAGCCAGGTAGTATACCTAGCGTTATCTTTCACTTTTGGCAGTTTGTTTTGTTTTGTTTGTTCGTGGTGGTTTTGTTTTGTTTTGAGACAGGGTTTCTCTGGGTCACAGTTCTAACTATTCTGGAACTTCCTTTGTAGGCAAGCTGGCCTAGAACTCACAGAGATCTGCCTGCTTCTGCCTTCTTAATTCATGAGTGTTGGAGTTGAAGGTGTGCTCCACCTCTACCAGCTATTTGTGGTAGTTTTCAACCATGAATGAAGCGCTGGTATTTTATTTTGTTTTTTACTTTGTCTACTTGATATAACCTACAATCATATAGGAAGAGGAAATTTAAATTGAGAAAAATGCTCCCACCAGACTATTTTGGACTGTTTGTAAGCCTGTGGGACATTTTCCTGATTATTGGTCGATGTGAAAAGGTCCAGGTCACAGTGGGCAGTGTGTTCCCTGGCAGGTGGACCTGGATGGTATAAGAAGGTAGGCTGAGAAAGCTATGGAGAACAAGCCAGTAAGCAATGACCCTTCAAGGTCTCTGCTTCAGCTCCTGACTCTAAGCACCTGCCTTGAGTTTCTGTCCTGCGTAATCTCAGAGATGGGCTGTGATGGGGAAGTGAAAGCCAAATAAACATTTCTTCACCAAGTTGCTTTTGGTAGCAAAATTTTAGCCCTGTGATAAAAATAAAACTAATATAGATAATCTTACTAGAAGGTAACCCCATGGTAAAGTCAGAGAACATCTGTGTGTGCTAGTATGTAGAAGGAAGTATTAGGCTCCTTCCCTTCCTTTTACTTGAAATAGGGTCTTGTCTTAGTTACTTTTCTATTACCGTGAAGAGACACCATTACCAAGACAGATGAAAGAATTTATTGGGGACTTACTGTTCAAAGGGTTAGTATATGACCATCTTGTTGGGGAGCATGGCAGTAGGCAGGCGGGCAGTATGCTGAAACAGGGTTGACGTATTGAGACAACAACACAAGACAGGAAGAGAGCCAATTGGGAATGTGGGCTTTGGAAACCCCAAAGTCCACTTCCAGTGACACACCTCCTCCTACTAGGCCACACCTCCTAATCCTTCCCAAACAATTCCACCAACTGGGGTTCCAGTAGTCAATTATAAGAGCCTGGAGGGCCATTCTCCCTTAAACCACCACAGGCCTCTCTATATATACCGCCACTGGGTTTCAAACTTAGAATCCTCCCATCTCAGCCTCCAGAAGGCAGAAATCACAGGCATGCTCCATCATGCCTGGCTAGGCTGGTCTTATCCAGCCATCTTGGCCTCCTTGTTCCATCCCGAAACTCACTAAATATGTTCTATCACAAGACTTTCCCATGCCGTTCCTTTCCTTCTCCTGGAATATTTTTTCTCTAAGATATCAACACTCCTAGTTCCTCCACCAATTTAGAGCTATTACTCAAACTTTGCCTCCTGGACTCTCCTTCATTCTCTCTTCTCCCCTAGAATGTCTCTCACTCCACCACACACTGACTAAGAGAATTGACTACCTCAGAAGGCAAGTTACATATTTGTTTAGTGAGTGATGTCTATCACGTTGACTGTGGTCATTCAATTAACATCTGGAGCTATGGTTTGAATGAAGCTGATGGCACGTAGCTGCCTCTGATGTTGTACTTTTCCAGTGGTACCAGCTCCAACAAGGGTAAAAAACAGTACTGAGAACAGACACTTGGTATCCTCCACTTCACAGACCAATTAGTCTTTTAAAAAGGTCTTAACAACTCAGATGGGGAGGGAACAATAATTTTTCTCTAGTTTTCATTACTATTATTATTGTTGTTTTATTATATATATATATATATATATCAGTATTTGGGCACCACATGAGATTAGCCTGGTTGCATAGGCCAGAAGGCAGCTTCAGATTCCCTGGAACTGGAGTCATAGTTATGATCTACCATGTAGGTACTGGGAATTAAACTTCAGTCCTTTGTAAGAGCAGCCAGTGCTCTTAACCACTTTAGCCGAGGATGACCCTAGCTCAGACATGCTCTCACATCTGCCTCTCAAGTACTGGGATTGGAAGTGTGCATGTGGTTTCTGTGGTCCTGGGACCTGAACCCAGAGCCTCATGGGCATGTTATGCAAGCCCTCTACCAAGTAAGCTACATTCCCAGCTCTGCTTGCTCCCTACCCTTTCTTTCTAAGCCAGTATCCCAGGCAGGTGGCTTGGGAACTCACTACATAACCCGGGTGGGCCTCAACCTAGAGGCAATTCTTCTGCTTCAGCCTTCAAGTGCTGGAATTGAAAGAAATGTGTTCATATGTGGTTCAAAGAAGAAAATTTGTGTATATAAAATAATGCAGTTTCATTGGTATTAAATTAGTATTAGAAACTCCTCTTATATTGGGCTCCTGAGGAAGTGGACAAAGCCACTGAAGAGGAAACACAGATGTTTTCAGCATCTGATGGACTCAGGAATGTCAATTTTAGTTAAAGTAGTTCTTTTCAAATATATTTCATGGTTTGAATGTAATGAAGTAGATCTATCATGCAAGTATTCAAACTGCTGCATTGAGGACAATAGAGGAAAAAACATTTTCATAAAAATCCTTGACCGTGGAAGCAAAAGACAGAGTCACTGAGAAAAGAAAATCCAATGGGCTGTGGTGGCACACTCCTTTAATCCCAGCACTGGGAGGTTGAAGCAGGAGAAGCAGGTGGATCTCTGTGAGCTCAAGGCCAGCCTGGACTACAGAGCAAGGTCCAAGACACCAGGGCTATACAGAGAAACCCTGTCTTGAAAATGAAACCAAACCAACCAACCAATCAACAACAAAGAAAATCCACCTTGCTCTCCAACATTGCCTCAGTCTATCTGGCAGGCTGTTCTCGACGGATGAGCCCGTTCTCTGGATACCCACCATGGAAACTGTCTGGCAGTGGGCCATCGTGGGCATGGATAGACTGGACCCTTATGCTTAGCTGAGATCTGTTTTGGGTTTGGAGTTCTGGTCTTTGTGTTGCTTTGTTTTGTTACGCTGTAGCCCAGGTTGGCAGGGAAATATATAGCCCAGACTATCTCTGAGCTTGAGGAACCTTTATGTGTCCACTCCTAAGTGCTGGGACCACAGACATTACTACAGCCAAAGGGACACATGTTCACACCCGTCGCAGCCCTCTCAGTGTTTCTAGATCTGAGCCAGAATGACCCAAACGCCCAATTCCCGATTCAAGATTCTCCCCAACTCCATCTCCCCCTTACCCCTCCACCAAGTTCCATCCTGGGTTTGAACTGTAAAAGCTGCAGAAAGGTGTCCAAAATTTTACAGCGACCTCTGAGCTCACTCTGCTCTACCTCTGTGCCCGGAAGAGCTTGCACACCTGCCAAACTTCTGTCCACATCCGAGGAGATTGTTCATGACTTCAAGACAACCAAAAATTATCGCCATACAAATGTGACCAACTTAAGGAAGCAGCAGGGTAGGCTAAGAATTTCTGAAATGTTCCCTTAGATTTCTGTAAGGACATCTGTGTAAACACATGGGTATTTACCAGAGCAGCACTCGGCATTAGCACATTGTATTTTGTGTGCTATGCTAGCAAAAAAAAAAAAAAAAAAAAAAAAGCATTTTCCTCAGGTTCAAGTCAAGGACAACTAGCGATGTGTATTACTGTGCTGAGTGTCCTTTATCTTGTAATCTGCTGAATTCTCTTCTGATTAACGTGTATCCTAATATTTGAGAAAATTACCGCAGATAAATACAGCTGCATCGATTGCTGCTCTCAATATGCTTTTAACCTCTTCAAAGGAGCCATTAACATCACAGTGAGAAGCACGCCATTGAGTTCAGAGGATGTGTGCAGGTACTGCAATTGGCCATAGCACCGGTGCTGAGCGCTTCACAGATTATCAGATGTTCCAATTTATAAGCCAGGGGCGCTTGATTCTGTATTTAACATTGACAGCATACTTACTTTTTAAAAAAATATTTCCAAGCTCGTTTAAAAATGATTTTGAGTGTTTCACTTTGACTTTCAAAGTATACTAAACAATAATCAATACTTTGTGAAACCCAAGCAATTTGTGAGAGTAGCTTGGTTTATGGCTTGTTCTGCTTTGTTTTGCTGGTGCTTGGGTTTGGGCCCAGGGCCATTCGATGCTAGGAAAGCATTCTACCAGTGAGCCACATCCTCAGCCCATCACAGGGTATTTTGATTGAGGGCTCTGAGAAAGGAAAGAAAGCCTGGAATTTTCTTTCAGATCCTAGGTGGAAGGGCTGTTTGCTCAAACAAGGCTTTCTGGCAAAAATAAGCATCTGTCCTGGGTAGGCAGAAATCCATGAATAAGACATAAGGAAGTCAACAGTGGGGTATTTAACATCATTAGCTGAAAACAGGAAACTCACTAGGTAATGATCACACAAACCAGGTGCTACATACTGTAAGTGCTTCTACATGCCAGCCCATCTAGTTTTACCAACTACACTTTGAGAGGGACACTATCATCTTTCTCATTGTACATCAAGTTGCTGATCAACTATTTATGGCTGTGCTAGGAGTTGATCCTAGGACCATGTGCTAGGTAAGTGTGCTACCCTTTTGCTTTATCTCCAGCCAGTTGTCTATCTATCTATCTAACCTATCATTTATTAATCATTATTTATCTATCTGTTTATCAATATGTTTATGTTTATCTATCATTTTTCTATATCTATCTACCCATCTATCCATTGAGCCATCCTTCCATCTGTCTGCCCTGCCTACCTACCTACAGAGGTAGGGTAAGAAACACACTGCATTGGGCTGGGGAGTGCAGCTCAGTGGGAGAAGGCTTTACTAGCATGAGAACTTCCCTGCATGAGAACATGAGTTTAGCCCCCAGCAGTAATAGCAACAACAACAACAACAGAATGTGGGATCCATAGTGAACTTGACTACAGAGCGTTTGCAATTGTTTTAGAGTTGTAGAATTGTGTTCTAAAGCATTTAATGGAGTGGTTCTTTTCATTAAATAATCTTTAAATTAACCTTCAGCTATGCATCAGCATCTGTCCATGGAAGCGAATGCATTATGTATTACTGTTTTGGATATTAGTTCTGAAAACACCAACCACCATTCTGAACATCAAAGCTTGCCTCCTATCATGGGCTTGGCTTTGAAGAACAGTACTGGCTATTCACCTTCTGACCCTGGGCCCTATCCATCTACCTGCAAATAATTCAAGGAAATCTCATGACTTTAGCACCACACAGATGTCTCACCAAGGATACAAACTGGCAGTTTTGGATGTTCTTGCTTAGGAGGGACCTAAGGCCAGGGATTGTCCTGGGACATGGCAGAGAGAGCCTGGCGCTCATGCACCATCATGAACATGGGGACTCAGCAACTAGATGAGGCCGCTCAGCATAGTGAGCTGAGGATGTGCTCCAACCTGGCTTGCAGATAAAGAAATCTGTTTCTGGAGGCTGCAGCTGGTCCAAGTCTCTGTCCAAGCCAAGCCTTCTCTCCAACCCCCTTCTTGCACTGTTCTCCTTCCAGAAACCACAACAGAAAGTCAAATGGGAGAGTCTTTGGGATTTAGAAGTAGAGATACGGCTTTAATGTCTTCAAAGGATGACTGCTTTTGGACTAATATGCATCAGGCTTTGCCCTTAAGCATCAAAATGCAAAATAGCCAGACAATACATACTTGATGAAGTTGTGTTTTTTTGTTTTTTAGATTACAGAATTTTTGTTTTGTTCTGTTTGTTTGTTTGTTTAGATTATAGAGTTAACTATTGGCTTTTATCAGGCCTTATGGGCATCTGTTCTCAGAAAGGAGATAACCCCCACCACTCCTGCTGTGTGGAGAAGTACACAGAGCAGAACACATTGCTGACCCCAAGGGAATAATTAATTGAAAAAAAAAAAAACAACTTTAACTGTACTTCTAAAGTACAACAAAAGATCATTATATTTGACAACTATATTACTTCACAGTGCCCATGACTACATATCTCAAATAGGCATTGGCTTGCTTTGATCACTTCCTGGATTCTGTGTATTAAATTTCTTCCTTTACTCTTTATTTGAATAGATTTGCTGATTGAGTCATCTTAGGTGAAGAAACATTTGAGTGATCATAGAGTACACAGATGATGTATATTATGACATAGCTATTTGAGAGAGCCAAAGGGAGCATTCCAACATGTGGTGATACAAGATATTCTTGTAGAGTATATTTGTTTATTTATGTACATGCATGTGCATGAGGACAACTTATTGGGGGCTGTTTTCTTCTCTTTCTCTGTCTTTCTTTCTTTCTTTCTTTTCATAGTGTTACTCCTTAACCTAATTTTTAAAAAATTTATTTATTTTTATGTCCATTTGGTGTTTGGTGTACATATATGTCTGTATGAGAGAGTTGTATCCACTGGAATTTGAATTACAGACCAGACAGTTGTGAGTCACCATGTGGGTGCTGGGAATTGAACAAAGGCCCTCTGAAGAAGCAGCCAGTGCTTTTAACCACTGAGCCATTTCTCCAGCTCCCCACCCCCACCCCCACCCCAGTTTCTTTTCACCATGTCTGTCCCAGTGATTTTACCTCAGATGGTTATTCATGGCATCTTTACCTGCTGAGCCATCTCAGCCAAACATATAGGATGTTCCTTATTTACAAATGTGCACAAATGAGAATAGGCTCTTTTGAACTGAACTTTAGAACAATGCCACACAATCAATGTGAGTTTCCATGCTGCTGCTATGAAATATTTACAAGCCTACTTTATGCACAAAAGTATTAATTCCAACAGCTATTTTAAAAAGCACATTTTAACAACAGGCCCTGTGACTTGTGCCTTTAATACTAGCAGTTGGAAAGCTGAAACAGGAAGATTACTGTGAGTTTGAGGACAGCCTGGGCTACTTAATGAATTTCAGGCCAACCTGGGCTATAGAGTAAAATCTTGCTTCCAAATAAATAAGCAAACATATACATATCTCATTCCATCTCCTGAGTGTGAGGTGGTGGCAGGGATGGGGCCATTGCCAGGGGTTTCTGTTGGTATTGAAAAAAAGCACAGACACACACACACTCACCCACCCACATGTGATACAGTTGGTTCTGCTTTCTAAGAAAGGTGTGAAGACTGGGCACACTGTCCGGTCAGTGGAGGCCTACTTGTTCCAGTGGCCTGTACAGTGGCCTTGAAGGAAGAAGGGTAGCTTGGGACACTGTCAGAAAACCGCATGGAGTTCCAGACATTCCAGCAGAGTTTCCGTCTTCCCATCTTCTGTGAGGCCACTGTTCTTGGTGCTTGCATTCCAGATACATCCAGTAGATGAAATTGGCTTCTCTTAAAGGCCCTTAGAAGAGAGCAGATGAAAGGATACGAATGCCACAGACTTGTATTGTCAGCAAACAAAAAGGGGCACACACATGTGCCAGCTTATAAATTACTGTTTTCACTAAAAAGGAGTTCAGAAATCAGGTTCCACTTATCATTGTTAAGACCTGAATTTTTTTTCAGCCATATGATTTCATTATATGAATTACAGAACAGTAATAGAGTAATATTGCTCTTCAGCCAGCTCACTTAAATTTAAGACATTCAAGACCCAATAATGCACTAAATTCTTTAATTCAAGTTATGCAAATAATATACATTTTTTATTCGGCGTCTCACCAGGTTGTACATGCATTATAAACACAACAAAGACCTCTTTTCTTGTACAATATTTTACTCAAAAGCTGGTGAAAAATAGAAGCCAAAATATTGTGAATTACATTCTCATAATGGCTTGGCTTTGTGCTAATGCCTGACATATTCTGACTGCTAAAGAGAAGCGGAGACTGGGAAGAGGGGGCGTTTGATGCTCTGGTACCCATTGGTACCCAGGACTGCGGCCATTCTTCTCAGTGTTCTGTATCTGAATCAGATTGCTATCTCTGTTTTCTTTGGAGTGGTGCTAGCTGCTCCAGCATTGGGAGGTCAGCAGGGAACTGGTCATCTCCAAAAGGCAAAAGTGAAAGGAAGGGGTAGAACTTAATGTAAATTACCATGGCTGTCCACCCAGAACCAAGGAGAACCTTCTTATTCTTTCACACAAAGCTCATGATCAAAATTGGTCTGGGTGATTTCACAAAAACTTGTACATATATTTAGCAGAGTTGCAAAATTTATCTCATAGATCTAAATCACACACACACACACCAACATACTAACTATTTAGGAGGCATTAAAAGAAAAAGGTTAAAGTTTAGAAAATTAAGAATAATGGGTTCTTCCTTATGGTAAAAATAAAATTAATAAACTTCATCCCAGAATTTATATGCTAAATAGTAAGATGAGCCTGTCTGAACTTGCCATGTTTTCCAGTGATGCTCAATATAGGCTGTTGGTAAATAGCTCAAATGAAAATATTCAAACTAAAATATTATTTATTTAAATGAACAGGAGCACAATATGTCTCTGAAAGATACAGCCCAATTTCATTATAACCTCATATTTCAAAAACATTATTTTACCAAGGGGACTTTATTTATGTATGCCAGGCAAGGGGAAAACAAAAATTGGTAAAGAAATTTAGCTCCTTTAGCCTCATAAGTAACATGAGCTCTGTGGGAACGGAGGGCATTCCTTTATGCAGTGTGAGCTCAGTGGCTTTGAAAGCTCTGAGGGCCTACAGAAAACTCTTAAACCCCCCCCCCCAAAGAAAAAGAAAACCCACCTAAACTAATTTCTGTAATCTTTCTAGCATTTCTATCAGAAATCTCACCTCCAATTCCTTCCTGGTAGAGTGAGTACCCAGTCGAGTACTGAACAAGTCACTCCCGGCCTCTTGTTTAAGTCAACAAGTGTCAGAGGTAGCTCTTAAAACATACAGCCCTTTATGCACATCTCAGTGAGCCATGGAGAACAGACAGCAAATGTGTGTTAAGACAGGGTGCAACCGGGCTGGATTTCCCCAGTCTTCATCCGGATGTGTAGGTGGCCCCTTTCTCAACAAACTATAGGCACAAGACCGCATTTACCTTTGCAAACATAATCAGAAATGGGCATGTGTGTATGTACATACACGTACACACAAACACACAGGCACACACACGTACAGGGAGAAGGGAAATCGTGATTTCTTAATTGCATTTCACACCTGGTTAAGACAGGGCCTACAGCTGCAAGGAGATGAAAGGGTGACTGAAAGAAAATGGGTAGAGGGGCTAGAAGGCGGGACAGCAGGACACACTGAGATGGAGTGAAAGACAGAATTCCCTTTTGGTAGGGTAGGACTGATTGCTTGCCAGCATCTGAAATAGAAGGAGGTGGCTATGGAAGGCACCTCACTCTCCCTTGCTGACTGCACCCACACCCCCAACACATCCTTTTGGAACAGCCATTTCTGATGCAGTTAGACATCCCTGAGCCACGTACAACAGCCGGGAAGAGTTCCCCAACTTCTTTCTTCTGAAAATACGAAAGAAATAAAATATCCTGACAAGTTTGAGCGTTGTCTTGTGGCACCCACACACACCCACACCCACACACAAAACCTCAGCCTGTGAAGTATCACTGCTCTGTTTTAGTCTAATGCTACTTCTATCTTTTATCCTTTTTAATTAGAAGGCAAATTCTCAGACCGCCAGGCCTAATCCCCACACAGTGGAACAAAGCCCAGCGAAGCCTTTGAACACTGTTCAGCCGGGCAGCGCAAGCCCTGGTAACTGCTGGCAGCAGGGCAGGACTCTGACCCTCATCTCAGCCATTCTCCTGCAGCCCACGATGCTCCCTGCCCTTCGGAACCCTATCTGTTGTTCTTCTGTTTAGACTGAAAAGACAAAAGCGGAGACAATGTGGGAAACGTAGAGGATTGGCTAGGTAGGACGCGGCGAGCTGGCGATGGATAGGGCCCAGTAAATGGGGTTTCACGGGAATGGACACAGTGGGGAGAATTGGATCACCAGATTAGGTCTTTGGGTTCAAGAAATTTCTTCATCCCTCACTAAATCTTTTCATGGACAATACCACTTTTTAAACAATTGTTGCATTTCCAATTACTCCAGGAGTGTTCAAACAAATGTCCCCAAGCCCTCCGTGAAAAGTTTGCTCATATTTTAAACTCACCAGATGAAAATCAATAAAACAAATACACCCTCCTGATCAGTGGCGCACACTCACATCTCCCAAGTATTTGCACTTGTAATAATATTTGAGTCAAGAGCATAATTTGAGCTCATTCAAGCAAAACATGCAACTAGACAGAAACGTGAATTTTCAAAGCTAATGGGAACAATCATGAATCAAAAAGCCAAATTCCAAGTATGCAGATATGAAGCCCAATTGTTTGAGTTTCCTGCTTTGGCTAACTGTGAATTAGCGAACAGTGAAATGGCAGATGCTTCACCCACGCTGAAAACTCTTCCAAATTGTTCTTAGACGGAGCAATATGTGGGGGGTGCGGGGATTATCACTCAATGCCAGGACTTTGAAGGTTGTAATGGGATTTCAGAAAAAGATACGTGGTTTCTGGCTTTTGAGAACTCTGGGATGGACATTATTGGGGCAGATTAGAGGGAAAAAGTAAAAATCTTTTATTGAGAGCATTTTTACAACTCTGGAATTCTCGAACACAGCATGTTCATAAAGCATCATTCATCTCTTTCCTTGTCGCATGCAGAAGCACCAAAGTGTGGAGCCTAGGGCTGCACCCCATGCTCAGGGCTGTCTTTGTAACCAGATGTGAAGTGCTACCCATCTGTTCTTGAGTGATGGCAAGCTTAACTTAAACCATAGGTGAGGATTCACTTCGGGAGGAGAGTGGAGACCAAAAAAGTCCATTTACTATGTAGTGTTAAATTCAAAGTTAGAGCTGAGCCGCTCTCAAGGAAGCTTCTGAACTTTAGGGTTTTCACCAAGAACTGCTATCCTGAGCTTTGCATTCAGCTAAAACCGAGTCTTGAAAAATCTAAAGCATAAGAGTTTTACTTTAATTTTGGGGACAGTTATGGGAAGAACTTGTGTTTATCTTTTTAAAGAGTCAGCGATGTGTCATTGTGATTCACTGCCGTGATGTCTGTTGAGCCCCGGGACTTCTGCGTCCTCTGACTCGGAGCTGCATAAGCACAGTCTCTGCAGGTGCGAAGTAGTGAAACAGGTGAAACACAGACAATCAGGCTCCACTAGACAATAGTTTATACAGAACAAAGCAGTGTCGTTTAGAGGCAATTCCCTCTGAGCCTCCTTTTTTTTTTCCATCAGTTTCTACTTTTGGGGTCTCTTCAGAAAAAAAAAACATACAAAACATAGCTACTCACATCCATGTTTTAAAAACACATCTTATGTTCATTCCTTTTGCTTTGTTTAAAATGAAAATTGCCTGAAAAATTAGGATATGCCATTTTCCCTTTTAGTGCTCCTAAGAGTTAATAAAAATTTACAAGTTAAAAGCACTTAAAAAAATTTAAAGACTTTTTGTAAAGATAGAAGCCATTTAAAAAAATGTTAAAATGTTTGTGTGAATTTTACTGTCTAATGCTTCAATAGAAATGATCAATAAATATTTGCATAAAAGAGCAAATTCATTATGTGAGTGTGTTAGTAATAATTGCAAATCTTTCCCCAGGGGAAGGTATTTCTTGCCTTCCTGCTTGCCCCTGCTGTCTTCTGACAGTACACACTGCAGTGAAATTTAATGTTGCACTTCCCCCCAAAAGTTTCTAAAAACCCGTGGGTGTGCAGGGAACCACAGGGACACATTTCCAAGGAGCCAAACCCAGCACCCCTTCCACCCAGGAATGGCTGCTGTGCTTGCTTCCACCCTGCCTCCGCTGTACCTACTCACCTTAACCAAGTCTGGAGATGTTTTTACTAGAATGAAACAGGAAGGCTTCTCCATCACAGGTCTCCGAAGCTTCTGAAGTCAGCCCTTTCTGTAATTTTAATTTAGATAAACTAAGACTTGCACATCAATTGACAGAACATGCTACATTGTTAAACACGGTTAACTATTCTCAACAATATTTATCAGAATGTAAAAATTAAAATAATGTGTATGCTTTGATTCTCTCCTTCTTGGGACTCATGTAATTTAGGTGTCCATGGTAGGTCTGAGTGGAGAGGGTTGCCGAGGTTAAATTATGTGTTGTGGTTAGCTTTTGTTGTTCTTCCCGTTTCTCCCCCGGAATTAAGCTTTCTTTACTAAGAGTTAGACCTTCCTGTCTGAAGCTTATGATGTAAATGACCACAATACCAAGCTCAACCAAAACAAATACTTAAAAAAAAAAAAAAAGAATGCCAGCCCGTAATTCTGTATTCTGATCCATCAGCGACTGTATAACTATATCATTAGCGATGTGCTGTAACTGGGAAGTCCCTACCCTAGGCTTGCGCAAGGATCAAAGAAAACATTCTCTCCTGTCTGCTGCGCTTAGTGCTCCGGCCTCCCAACACTGGGATAAAAGGAACTTGCTAAACTGTTGCCATTTTGCAACATCTGCTATAATTCCCCTAAATCCAGATTTGTCTGACACAGAGAGCCCTGTTCTTACATCATTGCCATGTGACAGTATAACACCAGTCACATCAAGCTTGAGGACTGCGGCTCTGGGCTATGATAATATGAAGAAAACCTTTTTGCCTAGGGCAAAACACTTGTAACAAAGTATTATTCATCTGGCTAATTTAAATCTTCTCTCAAAAAGGTACCCAGAAACATATGCAGTATGCCTTTGTGAAAGGCTGGAGCAGCTCATAGGCAAATGACCTGAACCAAGAGTACAAAACCTAATGTCCTGATTAATTACTGCTAAGCGGCTCTGATACACAGCAAAGAGAATGCTGGGACTAATCCTTAACCCTGTCCTACATTCTCAAAATAGCCCCAACTGCTGACAGTTACAAAAACAAACCTGTCCACGATTAAATAAAATAAAAAAAAAGAAAGAAAAGAAAAAAAGAATAGAAAAGAATGAAAGAAAGAAAATGTGTCTATATCTCTCTCAGTGCCTTTACAAAACAAGGGTGAGGTATACTTCACGTTAGTGAATTCCCAGGCCAGGCAGCATCTTGGAACCCAGGAACAGGCTCTCAGAAAGTGACCTAAGAGGGAAACGCCAATAGCACACACAAAACTTAGAAATATTTGGGGGTGTTATTATTTTTCTGCATTGCAAGATTGAGTTTTCCTGAAAACCATTACTTAATAATTTTGGCATCCTGGCTAGAGGTGGTGGCACATTCAGTCCCAATGCTTCTGCGGCCAAGATGGGAGGATCTGGAGTTTAACACCATCCCCAGCCACGAAGGGAGACTGAGGCTAGCCTGAGCAACATGACGCCATCGGGCAAACAAAACAAAACAAAACAAAAACAAACAAAAAACAAAAAACACACACACACAGAAAGAAACAAAAACAAAACAAACAAACAAACAAAAAAACCACAGAAAGAAACAAAAAAACCAAAAAAATCCACACCTGTTATCAAGGTTTTGAAGGATAGCACTTGGTGGGTGTACCAGTGCTCACTTGCCACAGGAACCCACTCAATGTTTGCCCCCTTGAGGACCACTTTTCTATTCACCCATTTCAAACATCCTCCCAGCAGCCTGGGAAAAGCAAATGCTAGTTCAGTGGTAGAGCCTGAATTTTGATAATCTGTGTGGGTTTTTTTTTAAGGTAATTTTATTATCATCTTAAAATATGCCTGTGTGTATATCTGTGTGGGTATGTGCATGGACACTTGAGTGCAGGTGCCCTCGGAGCCAGAGGTGGGTTGCAGGTGTCTGTGAGCTGCCAATGTCTGTCCAGTGTGCTGAAAGCCAAACTCTGCAAAAGCGATACGGGCTCTCAACCTCTGAACCATCTCCCCTGCCCCTGTGTGTCGCTTCTAACCAGTGCTTGGTTTTCTTTTCCTCTCTCCCTCCCTTCTCACTTTCTTCCATCTTTTTCTCCTTTTCCTTCTTTTTTTCTTCCTCTTTTTTTAAAAAAAATATTTCTGTGTGTGCACTGGTGCTTTGCTTACATATGTATGTATGAAGATGTCAGATCCCTTAGAACTGCTGTTACAGACAGCTGTGATCTGCCATGTGGGTGTTGGGAATTGAACCCATGGCTTCTAGAAAGGCAGCCAATGCTCTGAAACTTGAGACATCTCTCTAGCTCCTCTTTTTCCTCCTCCTCCTACTGCCTTTTCTTCTTCTTCTTCTTCTTCTTCTTCTTCTTCTTCTTCTTCTTCTTCTTCTTCTTCTTCTTCTTCTTCTTCTTCTTCTTCTCCTTCTTCTTCTTCTTCTTTTTTTGGTTTTTCAAGACATGGCTCTCTGTGTCCCCTTGACTTTCCTGGACTCACTTTGTAGATGAGGGTGACTCCGAACTCACAGAGATCCCCCTGCCTCTGCCTCCCTGAGTGCTGGGATTACAGGCGTATACCACCACACCTGGCTTCTTTTTCCTCTTCTTGTACACAGGGATTCATGTAGCTCCGGCTGTCCTCAAATTTTCAATTTAGCTGAGGATGACCTTGAACTTCTGAACTTCCTGCCGCCACTAGCCAAGTGTTGGCATGTACCACTACACCCAGTATGTGCATTGCTAAGATTCTAATTCAGGGCTTCAGGCATGCTAGGCAAGCACTCTACATCCCCAGGCTTTTGATTCCCTTCCATTTTCTTCTTCGGGCCCTGCTTGTTTCTATTGGCTCTCAAGGCATATTATTCACTTTTCATTACCCCCTACCCCAACTATATGAATAAGCATGATCCCCACTTCTGAACAATAGAGCTGAAACTTGGAAAAAAACTCAGCTCTGTGAACATGTCTAGAATTCTGAGCAATATCTGGGCCTGGTCGTAACTACCTCAGATGGAGATTTTTGTTTCTCAGGAGCCTGGAGCTCTGACTAGGTTCAGAGGCACAGAGAAGAAACATTGCTACTTCCTATATTGGGGCATCCAACAGGACAGCCCTGTAGAGCTAAAACATATCTTTATTGTTCACCAAGATGGTTTCTTACAGATTTTTTTTTTTCCTGATTAAAAAATACAATGTTTCTGGGAGGTGGTGGCGCATGTCTGTAATCCCAGTACTCTGGGAGGCAGAGGCAGGCAGATCTCTGTAAGTTCGAGGCTAGTCATGGTCTACAGAGCAAGTCTCAGGACAAGCAAGGTTTGTTTAATCTTGTTTTTCAAGACAGTGTTCTCTGCCTTGAAAACCAAAATTTAATAAAAACAAAAAAATTTATGAAGTGTGGCAATCATTGCCCTTGTCTGAATCTGAACTTCCTGTCACTGAAGGCTTGTTTATCTTTTTCCATACCTGCCTCTTCAGGATGTAGGAGGGACAGTAGAGGACCTAAATTTGGGATTAGGGACGCATGCCAGTCCTCACTCCTTTAGTAATGACTCCATAGCACTGAACCTCAGTGTCCTCAGCTATAAAATAGGGGCTGAGAAGGCAGGTAGACAAGCTCTTCACCACATTGATTCTGTCAGAAGCTGAAGTCACCAATTCCTTTTGCAGAGCAAGGAGTTGCTGCTCAGGAAAATTGGAGCATTTGTCAATATCAAAGCATGGAAGAGGTGTTACAAAAGTGAGGCCTGTCACAATCAGGGATCATCTACCTCAAAGGAACTGGTTACTAAACTGCAGGGTCCTTGCTGTTTGTGGGTGGTGAAATAGTCACACTTCCTGTTGGGCCAGGAAAGCTGGGGCAGTGGACGGACTCCCTGTTTGTCAACTCCTCCTTTGTGGTAGCCATTTTCTTTCTCCCTTCCTCCCTCCTTCTTCCTCTCTCTCTCTGTCTCTTCTCTCTCTCTGTCTTCTCTTTCTCTCAGGTATTTGTTATAGTTACCTCTTAGGCCAGCCTGGACAGCAAGGCTACAAGAGAAACCTTGTCTCACAAAACAACAAACAAACAAACAAACAAACAACAAAAACCCTACACCAAAACTAAACAAAAGAGACCATGAAGCGGGAGCATGGAGGTTCGTGTCTTTCATCTCAGCGCTAAGAACTAGAGATAGCTGAATCTCTTTGAGTTCAAGGCCTGGTCTGCACATCAAGTTCCAGACACCTGGGGCTACATAGTGAGACCCTTTTTCAAAACCAACAAACAAAACAAACACACAAAAACAAAAAATTCCAGAAACCTGGGTTCAACTACCAGGCCAATTAATTGAAAAGCCAAGGCAATGGAAATCAGGCCGTGGTGCTTTTGTGAAATAGCAGATGGGATAGGGAAATGCTCCTCAGGTAAGAGTGCTTTCTGCACAAAGAGTTTGAGTCTACACTTCTCACCTAAAAAAACCTCGGTTTGGCCATATGCCTGCTAGTGACCCCAGTGCTGAAGGGTGCTGAGGATCAGTGGGGCTTGCTGGCTGTTAGCCTAGCTGCAGGGTGTGGGAGAGATCCCCCTCTCAAAATTAAGGGGGCAAGGGCAGAACACTTGCTTCTCCTTTGGGCCACTCCCCATTCATGCAGGTATACTGCATACCCATGTGTGAACATATATACACATGCACAGAGAGAGAAACAGAAACAAGTGACAAGAGGCGCTGAGGAAATTCCAAATTACTTCAAGTATGAATAGGAGCCCAATGACACATATTGTACTATTTTTGACCTATAATTAATTTGTTATTTTTATTTGTGTGTATATGTGTGTGCTTGCCTGAATTTATCTGCATGCGGGTGTCTGAGGAGGCCAAGGACATCAGATTCCCTGGAGCTGGAGTTACAGGTTGTAGTGAGCCGCAATGTGGGTGCTGGAGACTGAGCCTGGGTCCTCTGCAAGAATGGCAAGCACTCTCAACTGCTGAGCCATCTCTCCAGCCACAAATAATGCACACATTTTTAAATGTTGGAAATTCTTCAAAAGCAGACTAGTGACTGGGTGTGCTGATACACTCTCCAACCCTGGCACTTGGAGACTGAGGAACTAGGGTTGCAGGTTTGAGTCCAGCTCTGGCTCATGGAGAAACCCCAAGGTCTGTGGGAGGGAAAAGAGGCTATTGATACTGGCAAGGCCTCTGACCCATCGATTCCCACAGGTCTCTTCTGCTTTCCCTACAGTCCAGGGGCCATGGCCTCCACTAGCGACTAGGAACAGAAAACAAAATTAATTGAAAGAATCAGAAGTCAGGAGGCAGGAGAGGAGGCTCTTCCGGTTGGTTCCTTGAGACCTTTCCTCCCTCCCTCCTTCTTTCCTGTGTGTACTGGGGACTGAACCCAGTACATCTGATGCCATCAGCTGTCCCCCCACCCCTTTTTGGAGGTATGTAGGATCTCACAAAATTACTGAAACTGGCCTTGAGTTTGATCTGTAGCCTAGGCAGCCCTTGAAATGCAATCCTCCTTTCTCATCCTCTGTGTAGCTTGGATTGTAGGCTCAGTTTGCATACATAGTTTGGGCAGCAGGATGTAGTGGCTCAGGCAGAGGCAGGTGGATCTCTGTGAGTTCAAGACCAGCCCGGTTTACATATTGAGGTCCTAGGACAGTCAGGGCTTTATAAAGAGACCCTACCTCAAACAAACAAACAAACAAACAAACAAACAAACAAATCCCCAACAACAACGAAATGCTTTGGCTGGGTGTGAGGACTTCTGAGGTCTTCTGTCTAGCCTGTGGTCCTCTGTCTAGCCTGTAGAAGGCCATGGGTTTGACGCCTTGCACTTGCTAGTGTGGCTGTGAATGATGCTGAACTGGGGTGTATCTGTCAGGGCATCAGGGCGCATGAAGCTCTGAGGAAATGCTGTATTCCTGTGTGTTGGTAAAATCTGACAAGTTGTTTTGAACTCGTGAAATGCAAAGGAAAATCTTTTCTCATGGCTATAAAATGCATGATTCTTCGGGAATCACTCAGACCCCTTTCCTGTTTTCAGGAGCTTGGAGGGAGAGGGGGAAAGGAGAGCGGGTTATTGTAAAGTCCTGCGGTTCCCCCACTTACTGTCTCAACCAAACTAACAACCTCTCTTGAATCCGTTAACACTTTTTATTTTCTTCTGAAAACTTTCTTGGTGGATGTGAAGGAAGAGGAAGGGGGAGGGCGTGGTGAAGGCCACTGTCAAATTGATTAAGTGAACGCTCGTTAGAGAAAGTAACAAGAGGTAAAATCTGCATATGCATTGCTGCAGTGTGTCTGATCTTGCTAAGCTGTAAAAGACAAAAAAGGGCTGGGACCTTCCTGGCTGGAAGCACTTGAGGGGGGGTGGTGGGGGAGGGAAGGTCCCTGGCAGTGACTGTCTTTTGCTAAAAGCATGATAGAATAGCTACTGGCCGCATTGTTTCAATTCTAGAAACATGTAGCACAGTCATAAAGCGTTCCAGGACTCTGGCCACCTTCTTCATTTCTTTAACAGAGTGTTGGCTTCATCACATTCTTTCCGTTCCTCACAAGACTCTTCCACTCACCCTCCCCCACACACCCCTGAGGTAGCAGAAAACAGAAATAAAACCAAATACACAGCTTATTGGCCCAAACACACAAAATATCCAGAATGAGGATTCAGATTCTAGATAACCTCATGGATTTCCAGAGCAGATGAGGGTTCTGTGTGTCCCACAAAATTAGACCCAGTACTTGTTAAGATGAAATAATTTCCAATTGTCCTCACTTGAGAGCTTGGCTTAATATGATAGCCCAAGTATAACCTCTGTGATTTCCTTACTAGTGCGATTTTTAAGGATAGTTGTTTCATATTGTCAGTTAGAAAGGCTTAGATTATTTAGATCACTCGTGAATGCCTGATTAACTTGCTTCTACATTCAGAATCCTAAACAGAGACTGCTTTACTGAAAAGATATTAGATAGCCTGGGATTGTGGATCATGCTTTTGTTTGTTTGTTTGTTTTGAGTTTTCAGGACCAGCTTTTTCTGTGTAGCCTTGGATGTCCTGGACTCACTCTGTAGACCAGGATGGCTTTGAACTCAGGATCCGATTGCCTCAGCCTCCCAGAATGCTGGGATCGCAGACATGCACCGCCATGCCCAGCTGCAGATCACGCCTTTAATCCGAGCAGGCTTGAGGCAGAGGCAGGAGGATCTCTGTAAATTCCAGGCCAGTCTGATCTACATATTGAATTCCAGGACAGCCGGGACTACATAGAGAGATCTTTTTCAAAAAGAGAAGAGGACACGGAGAAACAGAGAGAGAGAGAGATTGACCTACAGACCAAGGATACTAGGGTACTTCCGGCCATTGGGTGAAAAGATGAAGTCAATAGTGACATTTGTTCTAATGGGCCTCCATTGGAACAAATTCTTACCTTAAAAAAATAGCAAAAACAAACAAACAAATGAAACAAACAAAACCCCACTCATTGACTTTTTCTTTCAGGGTTAGGCAGAAGAGAGCATGCATATTCGGGACGTGGTCCAAACTCTGACAACCTGGGAGGCAGTAAACCAGGATAATCTTCTTGCCAGAGGGTCCCCTCTGAAAAATGCCTACAGACTGCCACAGGGCAGGCTGGGGCCCATGGGCTGGTTTGTAATACAAGTGCTTCCAACATCCCGGTAAGGACAAATTTAAGATGTGAAGCCTCAGTTTTGATTTGTATGTTTAAACTTCCATTAGAGTATTTCTCTCCTTCTTTTGTTAAGCATAAACATTTCCAATCACCTTAGAGTCTAAAGAGAAATGGGATGGTTAAATTTCTGTACTTGGGATGACATTTTTAATCTCCTCCTGGTGAGAAATATTGAATCCTTTGCCTCCCCAAATCATACATGTTAATTCTGGGACACACCTCCAAAGCACACAGATATTGTTTAATTAAAAATGAAGGTGCACATTTGTAGCAAAGGATATCATTTTGTTATTTATATATAATTTAATTTTGTTTGAAAAAAGTGAACAAAGACTGGTAAGTTCCATAATTGCCCTCCACAGCAGAGAAATAAGTGTAGGAGAGAAGAAAAGAACAGTAAGACACACATGTTAGTAAAACAGTTCTTAATATGACACAAGCTGAAGAAAATGCTCCTTTGCATTTGTCCTCAACGAGGCTAACTGTTAGCCCTTGAGTGAAAAGTGCACTTTTAAAACGAATTCCTTGGTTGGAAGACAGAGCCACATCTACAAGCTCCTCATTAATATGCTATAATGGTCAGATAGGGGATTAATAGCAAAGTCAGTGGCCAAAGCAACCAGGAACCTGTTGATTAACAATAAGCCTCCAAAAATAAGATACCAGATTGCAAAGCAAAATCAGGACCCGGGGCAACAAGTGCTTCTGTAATTTATGCCTTCTTTATATGAGGCCATAAAGCTCCTTTATAAACGTGTTTTCCAGGCCCTGCTGTGAACTGTAGGTGTGAGCTTTTCAGCTGATTTATTAATTTTAGTTTCAATCAACGTGTCACCTGCAGACACAAAAATGTAGGCCTCACCACAGAAAATACAATTTAAGAAAGAAAAAAGAAAGAAAAAAGAAAAGAAAAGGGGGAAAAAACCCACAGGGCTTTAATTCAGGAAACTTTGCCAGGATTTTTTTTTTTTTAAGTTGAACATTGAAACGCCTGTTCTTTGAGATTTAAAACAATTCCCAGCAACATAATTAAAAAAAATTAAAATTAGACATTTTTGTCATACTTCGAAAGTCAGTTTGAGCCCGGTGGAAGGGTAGCGTGAATGTGGTAGAACAATTGGAATCTCTTGTCAGTACGGATACGTTCCCCCCAAAGAAGCGAATGAACAAGTCCCCTGGGCAAAATGTGCAAAAAATTCTCAATTAGTTGTCTTTATTTAGCAATCACTATGGGGTCCTCGAGCGCACTATAGAATTATGGCAAGAAAGCTGAGCCCCTCACTTGCTTATTAGCATTCTCAGAGTGCTGCTGATAGCAGGCTGTTGCCTCCAAGAGCTGTTGGTGGGACCCCTACACTCCCAGGCTTTGTCCTTTTGTCCTTCCAAGCCAGCAGGAAGTACTGCCCCATGTCTAGGGCATTCTGGGATACCTTCATTCCATTCACAGTTTGCATTACCGACTGAGGCCCAAGTCTTTTGTTACAGGCTATGACCATCACGGTTACAGGTTGGGAGGGGGGGGCGGAAATAAAAGCAATCTGGATCAGTCAATTCTAAATGAAGGTTTAGGAAGTAGCCCCTTCCAAATGAACATCCTTGTGAGGGATGGAGTGGTCTGATGTGGCCAAAGCCCCACAGGAAATCCAGATCCTGGGTTCTAAAACCATTCTTTTCATCTCCAAACTCCCTTAGGCTAGGGAGCTGAAGTGGCCATGGGTTAATGAACATTCTAGAAGGACTCCTTGCAGCATTCACTTGACTTCTGCTTACCCCACCCCCAAACCCACCTGCCTCTAACCACCTATCTCCAAGAGAGAAAACAAGAAAGACAAAAGAGAGAGAGAGAAAGAAGCGGCAGCAAGTGCCAGGTCAGAAATGCCTTTTCTAAAGAAGAGGGTATTTGCGGCTTCAGGGAAAACACTATCATTGACTAAATTAACAAGTTGTCTTATCAACTGCCATAAGCCGGGCAGTCTAATTAATTTAGTACTGATCAATAGTCCTGAATGAAGCATTGATTTCTGCCTGCCTGACAGGGCTACGGCTGAAATCACTTTCTCCCTCTGCCAAATACACAGAGGCACCCAAAGCATATGTATTGGCACATTAAGGTTGTATTTCTCTCATCCCATATGGGCAACTATGTATTTTATGAACCAACTAAAAGCACAAAAATTGGGATGGAAAAGTGACTTTGGGAGAACAGGTTACAACTAACAGGGCAAACAAACCGCCGCCCTCCGCCGGTTCTGCTTTTGTAAGCAGTCCTCTGAGTGAGGTGAAACACTGAGAAAGGAAAAGGAAGAAAAGTGCAGTGTTTAGTTGAAGACGGAGAGGGACGCCCCAACTGGGGAAACAGTCCAGGAGGGCTTAGCTTCTGCCTCTGAGTTTTGAAATGCTGATGCTATTTTATTGGAAGTATTCTGACCCGGAGTAGGAAAAGCAGTCATGCTACCTGACCAAGGGCAGAAGCAGATGGCTAGCTCCTGATAAGGAGAGCACCAGAAAGACCTACCACAGATTCGCTCTTCCTGTTGGGGTTGGTAATCTAGAGGAGGGGGTAGCAGAGGGAGGACTTCCCATGCCCCTCCCCCACTCACAGTGACAATAGTATTGGGGTGTATTGGAGTAAAAACAGTTTAAAGAATTGTGTTTTAATTTCTATCCTGACTGCTAAGATACTGACATTCTTTAAAGGGCTCAGTTTGTTTTGTTTTCTTGTGCTCCAATGACACTCCCTTCCTTGTGGGTTTTTTGTTTTTGTTTTTTGTGGTTTTTTTCTTTTGGCTTCTGTTTGGGTGGCTGTTTCTCTTTGTGCAAGTCTTCAACCTGCCAAGACACAGCTACGATTTCCCCTTTACGCCTGGCCATTTGGCCAATTTTTTTTTTTTCTACCAATGCTTAAGCAATACTTGAAATAAGAAGTGTGGGACTTTTAAAATATCTTAAAGATGATGTCTGAGGTTTTAAATGGGTGAAGAAAGATGGCAATTAAGGTAAGGGGCTTGTCTATTTCAAAATGTGTTTTTTTAAAAAAAAAAATTCAGCGTATACATTTCTCCACCCCACCCAGCACACTCACTCAAATGAAGAGAGAACTGAAAGCATGTTCCTTCTGTAGCAGGGTTGGAGAAATCATTCAAGAATACCCAAACGACAAAAGATTCTTCTTCTTTTATTATAATGTCATTAGTTTATTAAAATGTTAAATATAATTGTATATGTATATTTTAAAAGTCCCACCCTTAATCTCTTTGGGGGTCTTCATGAGTTTCTGTAGCACTTTACAAAAGATCTTGATGGAGGAAAGGATCGGACAACCTTGCCTTCTATGTGTGGCCCACACCATTAATTGCCCCTTCTCCTTTAGTGGGGCCTTATTCCTATGTAAATACCCTTGCATAATGTTACAGGCCATTGTTAGGCCAGCGCCAGCCAGTCGCCACTTATATGCATTTTTACTTCAATCCGCTGCTCGGAGAATGAAAAGATGTCTGGACTTAAGCTGTTTACCAACTGGGCTGAAGCTGCAGAGCAGCAAAACTGAAGAAAGCCCCAAGCATCTGCAGGGACAAGCTTTGGCAACGTGAGCAGCCATTTTCAGCTGAATTATTAACCCGCTCTGAAACTCTTCTAAGCTATGCCTTTTTTAAAGAACAAATGTGCTGAATGAAACATGAATGAGCCAGAACGATGAAGAGAGAAATCCTCTAAAGCACTATTGAACACAACATAGGTCTCAGTTGCCTGCTCCCAGCACCATCAAGCACCAGAATGCGGCCTCAGTTGTGGCTATTGCCTGGTAATTAAACAATAACACAGTACAGTAAAAACAGCCAAGCGAGCACCATGCACTCAGAGTCAGAAAACTGTGCAGAGATGAGAAGGCTGAGCTAATAGTTTGCCACCAGGACCCGATACGGATTTGGTCACTAAAACACAGTGATCTTTAAGTAGAACACGGGGAAAAAAAGCTTTCCAGGTCCAAATCCCTCTGACTCTGTGTCCTGTGTGGCCTCCTGTTTATACGGGGGGGGGGGAGATCATTTTTATTTTCTAGCTGTAGAACTGCCCTGGAATGATATACCATGAAAATAAAGGTGCCAAATTCTACCAAAAGGAGCTAGTAGAGTGTGCTGCAGGCGAAGGGTGCTACCTTTATGTAATGGTCCCCAGTCTGAGCCGTGTGGGATCAGCCTACAGAAACTCCCGGCCATTTGCATGCTTATTAGAACTCAATGAGGGTTTAATAAGTGCTTATATATGACAGAGGGAGCATCTCTTTGCATACTTAGTACCACAAGAAAGATGGACACCCCCCTCCCCCAGGTTGGAGAAGCAGTCCGAGTTAATTACCATCACAATGCGATCAAGTACCCCAGTCATTGCTGAAAACCATTTCTATTAATCACTCAGCCTTGCCTCTGCAGGTCAGCTGCAGCACCTCAACCTTGCCTCTGATAACCTTTCCTGAAGACAAATGCAAATAACATTGTGTCATCTAATTTAAAACTCAGAGAGGCATAGAAAAATACCAGCACACAGAATCCCCACCAATGAGCCCTGCCTTTGGCTGGTGGAAGCTTCCATATGCTGCTGCTGTTTACTCTGGGAGGAAACTGAGTCACTTAACATTTCAATAGGTTAATCAATTGGCAATTAAATGGAGAAATTGGTTAACTCTGAAAACAATTAACATGACACTCCATTAAGTACACTTTCTAATTGCTGCAGCTGTGAGTGGAAATTAACCCACGCCTGTTAGAGCACCTGACTGGGGTGGTACTCGTGTGTGTGTGTGTGTGTGTGTGTGTGTGTGTGTGTGTGTGTGTCTATGGTGTTATGTATGTGAGGTATATGTGTGTGTGTGTGTGTGTATGGTGTTATGTATGTGAGGTATACGTGTGTGTGGTGTGTGTGCTGTGTCTGTAGGTGTGCAGTATGCATATGTGTGGTGTGTGTATGTGCATGTGTGTGTGGTGTGTATTTGAGAAAGTAGAATTAGCTGAAAGGTGGAGTTTTATTATGGCATCAACTGCAGTTTTACCAGAAGGGAGCATGTAATTTATTTCATTCATTTAAAAGTTCATTTTTAATTGTTGAAATATTTATTACAATTAATATTACCTGAACCCCCTCCCATCAAGTTACAGAAAAAAATGAGAAATTTTTCCTTTTGCCATCATGTGTACAGAATTACTTTGCAAGATTAGGTAAATTCCGGTATTTCTTTTCTAATTGGACAATGTAACACACAGGCCTCAAAGTTAGAATTTTTGCTGAACACTTTTTGTGAATGGTTGTATCCTGACCTCAATGTAAAATGGTGACAGGGCTTGCAAGTCAAGTCTTTTAAGTTGAAAGGTCTCAAATTTGAGATCTTATAGGATAACATATATGAAAGCTACAGAAAAGAGGAAATGAATGCTAATTTGTAAAAGAAGTAAATGATGTTTTTAAAAGATGTCAAAACCAAAAGTATTTTAATTAATTTTTGTTACGTGTGTGTGTGTATGTGTGTGTGTTTGAGTATGCCATGGCACACATGTCATTGGACAACTACTTTCAGGAGTCAGTTCTCTCCTTTTACTGTGTAGATTCTGGGAACTCAGGATGTCTAGCTTGGCAATTAGTGCCTTTACCAGCTGTGCTGGACAGTTTAAAGTCAAGTTGACACAAACTAGTGTCATCTGAGAGAAAAGAACCTCAATTAAGAAAATGCTTCCTTAAGATCCAGTTATAGGTATGCCTGTAGGACATTTTCCTAATTAGGGATCAATGGGGGAGGGCTCAGATCATTGTGGGTGGGGCCATTCCTGGCCAGGTGGTCCTGGTTCTACAAGAAAGCAAGCTGAGCAAGCCATGTGGAGCAAGCCAGGAAGCAGCACCCATCCATGGCTTTTGCATCAGCTCCTGACTCCAGGTTCCTGCCCTGTTTTGAGTGCCTGTCCTGACTTCCTTTTATGATAAATAGTGGTGTGGAAGTGTAATCCAAATAAAGCTTTCCTCCCCAACTTCCTTTTTAGTCTTGATGCTTCACCACAGAAATAGTAACTCTAAGTAGGACACCAATTTACCATTTCACTGGCTCTAATAAGCATTGTTAAACAAATCTTTGAGAGCTCAAAAACAAATTTAAATTACATAAAGGACCTCCACATCCTCCTCAGTAACTTTAGTACCCCTGGAAATACCAAGGTGAATCAGGCAATCTCCACTTTGAGAGACTAATGTTTCATCAGTGAGAGAAATGTCATTTAAGTAGCCTTTAATCCCAGCATCCCAGCACCCCAGAGACTGGCAGAACGATTTCTGTGAGTTCAAAGCCTGACATACATAGAGAATTCAGACTAGCTAGACCTTTATAATGAGATTTTGTCTTAAATACTAACGAATGCTTGACACATGCCAGGTACCACTTAACTCTCTTTCTCTCTCCTTCTTTTCCTCACCCCCCTTACACACACATTTGAGTGAATTAAATTTGTGCATAAGAGATGTCTACGAGCTATAAAAACACTGGTGGTTGCTAAAGACACAGAAGATTGCTAGTGTGGGATATAATGAAAGCCAACGATACCCAAACTTGGATAACACTGACGCAGACAGAAGGGCTGAGCAAAACAGCAGAAGAAAAGGAGTGGAATGAGGAAAGTGAGATCCAGAGCCAAGGGAAGAGAAAATACCTAATACTCCAGAAGTCTAACGGGCTTGGAGCCCAGTGTACCAGTGGTTCTTTGCAGTAATGGAGATCCGAGTCACTACACAGTTCCTGGCTGATGCCCTCTGGGAGGCTTGGTTGGCTTAAAGGCAGCATCCTGCCAGAGGGGTAGCATGCTGTTTGCTTGATCCAGAGGAAGATGGGGAGGTCTACTGCTGCTGCTGGTGGTAGTGGTGCTGTTATTGTTGGTGGTAGTGCTGGGGCTGCTGGTGGTGGTGGTGGTGCTGTTGATGGGGCTGCTGGTGTGGTGGTTGTTGTTGGTGGTGGTGCTGACTATGGTTGTGGTCGTGGGTATGTGTCTGCCTCCCAGAGTTCTAAAAGAAGGATGTGACTGAGATGGATGAAAAGCATTATCATTGAAGGGCTAATTGGAATTATATTCTGCAGTCCCTCATCTGCCTTGTGATGGGGCCTTCCTCTAGGGCTACTCCTCCATTCTTAGATTTCAGCCATTCATTCATTCAGTGCATATTAATGGATGCTGGCCATGTTCTGGACATTATTCTCCAGGATTTTGAGTTGTTAGGGAGTATTAATTGTTAACACACAGTGAGAAACAAGACAGACAAGATCCCAGCCCATGAGAAAGGGAGAGTTCCTGGGAAGAATCCTACTTGGATGCAGCTTCACCAAGAGGTAACACTTGAAACTTTTCTTACTATAGGGATGGGGAGACACAGCCATGAAAGATCTTATAGAACATTCTAGAAGTTACAGTTCCTTGTATTTAAAGAACATCTGTACATATACCTTCTCCCAGCTGCACAAAAACAATTTAAAATATATAATAGATTATATATTACCTTCAATTCACTTATTCAGGGTGGTCTTGCTAATCATCTGGGAAACTCCTTGAAGGTGGGGGCAGTCCCCTGTTTCTGTGCTGGAGTTAATCTTCAGGACAGTGCTGGTTACCTGCCTTAACTATGGACTATAAATGAGGATGTGCAACCTTTTCTTAGTTTGCTCTTAGAATCTCTTGAGTGGTCTTCGATGAAAAAATTCATACTTGTGGCATATAGTCATAGTCTCAGTTTTTTGTCTGGATACAAAATTAGCCAGGAAAAAAAGTTTCCCTCTACCTAATAAGACGGTAAGACTTTAGTCTGTGGGGTGTAGAAGGAATGACACGCAGCTTCCCAGAAGGGAGATTAGAGGATGCTTCTTTCTCTTCCCATTTCTACTTCTGTTCTTGGTCCTGTGGCTTAGACGGTGGATGTGATGCCCTTTTGGACCAAGCAGTCACACTTGGGAGTTAGCAGAGCAGAAACTGAGAATAGCCTGAGTCACAAATGACTAAACTATGTCCTTGCCAGACTAGAGGGTTTATGAAAAACAGCTAGATTTTGTTTGTTTGTTTGTTTGTTTTCTCTTTTGGTTTTTCAAGACAGGGTCTCTCTGTGTAGCTCCGGTTGTTCTAGAACTCAATGTATAGACCAGGCTGGCCTCACAGAGATCACCCAAATTTGCCTCCCCAGTGCCGGGATTAAAGGTGTGCACCACCACCTGGCAAACAACTAGTTTTATACATCCTGTATAAGGTTTGTGTGATACCACATTGATGAATCATTATCTTCACAGGTGCATCCTGCCCTGTCCTGCCCAAGAGCAGAATTCGTACATAGCTAATAATATGCATGTGCTTGTTCATTTTTTATGTAACAATTGAATCTTGGGCTGGTAGAGTGCTGCTCTAGCTTCAGGTTTAATTCCCGGCATGGAATAAACTGGGTGTAGTGGTATACCCCTGTAATCTCAGCTCTCTGGAGGTGGAGGCAAGACCAGAAATTCAAGGTCATTCCCAACAATAACATGTTCAAGGCTAGCCTGGGCTACCGACCTTGTCTGGATAACACACAAATAAACCTCGGTTGCATATTTGATACTGCAAGACATAGATCATCTGCAAGTTTTTCAGAGCTGATTGATATTTTGATTTTATGGTTAATGTCAAGATGACTGCTTTGTATAAATACGTAGTACAAAATGTTGGAAGTATGTTTAGGCTCATTTTTGGAAATTCTGTTGAAATTGTTGAAAATTCTGTCTTGATCTAAGCCAAATTCATTTTACAATTAAAATGTTTAAAGTTTTTTTTTTTTCTCTTCGAGTGTGTGTGTGCTCTTGTTTGTCTGTTTTTTGAGACAATGTTGTGTGTGTAACCCTGGCCATTCTGAAATTAGCTCTGTAGACCAGGCTGGCCTCAAACTCAGAGATCTACCTGCCTTTGCCTCCCCAGTACTGGGATTAAAGGCGTGAGCCATAAACACTCAGCTAAGTTGTTTTTTGTTGTTGTTTTGTTTTGTATTTAATGTGTATGAGTGTTTTGCTTGCATGTTTATCTGTGTGTTATGTGTGTATAGTGCCCTCAAAGTCCAGAAGAAGGTGTTGTATCCCCTGGGACTAGAGTTACAAATAGCTGTGAGCCTCCTTGTAGATGCTGAGAATCAAAGCCAGGCCCTCTGGAAGAACAGCCAGTGCTCTTTACCTCCTAAGCATCTCTCCAGCCCCCAGAGTGTATTTTTATTTATTTTGTGTACACATGCATGCATCTGCACGCACGCATACACACACTCACACACTACACACACATACACACACACATACACACACACACACACACACACACACACACGATGCCGCATATGTGGAGGTCAGAGGACCATTTTCAAGAGCTGGTCCTTGCCCCTAATGCTGGGTCTTGGGGATTGAGTTCAGGTCACCAAGCACGCGCCTTTACCTGCTGAGCACCTCGCTGGTCCACTTCTTAAAAAACGAAATGGGCCAGCAACTCAAACAGCAGTTTTTAGAAAAGGAAGTTGGGGGCGGGGTGGAGGGATGGTTTGGCAGTTAGGAGTGCCTACTACTCTTGCAGAGGATCCAGGCTGGGTTCCTAGAACCTCATTGAGTGGCTAACAATTTCATGTAAGATGCCTCCAGACTCCATGGAGATCTGCAATCCTGTGCACAAAATACACATATACATTATAAAAATTAATAAAAAAAAACAAATCTTAAAGACCAAACATAATAACACAGTGTGATCCAAAGTGCTAGGAGATGACAGTGGAAAAAAAGTCTTTGTTTTCAGAAAATGAAGTAAGCATGTATGCATGTATATAGCCTCCCTGGTGCTGGGATTACTGGCATGTGCCACCATGTTTTCACTAATCACTAAGTTTCGATAAGAGCAGAAAGCTGTGCAGTAAAAAGGCACAATTCATGACATACACAAGTCTTGAGTCTGAGCTGAAGCGGGAGGGGCATCATTGCATGGATGGCACAAAGCATGTATGCTGTGTGCTCAGAACCCAGGCTGCAGGGAAGTCAGGTGATCCTGTGAGAGCAGGCCCTGTAGAAAACATCTTGGACTCAGCACATATTTAATCTTGTATGAAGTTTTGGTCATTGCCCTTTAAAGAAGCCAAGTTTTCTGTGACCTTCCACGTACAGACTCGGTGTTGAGATCCACAGCCTAAGTTATGTAATAACACCCACTCAACTTTTACTCATTTTCAAACAGAAAACTTGCAAAAGCTAGGCTTTCACCAGGCATGGTGGCGCACGCCGTTAATCCCAGCGCTGGAGTGGCAGAGGCAGGCGGATCTGTGAGTTCAAGGCCATCCTGGTCTACAAAGTGAGTTCAGGACAGCCAGGACTAGGAAATCCTGTCTCAGAACAAAACAAAACAAAACAAAAAAGTTAGGCTTTCAATTTAGAGGTTTCTTACCCTTTAACAATTGAGCAAAACCTCTATTCATTATTGAATACCCACAGCAGAAGTCACTCCTGGGAACCTTCCCTTGAAACTTCTAGGCAAAGGGACAATTGCTTCTTCCTCCTTCCTTCCTCCTGTTCTTTACCCAGCATTTGCACCTCTGAGTACACACCAGGCTCTCTAGCCTACCATTGTACTTCTGTATTTACTCAGTGTACTCCTAAGATGCTATTTACCACATTTTTTTTCTCCTGTGTGTTTGTTTTCCCCCATTAGATGGTGAACTCTGGGGAGAAGTCAGTCATCTTTAGTTTCCCCTGAGAATGCTCCTTACTATGTAACTCAATATTTGACAGATGAATGATTCCATATAATATACTATGGAAACACTGATGATGGAGTCAATCTCTATACTCTCCACACTGAATAAAACATTAGAAGCATCACATTAACATAGCAAACAGGCATCTGCGACATTTGAGAAACGGCCCCAGGCAGTGCCCCTACTCAGATGAGGCCCACTGGAATCCGAGATGTTCTGTTTGTCTTGCTGACACTTCTACATGTGCTGGGATCCTTGAGTGTTTTACAGGGGACTAAATCCAGTGCTGGAGCATTTGCTTTAGCTAAAGGGTTTTATTAGCTTAATTGTGCATTGACTAAACCAACAGGCATTTATTAAAGTCAGTATCCACCACATTGCTGAACATTGTTCTAGAGGTCGAAGATTCTATGAACAAATTACAGTGTTGACAGCAGAAGGGTTTGTGGAGAATCCTTTAGGACACTGGTTCCGAATGAGTTCTAGGTTCCTGGATCCCACATAGGATCAATGGGACTTGACTTCCCATCTTTACTCTGTTTTTATTATTTATTAATTTTAATTTTATTAATTAGTATTCTGTGTTTGTGTGTGTGTGTCTTTCTCTCTGTGTGTATCTCTGTGTGTGTGACATCTGTGTAAGAACAGATACTCAAGGGCCATGGTACATGTGTGGAGATCAGAGGAGGAACTTTCAAGACTTGCTCTCTTTCTTCCACAGTTCATTCCTAGAACGTAGTTCAAATCATCAGGCTTGCATGGCAAGCACTTTCACCCACTAGGCCATCTTGCCAGCACAATCTAAATTTATGTAGGGAATTAGCTCACACAATCATTGGAGACTGAGAAAACCTAAGATCTGTATTTGACAAACTGGAGACCAAGGAGAGCTGGTGTCCAATCTGGACTCACTGGGTGGCAATGGGCTTTGAGAGATGTTCCAGGTCCAAAAACTAGCAGAGTCCTTAACTCCAGAAAGTCTGACTGGAGACCACAGCTTCAGCCTTTGTTAAATTTTGCCAAGGACTAAAGTGTGGGAATGCCTGTCAGGGAGGGCTATTTCCTCCTGCGGTAAAATGACCCAAGTAATTGTCATGCTCATCCCTGTGTCCATGTGAGGGACTGAGACATGATTGTCAGAGATTTTGTGCCATGAAATGGGCATCCTAGGTGTACATCAGCTGCATCCATCCCCTTCTGTCTTCTACTCCTGACTCTGCAATGCACCACAATTCAGCTTTACTATGGCTCGTGTCTACAAGTTAAGAATTTATCTTTGTTTTCCTTTGTTCTGCTGCTTCCTCCTCCCTTATTTCCAACTCATGGCTTTAAAGCAGACACACATGAAAACTCTAGTTGTGTGTGTTTACATGCACACATGGAGGCCAGAGGTCAACTTTGGATGTTGTTTCTCAGGAACCATCCACCTTGTTTCTTAAGACAGGGTTTCTCTCTCACTAGGACCCATGGCTGACTGCCTAGGCTAGATTGGCTGGTCAGTGAACTCCAGGAATTCACCTGTCTCTATCTTCCCAGTACTGGTACTATACATTTATGTAACTGTGCCTGTTTTTTTATGTGGGTATAGGAGATAGAACTCACGATCCCATGCTTATATGACAAGCATGTTACTAACAGGCCATCTCCATAGACCTCAAGAAATTGTAGTCTAGCTGGACAGTGGTGATGCATGCCTTTAATACCTGCATTCAGGAAGCAGAGGCAGGTGGATCTCTGAGTTCAAGGCCAGCCTGGTCTACAGAGTGAGTTCCAGGAGAGCCATGGCTACACAGAGAAACCCTGTCTCAAAATACAAAATAACAACAACAACAAAAAGAAACTGTAGTCTGTGCTGAAACATAGTTACTAGTTACCGAGAATTAATTCTATTGTAGTATGTAGTAGTTATTAAACTATGACCAACAGTTACTAGGAGAAAAGGAAGTCCTCGAGGTGGTATTCAGTGATGACAACAGGAGGTGTGTGTCAATGGACTCAGGCACACACTTCGCACCTGTGAAATGTTGTACATAGTTGGGAGGGAGGAGCGATGAGAGGTTGGGGAATATGCCAACCTTCTGTTCAGGGAAGAAGCCAGAAAAGTGTTATTTACACATGGAAGAGGGAAGAGAGGGAGAGTCACAGGTTTGCGTTCGCAGTGCCGAGATGGACCCCAGGGCCTCGGATGTCGCTGCTCTGTGACTGAACCACATCCCCCGTATGGAGTGTCACTTTGTGTCCAGGTGAGAAGGGATGGTGAGGTGAAGAAGAGTTAGTCATACAGAGAACTCTTTCAGCCTCTCCTTTTCTCTCCTAGCTCCCTGCCTCCTTCTCTCTCTTTCCCTCTCTCCCTCCTGAAAGCAGGGTTTTGCTATGTATCTTAGGCTGGTCTAGAACTTAAAGTCTTCCTGCCTTAGTGTCCTGAGTGCTGGGATTACAGGAGTGCAATGCGCACCACGACACTCGGTGTTACTTTTCACACAAAAAAACTTTTTGTAAAGTTCTGATAGTTAATCCTAGAGTCATTTCAGCCCCCGCCGATCTGCTCAGCTCCTCTGTTCTCACACAGAGATTTCTTACTGTCTTGTGAACAGGTCTGATGCTTCTTTTTCTGTGTCACTGTCTGGGACTGTGTGTGTGTGAGTCCTGGTGTATGCCCTTTGTGTGCATGTGCTGAGGCCAGAGGAGGATGCCGAGTGTCCTGCTCTGACACATGCCACCTTATTTCTTTGAGGCGGGTCTCTTGGTGATCCTGGAGTCTAGTAGGCAGCAAGTTCTCATGATCCCCTGACTCTGCTTCCTGAGGATTTGGATGAGAGGTGTTGATCACCATGCCTGTATGCTATTGCTTCTTCTATGAAATGTAATGAGATCTCTTTTTAGGTGAAAAATTTGGTAAGACGAGGTTTTGAGATAGCATCTCTCTCACAAAGGACAAACTTCCTTTTGGGGACAGTCCCCTAAGTGCCCAGGTCTCTAAGGTAAACCTTTGCATATGCAAAGTTGAGTTGATATGTTGACAGGATGTCAGCTCTGTGTAGCTAGTGGAGATGCTGCACAAATTCTGAGTTGTGTGCCAGTTCACTAACGCCCAGGGGAGCCTACAGAAGCCCTCCGAAAATACGGTCAAAGTCCACAGTCCCAGCTTCGGGTTCAATACTGGCTTTTAGCAATGACTGAAAAGTGAATTCAAAGAGACCCAGAAGGCAGAACACTGGTATCTTTCTATCACATAGCCTGAAAGCTTCCATTTTGGTCCTTTTGCTTCATACCCTGCCAATGAGCACTTCGGGAGTCTTTTTCCTACGTGACTGGATGAAGGATTCACTAACAAGTGACTTTTCTGAGCAGGATTATTTTTCTTTTCTTCTTTGAGATGATGCTTATGTAGCTCAGACTAGCCTCAAACTTGCTATATAGTCAAAGATGTCTTTCAACTTGTCTTCTCTTCTGCAGTGCTGTGATAACAGTGTGTGCACCATGAAGACAGGGGGACAGAATTGGTGGGGCCTTGTGCATGCTAGGCAAGGTAGTCAGTCTGCTATATTACAAAGATCTGAAATACTTAATAAATCATAATAACGTAAATCATAGTGGGACGTTTGGGTAATAAACATGCACACTCTTTTTCTTTTTCTTTCTTTTTTTTTTGAGATAAGGTTTCTCTGTGCAGCTCTCATTGTCCTGGAACTCACTCTGTAGACTAGGCTGGCCTCAAACTCAGCGATCCTTCTGCCTCTGCCTCCCCGACTGCTGGGATTAAAGGTGTGCACCACCACCACCTGGCTGTGTATATTCTTTTCAAAAGGGGTTTTTCTTGCAGTTGGGCACAGAGGTCCACACCTGTACTCTGAGCTTCACAGAGGCCTGAGGAGGGAGGATCATAAGGAGGATCATAATTCAAGGTTAGCCTGAACAACTTAGTAAGATCCTGTGAAAACAGAACAGAACAAAGGGGCTTGAGGGATGGCTCAGGGGTTAAGATCTGCTGTCCCGGCAGAGGATTTGGGCTCAACACCCACATGGTGGCTCACAACCTCTGTAGTTCCAGTTCCAGGGCATCCAGCATTGTCTTCTGACCTCTGTGGGCACTAGGGCATGCTTGTGGTACAAATATAGACAGACAGACTGAAACAAAATAAATTAAAAATTAAAAAGAACCTGTTTTAAGAGACAAAAAAAAAGGAAGAAAACAAATGAGACAAAAAATCCCTCACCCAAAGTAAGGTTGTGAATTGTAGCTTAGAACTTGCCCAGCATGTGTGAGTGTTAGAGACGTTGTTTTTTGTTTCTGTTTTCCCTTAAAGCAAAATTGGAGTTTAGTAATTAGAGTAAGGGTGTATTAAGAAAAGTTCAAGATGTAATATGTATAATAGCTGCTTAGACTTAAGTGAAGTACATATAGATGCACTTTAGGATAGGATGCGCCAGGGCGGTGGCGATGGTGGTAGTTCAGGACTCTGGAGGCAGAGGCAGGTAGATTTCTGAGTTCGAGGCCAGCCTGGTCTACAGACTGAGTTCAAGAACAGCCAGGGCTACACAGAGAAACCCTGTTTTAAACAAAAAACAAACAAACAACACAAAAGAAAGGGATAGTATAGCACATTCAAGGATGAGTGTGGCTTGTCAGAATAATTGCGGAGGTCTTGGGCTTGGTACCTAGATATATACAGAGAGACACACATACACACACACATACACACTATCCCTCACTCTTCCTTCTCTCTCTCTTCCTTCCTTCTCTCTCTTTTTTCTTTCTCTCCCTCTCTTTTCTCTCTCTCCTTCTCCTTTCTTTCTTTCTTTCTTTCTTTCTTTCTTTCTTTCTTTCTTTCTTTCTTTCTTTCTTTCTGTTGTTGGCTGTTAAACTTGGACCACATGCATGCTAGGCAGAGCACTTAGCCATATCCCTATTCTATATAGAGATGATTTTTGAAATTATGTCAGTGCAGAGGAAATTTTAACTAAGATTTAACATAATACATTTTAGATCATCTTAAAGAAAATTTATTAAAAATTATTTGATGGGCATACATGTTTTGCCTACATGTACGTTTGTGCAGCATGTGCTTTTGTGGCATTTGTGTGGGCCAGAAGAGGGTGTCTGGGCCCTAAGAACGGAGTTACAGACTGTGGTGAGCCGCCATATGGTGCTGGGAGCCTGATTTGAGTCTTAGGAAGGTGCAGTGAGTGCTCTTAACTGCCAAGTCAGCTCTTCACTTTAGATCACTTTCTTTCATGGTCTTTGAGGAGTAGAATCGTGAGGCAGTACCTGGTTTATGATGGGCCACTTATCATTCCTTGCCTTTATGACTCCAAGTAGCAGGTTAAATGTGAAATGCCCACATGGGTTCATGAGTTTGAACACTTGGACCCCTTGCTCCCCAGTCGGTGGTGCCACTTTGGGAGGTTTTGGAGATGTTAGGATAGGAGCTTCTCTGGAGGAAGTGGGTCAAGGTGATGGTGTCTGGTTCCTTCCTCCCAGTTGATCTCTCTGCACCTTGATTCTCCAGAGAATAACAATAATGGAGCCTGCCTCCTCTTCCTCTTCTCTTTTGAGACAGGGTTTCTTTGTGCAGCCTTGGCTGTCCTGAACTCTGTCACAGTAGACCAGGCTGGCCTACAAACTCACAGAGATCCACCTACCACTGCCTTCCCGAGTGCTGGGATCACCGGTGTGCGCCACTGCACCCAGCTTCTGGAGTCTGCCTTCCTTAGGCTGTTTCTGTTGAGTACTCTGTCACAGTGATTCAAGAAGCAGCCAATGTGTACAAAAACTAATATTAGTTGAAAATTGCCTTTAATCATCATTTTTGTTAGAATTGGCAATCTATTCTAAAGCCATGCACTAGATTATTTAAGAGGAAGAGAGACTACTACCTATATAAGCTTCCAAGAATAGAGTCCAGTTGTGTCATATAATGTATATATATTTTTCTTCAGTAGAACACTTTATGTATTTGATATTTGAAGCAGATACTTAGAAAAAAATAGTTCCTTCCTTTTATACATCAAGACTGTCTGTAAGGTCCATTAAATGAAATTAATAATACCTGGAAAAGAGATGTGGACACTGGATATATTGTTTACTGAACTTCATATTTATAGCTGTTTAAAAATGAAAAAATTAATAAGTAGAGATCATAGAACAAAATGAAAAAAAAACTTAAAAAAACTTAATAGCTTTTAGTTTTTTTTTTTAAAGATTTATTTCTTTGTTATTTATATAGTACTCTGCATGCATTCTCATCAGAAGAGGGCCCTAGATTTCGTGATAGATGGCAGTGAGCCACCATGTGGGTGCTGGGAATTGAACTCAGGACCTTTGGAAGAGCAGACAGTGCTCTTAACCCCTGAGCCATCCCTCCAGCCCAGCTTTTAGTTTTTAAAAGATTTATTTATGGGGAAGAAGGAGATGAGGGAGGGAGTGGGAGGGTAGGAGGGAATGGGGGAGGGGGCTACGCCTGGGATTCAAAGTACCTAACCTGTGATTGAGATAAAAATAAATAAATTAAAAAAAAAACAAAAAAACAAAAAAACAAAACAAAAAAAGATTTATTTATTTTTATTAAGTTTCTGTGTGCCTACGTGAGTTTTTATTCACCATGAGTGTACCTGGTGCCTACAGAGGCCAAAGGGTGTTATGTCCCCTGGAACTGAGTTATAGGAGGTCATGCTGGGGATGGAACCCAGCCCCTTTGGAAGGTCAGTAACCAAAGCAAACACTCTAAACCTCTGAGCCACCTCTCTAATCACTTTTTATTTTGTTATTATTTATTATTATTTTTTATTTTTTGACATTTCTGAGACCAGTCTCTTATCAGCCAGGCCAGCCTCAAACTTGCCCTGTGGCTGAGGATGACCTTGAACTTCTGATTGTCCTGTTTCCCCCTGCAGGGCACCGGGATTACAAATGTCTGTTACTATGTCTAACCCTGTGGGGCTTGTGGGGTTGAATCCAGGGCTTCACGAGCTCCATTCAAGCACTTGATCGGTTGAGCTACATTCCCAGCCCTCTTAATGCAACTTTAGAGAAAAGGGTAAAATATTGGAATTACATATCTGTCTGCTGCCACGATAAACAGTAATATTACAGTGTGCTATTTTGAGCTGGAGGCATAGCTTTACAAATTCATCAATGACTTGGTCAAATTTTATCTTCACATATTCACATACAATAATTAATACCATCAGATTTGTTAATCTGTTTTTCTCTTTGTTCATCAAGAACTCTTAACTAATTTTAATTTTGAATATTCTTGTTAGATGGAGCAACACACAATAATAGTCTCTAATATAAGTTTTACAGAAAGTCTTAAAAGCCACCACATTTTACAATAAATTCTCTATTTTTTTTTTGCTTCAAAGTTGAAACTAAGAACTTTCAAATGTTTCTGAATTGAAAAAAATTACTATATATACATAAATTTTGAGTAAATAAAGATTAACTTAGTGAATTGAAAGCCCCTGAATTCCATTTCCTTGTCTTTATAATCCTTGTGCCATCACTGCTTATTCAGAATATATAGTTTACATACACAAATACATAAAATCCCCGAAATGGGAAGCAAACCATTTGGCAAACATCCCAAGCAAAATCAATTGTTCACAGTGTAAAACTGTCAAACTTGTGTGGCTCTGTACATGTGCACTGGGGACAGTGTGTCTCAGAGTTAATCTGCATGGAGGCTGCAATGTTTGTGAAGCCTAAAAATGATTACAACATGGTAACTAGGCCTGGAGAGGTTGCTCAGTTGTTAAGAGCACCTGTTGGCTAGGTGCTGCGGCCCACAGCTGTGATTCCAGCCCCGGGGAGGCAGAGGCAAGTGGATCTATGTAAATTCCAGGACAGTATGGTCTGAAAGCAAGGCCAGGACAGCTAGGGCTGCACAGAGAAACCCTATCCTGAAAAACCCCAAACTATACTATATATGTATATGTTCAATAATATATATGTGTGTGTGTATATGTATCTACATGTTCAATGTGTTTAAAATAAAGATTGCTTTGCGGCATATGCAATAGGAAAAGGAAGGCAAGCCTGACAATAAAGATGAACCTTCCTGACAGCAAGCGAAGTAAGTCAAGGTGAAAGCTTCTTCCTCCTTCTCTTTTATATAGAATGCTTCTGAAAGATGGCGTCACACATCTATAATTCTAGCATGTGGAAGATAGAGGCAGGAGAGTGGCTGCATGAGACCCTGTACACACACACACACACATGCATACACGCACTCATGCACGTGTCAGGGAAAATACTTTGATCCCTGGGACCCACGTGAGAAAAACAACGCATGGGGACATAAAGGTGTGCATCTGTAATCTTGGCTCCGGGGATCCTGAGGCTATTGGCTCCTGGGACTTGCTGGCCAGCCAGCCTAGGCCTCTTTGAGTTCCAAAACAATGAGAAACCTTACCTCAAAAGAAAAAGAGGAGGAGGGAGGGGAAAGAAAAGAAAAGAAGAAAGGCTAAGAGAAGGTAAAGGTGTCTGCCACCAAGCTTATGACCTGGTTTAATCCCTGGGATCCCTGTGGTAGATGGAGAGAACCTACACATACACACACACGCCCACACACACCAGCTAAAAGTGTTCATTTTGGCTACTAGGCAGAAACAAGAGTAGAAATATCAACAAGAAAACCTTTTTCAGGTTTAGGGCGAGAGGTGCTGAACTATTCTGGTACAGCACATGTAAACAGTAAAGTGTTAGCACACTTGTGTTCTCTTGACCTGAAGTTCAGTACATAAAAGATTCCCAATGTCAATGCCGGCATAGGAAACTGCTCACGGCTCAGCCTCCTGCTCCACTCCCAACAAGAGATAAGGTGAAATCACAGCCACTGGGCTGCGAGCTGCTCTCAGCCACGCTGTTAACCTGAGAAATACAGAGGGTTGGCGGAAATTATCCTATAATGAGCAATCCATCTGGCTGCACCTAAAAATGGAAAGGAAATTCCACCCTTGACTTTTCCATGGTACTAAATTAAAGCCTAATGTATAGTTCTAATTGCTAACGTTTTCTCTCTAATTATGGTTCAGTTTGGCTAGGATTCCCGACAATCCCCTCGTTCCCCTAAAGCAAACACCAGAGAGTATTCTAACCCCACTGGTGGCATTTATTAATAACCCCCTTGACAGATGAAAAAAATAATTATTCTATATTAAACAGGAAAAGATTTTCCTAGCAAAAGCTAATTGATTTTAAAGAAAAAAAATTCTGATGCGATGGTGGAATTAATTTTATAAAGGGAAAGAAAACCAAACAAACCCACAATAGCATCAAATGAAAACAGAGCCTGAATGATATAATGCTGCCTGGGTATTGTTTGGTTTACCAGCTTTATGACAAATGTGTGAAAATATCCATGAAGCTTATTTGCCAGAAAGAAGGGACGAGAGCAAAAGGGATCTCTCATGAAGGAGTCTTACTCTGTGCCTCCATGGAGGAAATAGAGTGTTATGAATTGGCTTCTGTCATTGTCAAATATAAGTGCAGGCACATACACACAGGCACACACACAATTTGAGGGGTGGGGCATAGCTACATTTTTGTTTAGTCCTTTTCATTCTTATTTTTAAAAAGCATTGTTGCCTTTAAACTTGCACAAATGCGTACTAAATACAGATCAGTATTTATCTGCAGGTTTTCATCAAACAGTAGGCACTTTCTGGGTGGTAATTAATAAATAATAATAAATACTAAGTAAAAATAAGATTTCTGATATACTGACAAAAGGCATCATTGAAACAAAAGAAAGAAATGTGCTGAAACTGGGTAGACTGAGTCCTGAAAGCTACCCTCCTAAGATACGTAAGAAAATAGAAAAACAGTTTTGTAAGTAAAGCTGTGGTGGGGCCATGCTGGGCAGTGCACAGGTCTCCCTCTGCACTTCGGCCGCTGGGGGACTGTCTCTGGGGGAAGAAAACTCAATGACAGTCTGCCTGGGTCACCATGAGACCTCATCATTTTGAGCAATGCCAGGAAGGAAGCCCTCTCCCCCACGAAAATATTGCTGAAGTTATAAACAAGGTCTGTGGTTACTGTTGAGGCTTTATTTACATTTTTATTCATTTCTTGTTTGTTTGTTTGTACGTTTTTGAGGCACAGGGTTTCTCTGTGAAGCCCTGACTGTCCTGGAACTCACTCAGCAGACCAGGCTGGCCTCCAAATCACAGAGATCTGCGTTTCTCTGCCTCCCGAGGGCTGGGATTATAGGCATGCACCACCACATAGATATACACTTCAAGTTGTTGAATTTATCTTTATGTGCATGTGTGGAAGCCAGAAAGCCGGAGGGAGTGGAATCCCAGGAGCTCGAGTTGCCATGGTTGTGAGCCACATGACTTGGGTGCTGGGAAGTGACTCAGCTCTTCTAGAAGAACAAATGCTTTTTTGGGGGGCGGGCGAGGGGGGAGTAGGAGGACAGTTGTTTATTTTGTTTTGGTTTTTTGTATTTTCCCTGAGACAAGATCTCACTGTGTAGCTCTGGCAGTGCTAGAACTCACTATGTAGACCAGGCTGGGCTTGTGTGACCACAGCTGGCCTTGTACTAACATTAACACAGCATCACCAAAGACGTTTGTGCCCACAATTCACAGGAGAATGTTTATGGTTTAAAAGTTGGGCGGCTGAATCCCTCAGATATTCTCCGTCAAATAGGCATCAGAAGAACCAGAAGCAGTTTCCCTGTAGTTTATATTAAAGTGACTTTGAAGTATTTTGTGTTTTCTAGGAAAACTATCAATGCACATAAAATATTTTTATTTGCCAATTTAAATATAATCAAAGCGAAAATTAAAACGCAAAATGCTGTAGTCTTTCTCTCTGCCAATAGCAAGCACGCTGAGGGAGAAACGGGGAACATTTCCACCTAAAATTGTCTTTAAAACAGTCAGGCAAACAAGCAAGCACCTTGGAATGAAAGTAACTAAGGAACCACACACACTCTATAATGAAAACTGAGAAAATGGAAGATCTTCCAGCTCTCCCACCCCACCTTCTGCCTTCTAATTCCCCTCTCTCCTTCCCTCCCTCCTCTTTCTCCCTTGTTTTATTCCTTCCTCTATCCTCCCAAGTCTTTCTGGAGAGAGACACAAAACCCATGGTCCTCAGTGTGCCTGGCTCTCTGCCCTGCTCCTTGATCCTTTTATTAATCTCTTGGAGACTCACTAATGAGTTTCCTACATTGGTTATTAAAAGCCTTTTCCCTTATTTCTGAAACTCATTGCTTGATCTTCCCTTCCTCAGCCCTCAGATCGTCTTGCCTTCTGCTTTACTGAGAAGTTCAAGGCCTTTGGGAATCTCTGTCAACTCAGTTCCGTAATCCTCGCTCTTCCCCTTTCTCCATTGCTTCCTCTGCCCCTGCTTCAGATGGAGAGACTCAGCCTCAATGTCTCGGGAAACCCAGCCCCTCCAGGACTTTTCTCCATACTGTACTTTTGGTTCTCGAAACCCTCAACTGTCTCATCACAAGTTCTTTCATTTTGGGAAGTTACTAAGGCACATAGATTAATGTGGTGGATAGGAAAGCTTCATCCGTGGAAACCACCATCGTTGATAAGAGGATACAGCTGCCTTACATTGTTCCCAATAATGAAATTGCAGATAAACCATCCTCTTTGGCCCATATCCTCAGCCCGTTTCCTCCATCATGGAAGCAATCTTATGACTTTTACATGTATTCTTGTAATTATTAAAAATACACTTTTTCTCTCTTCTTTTTTGAGGCTTTACATATCTCTGGCTGGCCTAAAACTCCTGATCCTCTTGCCTCAGCTGCCCAAGAGCTGGGACAACAGGCATCAGCCGCCACAACCGGCTTGAGACTTGTTTGTCTACACCTCTCTTCTGTCTGAGGCTGGGTTGTGTGCCTCTATTTCTAAGGGCTATTAAGGCAAAGACTTTGCTTTGCTTCTTCATAGATACCTGGCAGCTAATATGTCATGTAGCATACGGTAGATGGTCCAGGCATATCCCTTAAGTGAAAGAATACAGTTCAGTGTATGTATGAGAGAGAGACACACACACACTGTGTGTGCCATGCATAAATACACCCATGTGTTAACATATAGAAGGCTCAAACAGGATGTTGGATGCCTTCCCCTAACATCTCTGCTTTAGTACTTTGAGGCAGGAGTCTTTCACTAAGCTGGAAGTTCACCATTTCTCTAAGACAGCTGACTAGTAAGCTTTTGGGATCTGCTTGTTTCTGCTCCCCAGTGCTTGCAGAGCTAACTTGGCACCTTTTTTTTTTTTTTTTTTTAAGTCATAGGTTCTGAACTCAGGTCTTCATGCTTGCAGAGCAAGCTCCCCCTGACCCTTTTTTAAAAAAATTAAGTTAATTTAAAAATTTATGTGTGTGGGTGCCTGGATGTATGTCTGTGCACCACTTGCATGCCAGGTACCCAAGGAGGCCAGAGGAAGGTATTGGATTGCCTAGAGCTGGAGCTACAGGTGATTGTGAGCCAACACGTGGCTGCTGGGAATCAAACCTGGGTCCTCTGGAAGAGCAACCAGTGCTCTTAACCACTGAGCCTTTTCTCTAGGCCCCCGGAGTAAGAACTCTTAAGAATTATTAACAGTTAATTTTAACTGTTTTGTCATAACTAACTAAATGAATATTTCATGAATTGAATCTTGTCTCATCACTTCCCTACTTGTCAAGATCTAATTACTTAACCAACTAATTATTTTTTATAATATTATCAAATAATATTTTGGGTCACCTTCATGCAAGTCTGTGCTGGGGTCCAAGGTTTCCCCAGGAGTGATTACCGATACTAGAACTGCTGCATTGCAGGAATTGGACTCAGGCTTTATCTACACAGAGCCAACTTGCTCTTCAGAGTGTCCTGTGTAAAGTATGTTCATGAGCTTCTTTCCCTTTCCTGCTCTGTGTGTCTGTGCTTCTAATCATAATTTTAGGCCTATTTTCAGCAACTCGCGCTTTCAAAACATAGGGTCCTAGTATCCTTCCATCTGAGGCTCTGAGAGCTAACCTTTAATGCTTACATTATACTGACCAACTAGTTCCCCCCCTTTAATGGTAATGCAAACACACTCACCTTAAAGATTATCACAGGGGCTGGAGAGATGGCTCAGTGGTTAAGAGCGCTGTCTGCTCTTCCAAAGGACCCGGGTTCAATTCCCAGCACCCACATGGCAGTTCACAAGTGTCTGTAATGCCAATTTCAAGGGATCTGACACCTTCACACTAAATGCACATTAAAAAAATTTAATAAATCATAAAAAACCAAAAAGTCATTTAAAAAGATTAAAAAAAAGATTATCACTTTAAGGTTGATTTATTTAGTTTTGTGGGGATTGAACTTGAGGCTTCTTTCCTGCTGAGTAGGCTATGACTATGACTACTAGACTATGACTAAAAGACTATAAAGTTACTAAACCACACAGAAATCTGACTCCTAAGATACTGTCCCAGGGAACCTCACCCCTCCACCACACCTTTTTTTTTTTTTTTAAACAACAACAACAACAAACTTTCTCTCTTTTAGCCCTGGCTGTTCTGGAATTTACTATGTGGACCAGGCTGGCCTCAAACTCAGAGATCTACCTGCTTCTGCCTCCTGCGTGCTGGGATTAAAGGCATAAACGACCATCACCCAGTGCTCTATGGAACCTTTGACAAAGGGTTTTGCCCTTTAATTATTTGGATATGATCACATATTCTGTTAATAACTTAAAATTCTCTAAGAGAATAAATTGTCTCTTACTTAATTTTATATAACAATAGCGTTTAGAATTAATGGTGTGCTTATACTGTAAACTGTAAATATTAACTTATTATTATTTTGCTTGGTGCTAAAGACTGAACATCAGGGCCTTGTGTCTTCTAGGCAGATGTTCCAAGGGTGTCTGGTGTGACAACTTTCTATCATCTGGTTTCCACATCACCAGCTTCTGTATACCTTCCCATGTATTTGTGTTTTCTTTTTTTCCAGTGATATGCTTCCATTCACACAAAACAAAAAAGCCATGTGTCTTATTTAGGATTTCTGTTGCCTCAGCGAAACACTATGAGCATAAGAAAGTAGCAAGGGAAGGGTTTATTTGGATCACTCTGTCGTAACACTGTTCATCCCTGAAGGAAGTCGGGACAGGAATGCAAACAGGGCAGGAACCTGGAGACAAGAGCTGATGCAGAGGCCAGGGACGGGTGCTGCTGACAAGCTTGCTCCTCATGGCTTGATCAGCCAGCTCTCTTATAGAGCTCAGGACCACCAGCCTGGGGATGGCACCTCCCACAATGGGCTGGGCCCTCGTCCATCAATCACTAATTAAGAAAATGCCTTACAGCTGGTTCTTATAGGGATTTTTTTTTTTCAATTGAGTTTCCCTTCTTTCAGACAACTCTAGCTTGTATTAAGTTGACATAAGACTATCGCGCTTACTATTTAAGTTCATATGTTCTATTACAAATGGAGATGCTGACAACCTTGCGAGGGGGTGGTAGTGATGGGAGATGGCATCTGAGGTACCAACAGTGTCCTTTTTGCTCACCTAGCTGTGTTCAGTTGCACAGAATGTATCTGGCTATGTATTTACGATGCATTCTAAATTTCAACAATGAAGTTCAAAGTGGAATGTTAGATGACAGAAACAAAAGCCTCCAGAGTTCTTAGAATCCAGGCTTGATGACACAAATCTATCATCTCAGACCATCAGGAGGCAGAGGAAGAGCGTCAGGAGGTCAATGTCATTTTTATCTACTTAGTGAGTTGGAACTTGAACCACATGAAACCTTTTCTGGGAACAATACTAGTGACAGCAAGAGGTATTAGATAGTCTGCTTATAAACCAGAGAGAAACAGGTACTCTCATGTAAGTCTGATAGGATTTTAAACTGGTATAACATTGTCTTTAAAAAAAAAAGACTTATTTATTGCTATTTTGTGTGTTTGAATGTTTTGCCTGCATGTATGTCTGTTTGCATGTATGCATCTATGCCTGTGGATGCCAAACGAGAGGTGAAAAAAAAATGAATAGTATGGCATTTTTTATGAGAAAGGATGAAAACAAAACCTTTATTGCTTCATATTTTTGGTGAAAAGAGTGTTTGTTTGTTTTTACAGTAATGGGAGTTGAACCCAGGACCTCATGCATGCTGGGTAAGCACTCTTCCCCTTTACCTACATCTTGCCCACTCCTGTTTTCATTTTATTTTGAGAATGACAAGTTGCCTTGAATTTGTTATGTAGCTCAGGCTGGCCCAAAAAGTTGCAATCCTTCTGCCTTAGCTTTACCTCACATGAGTAACTGGATTTTCAGGTTCAGACCATCCTGGGAAGTCTGAAAATATAAAAAAATCCAATAATGATGCTTCTTGTAGGAAGTAGAGGCTGACCAACGGTTGCTGTTGGCCAGGGATGGTACTAGTTTTAAGATTAAATGTCTTTCTGGCAAACTGGGGATGGTTGCAATCATGGGTGGAAGATAGACAAGGATGGGCCTGACAGCTCTCAATGTAAGTCATATTTTTAACTACTTATTACAAATTTAAGTTAAATTTATATTGCCACTGTAATAATGTAGGCCATTTTTATTCCTTTTGAGACAGAATCTTTTTATGTTGCCCAGAGTGGCCTCCAACTCATGGGCTTAAGCATTTCTCTTGCCTGAGCATCCTGAGGAATGGAGATTACAGTTGCCCACTACTTCACCTCGCCAAAGAAATCCAGTTTTTCTTTTTCCTACTTCCAGCCTATCCCTTCTCTCCTTTAATATATAGCCATTAAAATAATTTTGTGGTTTATCCTTCCATGGTTTATTTCATTACCATAAGCAGATTAAACACTCACACCCACACATACCTTTCTCTGAAAAAACCAAAGCAAACTATAATTTGTTCACTTTGAGTATGTATATTTAAATGTATATTTATATTCACTGAAAATTAAATACATTCAAATGAATATAAATGTAAATATATAATTTTCTGCACTTGCCTATTTTTTCTTTTAAACTTAGAGGTTTGGGGTAGAACTCTTGTGTAGCACTCACCTAGCGCATGTGAGGCTTTGGGTTTGATCCCAGAACTAGTACAAAATAAAAAAAAATTATAAAATTATTACTGTATCCTGAAAAGCAACCTATGTAAGCGGCATAGTGTGAAAAGACATTATGTGTACCTTACAATGCAATACAGCACAATAGTTTATTGGTGGAGAATGTTTTTATGTAATTTTATTTGTAAATCATGCAGTAATACACATGAAAAAATAGTGAAATTCGTGAACTAAACTGCTTCTATAATTCTGTTTAACTTTATCTGTCAGGGCTCTCTGTGGGTTTACGTTGTCCTGTGGATTAAAATGCTATTTCTCTTCTCCTGACTGTCCTCCATAGCTTTACTCTTGCCTCCTTGCACCTGTTACAGTGTGGTTTGGGCATGTTTCCTGCTCAAGGCTTCTCAGTTACGTACATGAGCCAACATGAGTGGCCTCACTCAGTGGGCATCTGCGTCTTTGCCCAACATCATGTACCTTTTGGAGCTGCTGTGTCCTGTATCTTTGTGCTCTCTCTCCATCACTTCCGTGTAGGCTGAAAGCTTTGGGGGTAGGGGGAGGGAATTTAAAAGGCTTAAAAGAAAAATAAATTTTTTTGATACAACCTCATGCAGACCAGACTGATCCAGAACTCTTTGGTAGCCTGAGGGCAATCTTGAACATTTGATTCTCTTGCCTCTACCTCCTCAGTGCTGAGATTACAGGCCTGGACCACCACATCTGGTTTTATGCCATGCAGGAGATCAGACCCAGGGCTTCCTGGCATGCTAGGTGAGCACTGTATCAAATCCGCAGCCTTTATGGGTTTTTGTTTGTTTTTGTTTTATTTTGTTTTGAGACAGAGTTTCTCTGTGTAGCCCTGGCTGTCCTAGAACTCACTGTCTCAAAAAACTTAAAAAAAAATTCAAAGTTGATTTTTCTGTATTTTTGTAAGCTATTGGCATTGACCTTCTGGCCCTAAAAGCCAAGTATCCTAATATAATACATCCATGCTGTTGGAGTGACCCCCACAGTCTGGCTAGTAGAAAATTGTATACTGCTTGCCAAGTATGACGTTGATAGTCTCAGGAAATAGAAGCTCTTGCCAAGATATTGACCTCAATAGTGTATTCAGGGTGGCTTTGGAGAAGCTGCCTGTCCCTTTTTAACATAACATCTTTAGCCCAGGTATGGTCCAGTAGGTTATCCAGTCTAGAGTAGTTCCTTCCAGTGAAGAAGCTGCTGGCTTGATGTGGGTGTTTCATTACAACATTCTTGTTACTGTATTGCTCTCTCTCTCTCTCTCTCTCTCTCTCTCTCTCTCTCTCTCTCCCTCTGTGTGTGTGTGTGTGTAGGTAGGTAGGTCAGAAGACAACTTGTAGGACTTGGCTCTCTCTTGCCTTGTGAATCCCAGGGGTCAGGTTGTAAGGAATGGTGGCGTGTTCCTTTACATCCTGAGCCATGTTGCCAGCCCTTATGTTTAGTCTTACTTAAAATAATTAAGTCATTTGTCAAACTAAGTGAGTCTCACATACTCAATACTCAGTTGGGAATAAAAATAGTAGCTTCCAGGGCTGGGAGAATGGCTCAGTGTGGAAAGTGTATCCTGCTCAGCACGAGGATCCTGGCTCAGATGCCTCTGATCATGGTACTTCAGTAGCCTCAGAGCTGGAAGCAGAGACAGGAGATCCCGACAGCTCATACCCTCTGGCCTCCACACATACATGTATACAAATCAATAGCCACCACACTGGATAGTTGAGATAATTAAGAGGAAAAAGCCAAAGAAAGTGCTTAGCATTCATCTTATTTTGGCTTACAGAATTTCTCCTTGAATAACATTTTAATGCTGCTTGTGGATGTGCTGTTTCTTTAAAGTTAAGATAGGATTCTAGATAGATGGACACTGTCAGGAGAGCTCTCTGGCCCAGGATGAAACCAGTTGGCCTTAGGCCAGTTGAGAACCCATGCCTAGGTGTGCCCACATAAGGCTCCTCTATAGTTAAATACAGTATCATAGGGCTTCCATTCTATATCTAAGATAAAATCCCCAGAAACAGAGTCTACACAGACTGACTACAGCATAGGTTCTCAGCTGTGACTGTGCCTGAGGAGTCACCTGAAGGGCCTGTAACTTGTCCCCAGATGCACTAACCAGGACCTCTGGGCAGAGGCTAAAACAGCAACATTTGTTCATGAAGACAAGTAAATGATTTTCATCAGAGTTGAGAGCAATTTAGCCTGATGGCAGTTAAAGTCCCGTTCAGGCTCAGGTCCCTGAGGCTCAAACTCTTTGACCCTCTGATGACTTCATGCTCCTGCCTCCTGCCTCTCATGAGGAGCTGTCTTTCTCTTTACATAGTCGTGCCTTCCACCCACACCTGTCCCCCGCTCTGTAGGGTCCAGTTGCCTCTGTCAATTTCACATCTTTCTGTATATGTATTTTCCTCGCTGAGGGCTTCCTTCTCCCAGAAAATAAATGTGTTCAAGCCACCCTTCAACAACCGTGTTCATATAACCTGAAACTAAGTCAAACACACAGACTTAGTTCGCGGATTCGTGTCTTTAACTTGGGTTCAGTAGGTAAAGTGTTGATGCGTGCAGCGCTTGCCAGGCTTCTGGCTCATTGTTTAGCTTTGACCAAGTCATCTCCATCCACTGGCTTTCATCTTTGTATCTAATCTCTAGCCCATTGCAGCCTGTCATTGCTTCAACTTTGTGGTTTTTACCTGACAAGGTTCAACTGACTTTTCTTTCCCTTCTTCCCTCCCTCTCTCCTTCTGACCTTCCTTCCTGCTGCCTTTCTTCCTCCCTCTAAGTATTGTTGTGAAATATTCAGACCATAACATCCAACTTATTCCATGCTACAGGTGCAATTCTGTGGCATCCAATTGGCTCACAATATAGTGACCTCACTGCCACTATCTACTTCCTGAACAATCTTGTCACCACAAACAGAAAGAATATACCTGTTTTAAAACAGCCATTTTCTGCTCTCCATTCCTTCACTGTCTCTGGCAGCCATCGATTTCCAGGAATTTATGTTTTCTGTCTGTTGTGTACAATGCAGTATGTGGTCTTTTGTGCCTGGCTTCCATGTGCTGTAGTACATATGTATCAGTACTTTAAGAGTTATGTCTGAGTAGTATTTTGCTGTATGATGTGTCACATTTTATTTTCCCATTCTTTTATTGATGGACACTGGATTTATTTCTGCCCTTTGACTATTCCTAAGCATAGCTGTGAACATTTGTGTACAAGTTTTTGTTTGAACACTGGTTCCAATGTTCCTGCATTACTTCCAACCTCTTGTAGTCTTTCTCCACACTCCATCCATCCAGGACTTGTGACTTGTTTGTTCTCTTCCCTCTTTCCTTCCTCCCTCCTTCCACCTCTCCCCTGACTCCCACATCAGTAGATATAAGAACGTTTCGTTCTTTTCTTTTCTTTTCTCTCTCTCTCTCTCTTTCTTTCTTTCTTTCTTTCTTTCTTTCTTTCTTTCTTTCTTTCTTTCTTTCTTTCTTTCTTTCTTTCTTCTCAAGACATGGTTTCTCTGTGTAGCCTTGGCTGTCTTGGACTTGCTTTTCAGACTAGGCTGGCCTCAAACTCACAGAGATCTGCCTGCCTCTGTCTCCCCGAGTACCGGGATTAAAGGCTTGTGCCACTGCACCCAGCTATAAGGAGGTATTTTATTGTTGTTTTGATTTGCATTTTTCAAAGGATATGGTGCATCTTTTCATGAGTATGCTGGCCACTTGTTTATCTTCTTTGAGAAAACATTGTTCATCTGATTGTGCGTGTGTGTTTGTTGCTAGGATTCATACCCGAGGTCTTTTGCAACCTAGGCAACTGCTCTCTCAGTGAGCCCTCTTCCTATTCTTTTTGTTTTCTTTAGACAGGGAGTCACTATGTAGCTCAGGCTGGCCTTGAACTCATGATCCTTCTGTCTCAGCTTCCCAGTGCTAATATTATAGGTGTGTATCACCATGCCCAGCTAGTATTTTCCATATTTCAAAGGAAATATGTGATTATGAAAAGTGAGAGACAATATAAAGATGTAAATAAAGTATTAAAACCTCATATTTTTTATAAGACCACTGTCTTTGTGGCCTTCCTTCTTCTTGAGCAGGCTTCCCTTGATGCCTCTGCAACTCTTGGTTTTCTTCCTGCTCTTGAAATGGCGGAACTGTTTGCACACTCAGGGGCTATTCTCTTCTCACGCTCATGCTCATCATAGCTCTGATTCCTTGCAGTTCAACAACAGCTGCAGAACCCACTTCTCTGTGCGTACAAGGAGAGGTCCAACCTACCACACTGGAAGAACCAAAGGGTCTCAAACACAAGATGGATCTAAAGTTTTACCTCCCCAAACTTACTCTTTCTCCCAGTTTTCTTTCTTTTTTTTAAAGCATTTATTTATATATACATACATATTTGTCACATGACAAGTGCTTGGCAAATGTGTGTAAACTGAATACCAGAAAGGGCTCTCTCCTCTTGTACAAATGTCCAGCCTCTGAACAAAGGTAATTGATGGTTATGTACAAGTCCTCTGCTGCCAGAAAAGAGCATGCTTTCTAGCATCATGAGAACAACCCCCAAGGCTAGACAGAGGAGCAATGAGGAGCTTCATTGAGCTCTCACTTTTCATAACCAGGTGGTAGGTAGTGAAGTTCCTCTCTTGGAGGACAGATTTTTTTTTAAACCATTAGTGATCATGTATCTATTTAGAAAATAGCAGTCAAAATTCATGTTATGTGTTTTTAAAGAACTTTTGTGTTGCTATTCAAACCATGGCACTTGATAACTACATATAGCTGCTTTAAAACTTTAAATCAAAACTTTTTTTATATATGTTATTGTCCCTAGGGAATATGCAGTGAATTTCCTTGATTTGAGCTATGTTTTGGCTAAGACCCACCCCGACAACACAACACATTTATTTTGTAAGCAAGGGTTACTGCATTTTTATTTGAGTTTAATGTCATTGTCTCTTGTTTGTGGCCACCTTTTCCAGTGATGCTACTACTTAATGGATAAAGATATTTGGAAAGAGATTTCATGTTCTTCTGAGAAAATGCCAGAGTTGAAAAATGAGCCTGAACTAAAGACAACAACAGGCTTAAAAGTCTGGTCATTCTATGGTACTGTAAGTGCTGCATATACTGGTCCCTTAGAACTTGGAAATGGGGCACAGGAAACTCACTGCCTTCTTGGCTCTCAAGGGTGGTGTGAGGATTAGGGAGATAAGAGTTAGTCCCAGTGAGCAGATGGTAGTTTCTTTCCTTTCCCGGAAAATGAAAAACATTTTAGTAAACCAGATGCTTCATATCAGTCATGGAGATTCCATTGCCTGACAGAGTCTGGAGGCCGCATGTTACGAGCAGTGTCTTCACAGTGCACCTGAATCAATGTCATGAGGTTTTACACTTGTTTCCATGACACAGGTGAAGAGAGATGCCAAATCCTCCTGCTAAATGAGTACCTCTAGAGGGACCCATTGGAGATAGAAAGAATAAAAAACACAAGAAAAAAATGTGGTGACAACAAAGGGATAAAAATACTTTTATGAAAGTCAGGTATCGGGATACAGGCCTTTAATCCCAACACTCTTGGGGCTAAGTCAGGTGGATCTCTGAGTTCAAGGTCAGCCTGGTCTACACGGTGAGCTCTCTGACAGGCAGAACTTTATAGTGAGACTTTATCTTTAAAACAAAACAAAGCCATAAACTTAGAAAAGATTGGGGGAAAATGTCTACATCATTAAATTCACCATACTATACTTAAAACACAAAAAATTTGACAGGAAAATGAATAATGAGAGAGAATAGAAGAACCAGAAAAAAAAAAAGACAGAAAAGTCTGAATGTATGTGTGTGTGTGAGACAGAGAGAGACAGAGAAACACAGAGATACACAGAGAGAGGCAGAGAGAAAAAAGAGGCACAGAGAATTGGTGGTAGTTTATCAGCTAATCTCTGACAAGAAGTAACTTGAAGGAAGGCTTATCTTGGCTCACAGTTTGGAAGGATACAGGCCACCTTGCCAAAGAAGGCAATATCTGACATGTTTGGTCACACTGTCTGCTGTCAAGACACACAGAGAGGACAGGAAATGTGACTGGGCTATAAAGCCTCAAGTCCTTCCCCTGGTGACTCACTTCCTCTAGTGAGGTCCTGTTTCCTAAGGTTCCACACACAGCCCTCTAAAGGAATGCCACTTGAGCTTCCAGGGGACATTTCATATCCAAACAATAGGCAGGTGGAGTAGTAGTGTTTTAGTTGGCTTTCTATTGCTGCTATAAACACCATGACCAAAAACAACTTGGAGAGGAAAGGGCTGATTTCTTCTTACAGCTTACAGTCCATCATGGAGGAAGTCAGGTCAGAAGTGCAAGCCAGGAACTGAAGCACAGGCCGTGGAGGAGTGCCACTTACTGGCTTTGCGCCCCCTGGCTTGCTCAGCCTGCTTTTATATGCAGCTCAGTACCATCTGCCCAGGACTGGTGCCTCCCACAGTGGCCTGGGCCCTCCCACAGCAATCATTGGCCAAGAAAACGCTCAAAAGACTTGCCTACAGGGCTGGAGAGATAGCTCAGTGGTTAAGAGCAATGGCTGCTCTTCCAAAGGTCATGAGTTCAATTCCCAGCAACCACATGGTGGCTCACAACCATCTATAATGTGAAATGATTCCCTTCTCTGGCAGGTATGAATGCAGATATAACACTCATATACATAAAATAAATAAATCTTTAAAAAAAAAAAAAAGACTTGCCTACAGGCTAAAGTGATGAACACATTTTTTTTCATTTGCTGTTCCTCTTCCCAGATGATCCTAGCTTGTGTCAAATTGATATATATATATATATATGATGTATACATACACACACACATATAAATTAACCAGTACAAGGGGTGAGAAATAGACAAGAGGAGAAAAAACGATAACAGAAACAATCCAATGGATGGTAGCGGACCTCACTCTAAAAGGCTTCTGGATAAAGTTCTTTTGAGTTCTTTCATGTATACTTTATACTTCTCC